>CP054540.1:0-389565 GCA_017301755.1 Pneumocystis wakefieldiae | reverse complement strand
CCCCTCTTTTTTTATTTAATTGACCTTTTTCCAATAAAACTCTCTTCTCATCTTTTTTTCAATCTTTTTTTTTAAATTTTTTTATAATTTTTTTTTTATTAATTTTTTTTTATTTTTTTAATCTTTCTAATTCTATTTCCAAAACTTTTAATCTTATTCAACATAATTCTCTCATTTTTATCAAAACTCAGCTCTAAACTCAACTCTAATCTAAACTCAGCTCCCAACTCCGATCTAAACCCTTTTAACTATCTTTTAAAACTCCGATCATCACTTGTCAAAACTCCCTCTTAACTCTCTTTTTAAACTCGATCATCCCTTTCAAAACTTTTTGCTATTTTTAATAAATTATTTTTAAACTCTCTAAAAATCTTATTCTTAATATATTTTTTTTTAATTTTTATTATTTTTTTTAATTTTAATAAATTTTTTTTAAATCTCTTTTTTTAAATCTTGATCTACTCTTTCTAATCCACTATTTTTAATAAAACTCTCTCTCATTTTCATTCAATGGATTATTCTTAACAAAACTTTCTCATATTTTTCATCTCTTCTACTTTTTTCAATCCATTTTCCTAATTTTTTTTTTTTATTAATTTTTTTTAAATTTTCATCTAATCTTGATCTAATCTACTATTTTCACCAAAACTCCCTCTCATTTTATTCAATAGACCATTTTCCAATAAAACTCTCTTCTCATCTTATTTTCAATCTATTTTTTTAAATTTTTTTCTAATTTTTTTTTTTATTATTTTTTTTAATAAATTTTTTTTAAATCTTTCTAATTCTATTTCCAAAACTTTTTAATCTTATTCAACATAATTCTCTCATTTTTATCAAAACTCAGCTCTGAACTCTAATCTCAACTCTTTCTTAGCCCTTAGCCCTAAATCCTTTAAACCCTAAACCCTTAAAATAATAGAGGAAATATAAATTAAAATCAATCTTTATAATATACACTCCAATTTATATTACAAAATCTATTTCACATAAAAAAATGAAATAAAAAAATAATAAAACATGTATCCATTCTTAAGACCCTTAAAAAGCCATCTTTATCTATAAAATGCATTCCAATATGAGGAGTTAATAAAAGATGAAGATAAAGACAAATTAGCTTTAAAATATGTTATATCATCGATCATTTCCAAAGGACTTAAAAAATCCATTTTTTCATCATAATATAGGCTTGAAAGATAATGAAATGTGTCATTAAGCAGACCCTTTACAGTAACATTATCATTCTTATCACTTAAATGTAGAACCAATTTATCATGAAAATCAACAATGTTAGTAGAAAGCAACAGATATTCACGAAGCTGCTCTTCTGAAATTTCTTGACCCTTAGTATGTAAAAATTCAGAAAGCTTATCAAGTGGCAGATCAAAAACGTTATACATATCAGTAAAATAGGGTGAAAATGCATAAAATGAAATTCTTCGCTTTCCAGAATAAAACATTTCTTTAAAAAAGTCCATAGCATCTTGAATTGTTATATTTCCAAAATCAAACTGATATGCACCTATGAAAACCGTTATATAAAAATAATCTTGGGAAAAAATTACCTGTTAAAGAAATATAAGTACGATCAATTATGTCAAGCCAAGTAGTATAAGTTTCAGACAAAATGGTGAGAGGTTTAGCCAGAAATACGGTCTCATAACCTTCTAAATAATAATTAAATTCTTCAGATGTCATATTACGGAAAATTTCATAAGCGCTGCTTATAAATGCATCAATTCGGGAGTGTAATACATGTGGCTGTCTTTCACTTTGAAGTATAACATAGTAGCTATAAAAATAAGTATAATTTATAAATAAAATAAAAAATACCCTAAAACGGTTCCTGAAGTTCTTACACGATTTCTTATAATATATCCCAATTGTTCTTTTATTCTTAATCGAGAAAACAAAGGCCCCTTTATGATGAGGTGTGTTACATAAAGCAATAGTGACTTTTTTAGTTCATTCATTTTAGGACCTTCGAAATATACAAGCACTGAAGATCTGTCCTCTTTTTTATCCATTTGTTGAGCATAAAAATAATCGGAACCTAAGATATTATTATATATATAAAACAAATAACTTTAGCAACCATTTTCTAGAGTTAATACACGTGTATCAGTATATTGGGAAAGTCTTAAAGGATGCGAGGAAAATACTGCTTCTAACATATAAAGAATATGAAGTGCATCCTAGAAGTTTAATTAATATAATTTTATTAAAAATGCGACTTACTTGTGGAGGAATATTTCCTGATACTAAGATATCAAAATGGAGACTAGACAAAAAATTATAGAAAAAACTATTAATACTAAAATGATCAAATTCTATAATATAAAGTTAAAGCTTATATTCTGAAGAAAAAAAGATGCATTACCTTGAGCCAATTTTACCAAATCAAGTAAAGGAACTTTTTCTGAAAAAATAATATCGTCGAATTGATCATCTACAATGTCAATAGGACTCAAACGTATCCTTGATCTGATAGAAGAAAGAACAACAGATTTAAAACGGTTAAACGATTCATAATCAACACTTAAGCGCTTAAAAAGTATTATAATTTTGTTATATATTTGCATAATTCTTTGAGTATATCCATAAAAAAATAACACAACTCCTTGTGTTAGAAGCGAAACAGTGAAATCTAAGCCGGCCATGGTAGAATAGAAAGAATCAATTGGTAAAATCGAATATAAAAGGACTTTCAGAAATCTATTGTCTATAAGAAATAATTTAATATTAATTGAGCGTATACCTAAGTTTAAAAAAATTTGATTGAGTCATACTGACATATGGACTAGATGAAATAAGATTAATAGTTTATTTAATTCCATAATATTACTTTCTCAATAAAATACGTATAACCCCAAACGGACAATAAAAAAAACTGCCATATTTATACCAAAGAACGGAAAGAGCTGTCTTTCTTAAAATAACCGGTTTAACATCAGTCTAATAATCATCAAAAATAATATAATGATGTTACGTTAGTTTACATTATTTAATATTGGCATATTAACCATAAAATTAGTAGGAATATAAGGATTCTTAGGAGGAAATCCTAGAGGAGCAGGGGCAACTTCTTTAATAGTCTAATATAATTAACAATAATTAACAAAACATTTTATTACCTTTAAAAAACTTTCAGTATAGGTGTGTTTTTTAAAAGATATATTATAATAAGGCTCAGTTTCATTATAAGTTAAATAAGCAACTGCAAGAGAGACAAAATTGTCGGCGTCCAAGGCAGAAAAAAACTCATCAAATTCTTTCTGATCATAATCTAAGATAACATATTTTTTTATTAAATATTTACGAGGATGGGATTCAGTCAACATGGCCCCGGATAATTCTCCAGTATATTTAAAAGGGTCTGATTTAAAAGAATACTTAAATTGAGCATCTTGGATTGTCTTTAATTCATCAAAAATTTGTCTATTTGTCCCATTTTCTAATATGTCATTAGAATATTTTTTTATTTTAAATAATAAAAAACCTTTGTAGAATTTTATACAACTGAAAACCTCTCTGATTACATCCGATAAAAATACTAAATAAAGTTAAACATGCCATTTAAAATTAGAAAAAAAATACAATCTCCTAAAGGTTGGAGCTGAACAGACACAAAGAGAAAGTCGTACTTCGGACTATACGGCACGTCTGAAAAACTATAAAAATATTAAGATAACTATATGAAAAGAGAAAATATTTACTCAATGTTTAAAGCAAAGCTTCTGTTTAAAAAACGTCGTTGAGGACTATTAGGTCCTGATTGAGCTAATAATATTATTAAAAATAAAAACGCTAAGATTAAATGACTAACTAAAAAGATAATTTAGATAATGCGTAGGGACTGATTTATAGTGAACTCCAGCACTTGGGACAACAAAAACCATAAGTAACGAAGGAGATACGCCAGGATAATAATACCAAATATGTTCCTACAAATATATAATTAGATATAAATAAAAAAATCCATCATACCCTTTTTATCACAGATAATGGATTGACATCATTTATGTCTCTTTTTCCAGTATCTGGAATTTTACCTAATGTTCTATATGCCCATTCTTGAAGAATATCAAGTGATTCTATAAACAAAATTATTAAAAAAGCATATAAATGCAATCTAGTTCCATACGGTTCCCGTAGATGACCGCTTTCATATTACGAGGACGATAATGTTCACTAAAAAACGTATGAAGACCCTGTTTAACACTTATGTTATTGGCTCTAGGTCCAGAAAATAATGATTGACGATTGCCCGTAGTAAATACCGAAAAAAAATCAGAATCTTTAAAGGCGTAGTTTAAAAGCTGAAATTTAGCTCTAACAGGTGAACTATGATAGATATTGAATTCTATTTTTATTAATTCTATTTATATAACTATTTAGAAAATACCGGAGTTAACAGAATGTGTTTCGCGCTGTATTATGTCTTCTGAGAATAAGGGTTTAATAAAAAAATTAGCCATTCTGTCAAGTTGTTCTAAATGATATCCTGGATTAATTTCAGAAGAATAAGTTGTTCGACTAAGAGATGTGAATGCATTATAAGAACCACCATGAGAATTAACAAAAATAAAATATTCATCATCCGCAGGGTACTACCTAGATTAAAAATGATAACAAATTAATATCAATAATACTTTTTCTGTGCCCATAAAAAGTAAATGCTCGCATAAATGTGCTAATCCTGGTAAATTTTTCTAATATACAATATAAAAATTCTTAATAAATCAAAAGTTTATAATAACTTACAGGATCATTTCTACTTCCTGCATCAACAGATACAGATGAGGCTGCTACATCTGTAGAAGGGTCGCTAATCAACATCACCTCCAAACCGTTAGGTAGTAAAATATCTCTATATTCCGAATCATCCAATATAGGTTTCTCAAAATCGGTTTCAACGACTTTTATTAACGAAGGGTCATAATTAGGGTCTGGATCATCCACTTTATTTGAATTATGAAGTTTATGAGATTTGGTATATTGAGTTATAAGAGCAGCAGAAAGGAGTAATAAGGAAGAGAACTTCATCTTTTTCTGAAAAAAGTGTTAATGAAAAGAGTAACAAATATCTGAAACAGATATTATAATAAATAATATTTTTTTATAGTTACGTTAAAATTGTTTGATATTTCGGAAAACAGCTATAAAAATATTTTATAATTTAACATTTATTAATAATTAATTAATTAATTTATTATAACTATTTATCTTCAAAATATCTTTATATGATATCATTTTGAGAATAATCAGTAATAAATATGATTTGTTCATTTTTAATAGTATTTCTAAAAAAGGAACAACATAAGTAAAATTAGTTTGAAAAATTAAAAGATTACATTTTTTATAACAACCCTATTTCTATTTATCTTCTCTTTTACTATTTTTCTTAATATTAGAATATATTTATTATAAACTTTTTTTCCAATTTAAACTTTATCAGATGTAAAGTTCGAATCAGATAACTTGTTTTTTCTATATAAATAAATTAATAAAAATATGATAAGATTATTTTAAGAAATCTAATTTTTAACTTTTAAGTACAATGTTTATATTAATTTAAAATGTGCTTGAAAACTTTTCTAAAAAATACCATAATTGTATCAAAAATGATTAGATATTTAGAATCATCATAGAAAAAATAATTCTACTCAAGTCTTCTAAAATTCTTTAATATAAACATTGTTTTGAAGAAATTCTGCTTTCTATAACATTATGTCTATCTCCCGCGTCTTGTTTGTAAATAAATTTGAAATTATCATCAATTTTTATAAAACAAAATATATTAATTATAGTGTCTAAAAAAAATGGTAGCATTATATAAAATAGAATGGCCTAGATATAATGAAATGTATATACATTTTAAAAATTCGTGGATTATTTGGTTTCATAAAAAAATAACTTAAAAAAGTTCCAAAAAAATCCAAGATTCATTTTCATTCAAAACACATTTTTTAATTTATTTAGAAATAATTATCTGAATTCAAACTTAGAAAAAGTCCTATTTCCATCATGTTGCAAAGTAAGTTGTTGAAACCTATTTTCAGAATTAATGTATAATCATTACAAGACACTATTTTACTGTTCAGAATTTTTGTGATAATATATTCCTGATATATTTCCCATAGACTGCTGAAAACATATGTAATAACTGGAGAGAAATATAAGGATGTTAAAATATAAAAAAATCTTACAAGCCTGCATAGCTTATTCCATTAAGGGCTATACCATAATCGGATACTTGTCCATTGTCATTTTTAGAAATCATATACATTTCCTTTTCATCTTTTTTATAATTCTTCACAAATCATCTTCACTTTTATATAAAACTTGACTTTTTTCCATTTTTCTTAAATTCTCCTGTTCTTTTCGCTTTTCTCCTCTCCATTCCTCTTCTTCCACTCCCTTTAAGCTTTATACAATCATCTATCACTGATTTTTGACATTTTTTAAGATTATCGACATTCAGTCTTAAATCGTCAAGCACCCTTTTCAATCCATCTTGGAAAAATTTATTCAACATCCTATTTCGTCCCAATTTATAACATGCTTCTTTCAGATTTCTATATGGTTTACAAATTTTATTATCAAAAGCTGTTTCTAAATAGAAATATTCCAACTCTAAGTTTATACAATCATACTTATTAAGAGACTTTGGAAGTTTTTGCTATGAAAAAATTTCCGAATCATCATTTCCAAATTTCGTAGACAAACCCTTCATATAAAGTTTCGATTTAAAAACCGTAGATTTGTCATTCACGTAGATTAATTTTTTGCAGTCCTAGTGTTTAGTTCGTTTAAAACATAATTCACCTAATTTAGAATACAGATATAAAGAATTTTTACATCTGTTTAATGCTTTTAGACATTTTCTATCTGAATTCGTATAATTTTCATCATAACTTAATGCTAGCAACATCTCTCTTAAAATATCTTCTTGAAGTTTCTTGTTTATAGGTATTTGAATTTCTCCAATAATAATTCCTTCAGCTTTCTTTTTTCATAAAGATATTTAAGTCCATTCTTCTCCAAAAATAATAGTAATTGTTAACTGGACTATAATCTAGTTTTGGAATATTGTATATAGAATCTTTTCTCTTACAATGATTCTCAACCTTATCGTATTTTGTAATATTGCAACTTGATCCACAAAAATAACAGTCTTCAAGCATTCCATTAGACTTTTCCTGAAATTGATACCATTGAATTGTGTATTTAAAAAATTGCAAGTATGTAGCTTTCTCTTTTTGAAATTTCTACACGTGACATCGGGAATAAGGCATGGTAACAAATAGTTGATTAATTAATGAAATTAATAATTTACAATGTTGTTGTATATTTTCTGTATTCACTTGTTTCATTAACCTCCCTTCTAAGTGCTAAGAAAAATTTCTTCTACAAATTCTTCACGCTTCCTTTTATAACATTCGTTCCTTAACTCGCCGCACTTATCTTTAAGATTAGTTAAATCCGCTTCTTCTAAAAATATATATTTTTAGATCCTTTACATTTCTCATCGCTCATCTCACTTAATGCTTTATCAAGTTCTCCTCTTAAACTATCCAATCTAGTTTTAACATTATTTTTCAGTGCTTTACATTTTTGTTCTTGATTTTCACAAAGTCCCTTAACTTTAAGATGTACTTTTTCCAAATCTCCATCTATTTTCTTCAATTCTTTACAATATTCCTCAAGCCCTTGTCTCTTCTAATCCTAATGGTCTTTCATTTTGAAATAGCTCTATCACTTGATCTGAAAAAATAAGCGCTTAAATAAAAGAAAATATGATGCCATATCAAATAGAGTATAGACTTAAGTTAAAGAAAAAAAAATGAATTACAACTGCTCAAATTGTTCAAAAAATTTAGCTTGCTTATCCATTTTTAATATCACAGTATTTTCTGGAGCGGGTACCAATATGTAGCCTAAATGTGCAAAAAACCTAAAAAATGTATATTTCATAATTACTCTTAAAATAGAAATAGAATAACAGGAAAAAGAGAAATATTGACTATAAATCAATAAATTTTATTGTAAAAAAACCAACGAAAAGTCGAAAGCTTCTAGCCTTATAATAAGCTTAATTTTTATCTTAATTTAAAGAATATTTAAAGGTCAAAGAATATTTTAAACAAATTAAAATTTTCAATATATAATTATATTTTAGTCTTCTCCAAGAAGACTTATTTTTTTAGTATTTTCGAATCTCCTGTAATTATGATCATTTAGTTTAATAAAATATATTAAAAAAATATTTGAGTTGTAAATAATCCGATTTTTCTTAGATTCTTCTCTGTTAAAAACACTTTTTTTTTTCTAAATTTAAAAAAAAATATCCTATTTATTTAAAAAGTATTTATAATTTTTTTATCTCGTAATTTTTAGTATCAATTATTTTATTCTATTATGAAATCAATATATATTTATTAAGAAATTAAATTAAAAATCCCTAAATCAATAAATCAGAATTTAGATGATTTGATCCAGATAGAAATAGATATATTTATATGATTTGATTTCAAACCCATCTTCCTGTAATAGCCATAGCGGCAAAACCTAGTATAATACAAAAAATTGCATATAATAATTTTACTAATTTTCCATCTCGAAGCTCTGACCTAAAAATAAAATCATATGCAAGAAGATCTGCTATTGCTGTATATAATAATATTCCTGAAGAGAGAGCATTGAGAACTCCGGAAACAATTACAGGAGTAGATGATTGCAGATTATTCGCACCTTTAACTAAAAGACCAATGGCAATAGAAACGGGTGTTGATATGGCATATATAAGTGCAAAAAGAAAGCTACATAGCTTACTATTATGATGAATATAATCAAATATTCGGGCGCCGAGACTGAGACCCTCGAACATTTCTATAAACTTAAATCGTTACATAACCTAAAGAAATTCTTACGATGAAAAATTAACACGATGTAAAGGGTTAGAAATCTCTCTTTCCCTGTAGCTGCTATAGTAAGACCGATAATAACAGAGTGGAAAATAATTCCAAGCTCAAGCATAAATAACGTTATTAGATTTTCCTTTATAGTATATTTGCCCGGACCCTGTTTTTGAAGTTTGTCTTCTTTTGTATTATCCGACAAGTCATTTCGAATATTCGAAGGGTTTTTATCACTATCGGGAGCATGCGTGTGGGATGTCAATGTAGTAGATAAATATTTTTCAAAATATTTTGGATCAATATATCTTAAAGAAAATATTTTCAATAAAAATATAACAAGCATGCCAGCCATAATTATTATTGCAGAAAAATCATATTCTTTCCATATGCCAACCAGACAAGGTGAAAATCTTAAATTTTCGATAGCAGGTTCAAGCAACTAAAAATTAAATAAATAAATAAATAAATATATATATATATATATATATAGCCAATTGATTACGTGAATAAGTGCTGTTCCAATAATAACGCCAGCACCGAAATGCTTTATAAATAAATGTAATAACTCGGATACTTTTAAAACTCTGATCCTATATGAAAATAACGGGAAAAAAACGCCTAAAAATCAGAATAAAGAATATCTTTTATAATCTTATTTACCAATGCATGAAAAGAATAAGACTACAAAAATCGATGATATTCTAAGAATTAAATTTGCTTCATTAATTTTTTCAGGTGCACACGCATGTAAAATATCACCGCTGTGAGAATGTCCATGAGTTCCATGATATAAAATATACCTATTGTGCATTTTCTTTTTAATAACTTAATAAGCAGTATAAGAAATATATTACGTAATGAACAATACTTTAATATAGATTTTATATAATTCTAAAACTAAAAGGTTCTAGAATTTAATTATTTTATGTGAACTAATGGCTAAAATAAGTAATAAAATGTTAGTGTAAAAAAGTGAAAAAATAATATAAATGTATATATATTTCTATATACAGGAACACGTTAATATATAATAATATCTTTGCATTAGCTATATTTCCTCCATTTTTTTATTAAAATCTTTAAAAAGCATATTTTAATATATCAACAAATTTTTTTTTTTTCATGAATGGTCTCATGAAATTAGTTTAAAAATAATTAATTTTTTCGAAAAGGCTTTTTTTAAAATAAAACGTTAAATTAGAATTAAAAAGTTTATAGGCTAATAAATTTATGAATCAGTAACGCAATATTAATTGTAAATGAATAAATAATATTTTAGTATTAATATTTTAACTCGGAATTTTTTAATTTTCATTTTAGAATATTCTATATTTATAAATAAATACATTTATTTCAGAACAGACTAATTAAAGTTTTAAAATTTAGGAATTGTCGAATAAGCTTAAAAATTATAAAGAATTTTTTTGCTTACTATATTTAAGTATTAAGATTAGTCGCAGAAATGACGAGGAAAAATTACAACATAATGATTACAAAAGTAATTTCTAGAGAAATTTCAATAACATGATATGATTATTATTTAAAAAGATAAATAAAAATTATATACCATTATAATGAACGAATTATAAAAAAATTAAAAATATGTACATATTAAAATGAATAAGATTAAAATATAAAATAGATAGTAATGTTTTGTAAGAAAATATTTAAAGTTTATTGTTTATAAGTTTATTGTTTGCCATAAAAAATATATTTTAAAATAAAAGTCAATTTTCACTGTAAATGTTTAAATATAATAGTTTATAGATTTAATTGTAAGAGGTCATTATGAAATAAAAATCATAAATCTTTATTCATAATGTAAATTCTAATAAAATTTTGCGATCGGCAAAAATTGTTGGGATAAAAATATAGTAATAAATAATTCTCAAGCTTTTATAAAAATGAGTATCTTAATTTTAGTATATTATTCTATGATGGGTTAATATGGAATCTTTAGGTCCTCAAATTACAAATCTTATAATAATTTTAGGCGCAATGCAGATTTCAAAAAAAATAAATTTTGATGATCCTGAAGTTTTATTTTATATTAGATGCCTTTGTATTGCTTCAAATATAATTATTGCGTTAACTTATTATTTATGTTATATTTCTATCCAAAGGAAAAATGGTGAATTTTATCTTATTATTTTTAGTCTTTTAATTACCTACAGATCTTACTACTTTAAAATATATTAAATCTTCTGCTACTATGAGCGGTCAGTCTGAAGAACAACTTGTTGTAACCACAGTTAAGGAATATGATACTATTGAGTTGAAAAAGGCTATAAAGCAATCTTTTATTGGAGTTTGTAAATAAACCATATGCTTTTTCATTAAGTTAATTAATTCAAGGTATGATAGCGGTCATGCACTTATTCTTTAAATTTTCTCAGCCTCTTCTCGTACAGTCTATTTTGCCTCTTAAAACAGTATTAGAAGGGAAGATTGTGCAACTACATTTGTGGAGAAAATCAGCGTCTGGAGAACTTAAAAGACCTTTTAAGAAACCGCAAGGATTTTTCGGTGTTTCTTTAGGAGATGATGTTAAAACAGACAAGAAAAGTATTGAACAGGCGGAGAAAGCAGGAATTGGAGCAAAAGAAGAGTAAATTCTATAATTGTTGAATACAAACTGCATAATATTTATCGATGTAAATATTATGATTATATTAAAAAAATAAAGCATAATACATCCTAATATTGTAAAACATTTTTATATTAATACTTATTTTTTCATTTTTTCTGCTAAATCTACTGCTATTTTAATGGTTCCTATCATAGCTGATAATTGAATTTTTTCAGATGCTCCACTTGATAAACGATATCTGTTTTAATTAGAAATAGATAACGGTGTAGTTTTAATTTTACTCAATTGTAGCAAGACTATCTAATATATAACTTTGTACATTTACCGGTAGTTCAAGTTCGTCAAGAGCCTCATGTACTCTAGTTATTATATCTAATAATGCTAGTCCTCTTTCGCATTTGAGTTTTGTAATAGCTGATAATTATTAATAAAATGATAATTAAAAAAAAACAGTATACTATTTAAACAAGCTAAAAAATCGTCGTTTAATATGCTCTTTGTCATTAATTCAATAATTTCAGGATGAGGATTTCCAAGACAATTATATATTTCATCTTCATCAATAAAATCATAGGCAGCATGACATGCCTGTAAAATATTTAACCCTTTTCTCATATCTCCATGAGTAAGGTTTACTAAAGCGATCTTTCCTCTTTCACTAATATTAATATTTTCTTTTTCAATAACATAATTAAGTCTAGAATAAATTTCCTTTGAAGCAAGAGGTTGAAATCTAAATCGGGTACAACGCGATTGAATTGCAGGAGAGATCTTGTTGACATAATTGCATATTATACAGAATCGTACATTTTTTGTATATTTTTCAATGACTTTACTTTTTAGCGAGTTAATGAAAAAAGTATACTACCTCTTCTCAGCGCATTTTGAGCAGCTAAGGTCATAGCGTCTGCTTCATCAAGGATAATAAGCTTGAATCCTGAGCTATTTATATTAATTTTTGTTTAAAAAATTTTAAGTACAACTTAAATATTTGTTTTGTACTTGCAAAATTTTTGATTTGCTCTCTAACTACATCAATACCTCTTTCATTAGAGGCATTAAGCTAACCCTTATTAATATTAAGATGCAATCTGTATAATAATAAACCTCTAAAAGTTGATTTCTAAACTTTGGTCCATAAATCTTTTTAGCACATGCTAAAATTGTAGATGTTTTCCCTGTTCCAGGAGGTCCATAAAACAGTAAATGAGGGATTCTATTTTTCTCAATGAATTTTTCAACTATTTATAAATAAATCATAGAATATAAGGCATCTTTATAACTACTAGTAAGGATAATGTCTTGATGAGAAACAATTCCTTTTAGACTTTCTGGTCTATATTTTTCAACCCTATTTAAAATTAATTCTATAATAAATTTACATCTTATAAACCATGGAAGTGTGTCATCATTTTGTTTAATATCATACATCATTGCTTCTTTACCTTTAGATTCATAATCAATCTCCATATTTAAAAGAATTTTAAATATATTTAATTAAATATTGAAAATTTATTTCTAATGAAGGGTTATTTATAAATCAACTTTTCTAATAGAAATTACTCTCAAAAATATGATTAATGATTTAATATTTTGTTGAACCGTAGAAAATTTAAAAAAACTTTAATTTAACCCATTTTAAAAGTTAGATAGCCCTAAATAAATATAATCCTAGAAAATGAAATGTTCCGCTCTATCATATTGTGTAATATAGTATAATTTTGATCAAATATTGTAATAAATCATATCAGTATTTCTTCAGTTTCGAATCCACAAGAACATTTTTTTACAGTCGATCCTGTAGAAGAATCTGTAATGGGTATCGAGAAATGATGTATATGTTTTGTCTGTTTTCCTTTAATTCTTTCAATATACTGTGTTGTTCTAGTATGTTTTTTAAGCTCTGATTTTTTAATAGATATATTTTATAACTATTCCATTGTACCTTGAATTTTCTTCTCTAGCTTCTTATCTCTTTTCAATTCCTTTTCTTTAAGTCTTCGTTGCCATTCCTTATCTAATTCTTCAGGCCCACCCCATTTCTTCCATGCAAATTCTTCAACTTGATAACGTAAAAAAAGCATCATTGTACTCCATTCTGGTTTTCGAGGATTACATTTTCGCATATGAGGAAGTATTTCTTGATCATCGAGCTCAGCTTGCAAATTATTTAATATGAATTATAATAAAATTTTGAAACTTACAATTTGTAAGCAGATAGTCCTAAATATGTTAACATAAAACAATTAATATAATATAAATATACATCTTTACATTCTGTTTTTGTTAAAAGAGAGTATTTGTCTGGTAATGCCTTTTTACATTTATAACACACATTCACATTAAAAATCTCTAAGAATTGAAAGTCCAATTCAACACTTCCGCATTCTTTGCATTTAATATTCTTAGAATGGTCAAGACTAATAGCTAAAATAGATAAATAGAGGAAATCAGAGACATTTTTCAATAGATACCCGGTTCGAATATAATATCTTGTTTTATATCCTGATTAAACCCGGATTTTTCACTCTGATCAAGAGGGTCTTTATCAACAATATATCCCCCTTTGTAATCCTTTATTTTTGATAGATCTTTTCATACTTTGGTATACAATTTAATTATAAACTTGTTTATTAATAAAAATACCATATTTTATGCAATTTTTTGATATATTTGAAAACGCCTTGTTATTTTTTCCCTTTGATATTTGAGATTTGTCATCTTTTCTTCTTCGATACAATCTTTGCCGCTCTAATAAAATCCTTTTGGCATTAAGTTTATTTGTTTCCTATAAAATATAAGAGATATTGCACTATTTTTTGCTACTCTTAATAGAAATGGACTATATATATGTATATAATCTAAAACCAAACAGAGCTTTCTAAATATGAGTCCATACCATACGTTTTATTTGTTCAGATGTAATGAATGGTTTATTTGGAGGATGTACCACATCTGTTTGAGAAGAAAGACTTTGCTGATCATTTATAATGACCATTGATGCCAATATTATAAGGAATAACCTCCCGTACTAGTCTTAAAGCTGCTTTATAGAGGGTTTTATACTATTTATTTTAATCGAAAAAATATATTAAGAAACCAGGTTATTTCGACCCTATAGAGATATAGGAAGAGATAGTTCTACGTATTTATGGTAACTTCTGGTAATGGAGGGGATTTGGAAGTCATTATTGATGAGAAGAATCCAGCAAAAGAAGTTATTCTGCCAAATTCATCCATCTTCTTAAAACTTCCATCTAATCTACTAAAGTTTATTACTATAAAAGAAAACACGTAAGAATAATTGCTAAATTTCTGAATGTGCTTAAGTCATATCATAGAATAATCAATCTAGGCAAATTTGGCACGTTTTGTACTGATGATATTATTGGTCATCCATATGGATTTACCTATGAAATATCCAACCAGAAATTGAAGATTATCAAGAGCAATAGGATTCATGAGATAGGTAGCTTTTAGTTTTCTTTATTTTTTCCAACAGTTTTTCAGAAGATGAAATAGCAAATAATAAAGATACTATAGACGACTCTTTTAATCAGTTGCTTACTTATGATGAAATAATGTATTTAAAGCAAGACAAAGATTTGAGTGGACAAGTATAAATAAGCAGTGTTTTCTTGTTTTTATTAAATGCCAAAAGGATATTGTAAATAAAATTATTATTTCACATAAAACATATGATCAAAAAACTGAATATGCAAAAGATAAATACATACGCAAAAAAATAAAAAAATATCAAAAGGGATTTACTACTTTGTTTCCAACAATATGGGAAATTTCTGAATATATATTAACCAAAGATTTTTCAAAGATAATGGATTTACGAGCAGAAATAATAGCTTATATTTTAAATTTAGGCAATGTTCAGCCTGGAGGGAAATATATCGTCGTAGATGAAACCTCTGGTTTATTAGTGGCTTCGATACTGGAGCGAATGGATCGTATTGGTCAGATTATGTATATTCATACTAATGAACACCCAAATCTGAATAATTGTAAATATTTCGGGCAAGATTATATTCCTGATAAACTCATTGAGAAAGATGTTTTGTTGACTTTAAATTGGCTAAATGTTATAAATCGTAATCAAGAAATTGAACTTGAAAATAAAGATATAAATACAATGAAAACAAAGCATATTGAAAAATATTTTAAAAAAAAAAAAGTACATGAACGACTCAAGCGTAATATTCAATTTCTTAATAACGGAGAATTTGATGGGTATATTTTTTATTTATAAATTTAAATTTAAATTCTTTAGACTTTTTATTGCCTCAACATATGATCCATCAAGTATACTATCACACCTCATTCCTTTTGTCGCAGGCTCTTGTTCTATTATTATATATTCACCCTATCGTGAAATACTTGTTGCTACTTCTCATTATATTTCTTCACGCAATACACATGATATTCTTGCACCTATCATTTCTGAAATTAGGCATCGCCAATATCAAACCCTAAGTAACAGGACTCATCCATATATGATCTCCAGATCTTTCATGGGATACGTCTTATCTACAATAAAGGTTCTTCCATGTCTTGAAAATCTTAGACCTTTAGGCAAAAAATAATTCAATATATATATTATAAATGTTATAATATTAGAAGGCTATTTTAGGGTTCTACCCTCACTCTTTAAAAAATCTTGAACGTGACGTACAAACTTTTCAAAAAAAATGACAAAAAGAACCAAGAAGGTAGGCTTTTTATATAAAATTATATACAAAGGGCATTTCTGACATAGAATAGGTTGGTGTTGCAGGAAAATATGGGCCTCGGTATGGGTCATCATTGCGAAAGGATATTAAGAAGATGGAAATTCAGCAACATGCTAAATATGTTTGTACTTTTTGTGGAAAAAAGAGTGTAAAAAGGAAGTGTGTTGGTATATGGAGATGTTTAAGATGTTTTAAAGTTGTTGCCGGTGGGGCATGGACCGTTTCGTAAGTGTTTTTTTCAATAAAATAAGTGGTATTTAGAAGTTTATAGAACTACTGCTGCTGCTAGTGTTAGATCAACTATTCGAAGATTACGTGAAATGGCTGAAATTTAGATACGTTATTTTTTATTATAAGAAATAAGCAGTGCATTTTTACTTAAAAAGCATTACGTTTTATTACAGTGTGATTAGGATCATGAGACATTTTATTTAGATATTATGTATTAATTGTTAATATTCATTTCTTTGTTAGAAATTTCAGTTTGTTAACAAATTGAATAATATATCAATATAAATAATATGGTTCCCGCTTTTTACTTTGATTCATCTTTTTTCTTTGCTTTTCTAGGTTTAATTCCTTTTTTTTTAAGTAATCTTATTTTGCTTTTTTCAATTAATCTGTTATCGAGTTCATCGAATTTATTATCATCGTCTAATCTTTGCGTAATTGTTTTATCATGTTTAGTTATGTTTTCATTTAAATCTTGCGGTATTTTGTTGCTTATTTTTTTGAGCTTAGCTATAAAAAAACTATATACTATTAATACTTAAAAATAATTTATTGATATTTTTTTAACCCGTCTAAATTATGAACGTGAGGATAGTATCTTTTACATAAATTCATCTTAGGATTAAACACTTTATCTCTAAAACGTGTAAAGCCATCCACTCCAAAACTTAGCCCAGTATCAACCAGCTTTATATTTGGTCTTTTTTTTAAAGCATAATCAATAACCATCTCATTTTCATCGATAGTTACAGAACATGTTGAATAAACAACATAACCGCCTGTTTTACTATTTGCATCTACTGAATCAATTGCTGACAAAATAAGTTGGCGTTGAAGATGTGAAAGAATGTTAAAATCTTTTTCCGTCTTAAAAAATTAGATTAAGATTTTTGTAGAAAAAATAAAAATACTTTTTTCATTTTAATACTTTGATCTTTTGAAATTATACCAGTTCCACTGCATGGAGAATCCAATAAAACTCTATCAAATCCCCCCATAACCTTTGGGAAATCCCTACCATCATGTCTACATACTATTGTATTTTTAACTCCAAGGCGATGGATATTTGCTACAAGACTTTTTATTCTATCTTTAGACAAGTCGTTAGCAAATATTACTCCTGTGTTTTTTTGCAATGCAGCAATATGCGTTGTTTTTCCACCAGGCGCAGCGGACATGTCAAGAATTCGTTCATTAACTTGTGGAGATAATGCTATAATAGGAAGAAAGGATGAAGCGGTCTGAATTGTGTATTTTCCTGAAAGATATTCTGGTGTTGCTCCTAAAAATAAATATGAAATGAATATGATTTTATTATAAGATAATACCTATAGGGACTTGACTTTCAAATATTTGTATACCAACTTTTGACCATTTTTCAATAGGTTCCAAATTAACACCTCTGCTCGTCAATGCATTCATAAGGTCTCGTCTAGTAGTTTTCAATGTATTAGTTCTAATAGTAATAGGTCGTGGAACCTCATTTGCTTCAAAAAATTCAAAAGCCTAGAAATTAATAATTTAATATTACGTAACGATACTTACTTCTTGAACACTAAACATTCTAAACAGTTTTTCTGCCAAAAATCTTGAATATCCATAATATTTAGATATATCATCCAAAAGCTTCTCTATATATTCTGATCGGCTTTTCTTTTTTCCCGAAAAATTCTTAAAATTAGTTAAAAGATGAATAGTTTTTTGAATTCTTGTTTTTAAAATTTGGTGGTCATAATCCTGTTTTTTTTGATAAATTTCATCATCTGACAGAGAAGAAACAGATGGTTCCTTATTAATTGAATTATTAATTAACTTTTCCTTGAAGAATTAATAGTTGAAATATAAAATAAGCAAATTAAATTTACTTGGTTTGATTTAGTATCTAATACCGTATTCATTTTTTCATCATTATGATCGCTAAACAGATATTCTTCGTAGGAATCGTTGCTACTTTGACTTGAAGAACAATACATTTTGTCTGTATCAGAAATGGAAAATTCTTGACAATTTTCAAAATGATCATGATCGTTACCAAGATCTGTAAAAGATGATTCTTTTTCTAAATATAGCTCGGATTCATTTGTTTCTAAGTTATGTGATAATTCTTTACTTTCTTGAGATTTTTTTATAATTTTTATTGTATTTTTTTTAAACTTTGCTTTTTTTCTTTTAAACTCTTGACTTTTTTCATCAAATTTGCGTTTATTGCTTAAACGTTTATATTGAACTTGATGTTTTTTAGAAGATCCTTTCAATGATGGCACTTCCTGTCTATTATGCTGCCGTTCTTCCATTTCTATCTCTTTACAGATAACTTTTTAATAATAAACAGATTATATAAAATTCCTTAATATATTTAAGCTAACTTTAAACCAAAAATACTATAAGAAAAGCCCAAAAGTAGACCTTAAAGAAGAAAAAGAAGAGAAAGAAGGAGGAGATAAAAAGCTATAAATTGTTAATCTTAAAGAAAGGTTATTTTGCTTAAAAATTGGAAATCAAGAGGGTTTTAAAAACAGTTGTCAAGGGCTCCAGGGGGGTTCGAACCCCCGACCACATGCACCCAAAGCATGTATGCTACCTCTACACCATGGAGCCAGCCTAAGTGGGTGGGTTAAAATTATATATAATATTAAGTATCAAAAATTTGGTTTTGATCAGTTTTATCAAAAGAATTTGAGTATAAGATTAAAAATTGATTATTGATCTATTTATATATTAGGATCATTAAGCTATAAGATAATTATAATCACTTAGAGATGAAAAGGACGGATGGAAAACGGCATTCTAAGCAGTAAGCATAAGGAAGTTGATCTATTTAATTCTTGTTAAAGAAATATTTATAGTTTTTTTTTAAAACGTTCACACTCATATAACTCAATTTTACAACCTATATCGATGGCCCAAACAGCTGTCTTTAATCCTCCACTATATGGACATCCTCCTGGTGCATTGGCGCCGTTGTCATTTACGTATTATTCTATTTTATTTTTTAAAAATATTCTTATATTATTAGGAGTCTCTTTAGGACATCATCTATACAGTTATCAATAACACCAGAGTCTTCAGATAATGAAAGTCTAAATAGGATTCAAGGCAATGGTTTTATAAAGAAATATCCATTAATTTCAAAAGTCCCTACTTATGAATATTATGGATTTGTACTATATTTAGGAAGCAGTATAGTTTTTGGTATGTGAATTTTATTAAATAATTGTTAAATTTATAAATTAAATGTTTAATTTTTGCAAAATATTTCTTACAGGTTATTTTAGGTATTTATATCATTTGGAGTTATTTTCCTATATCTTTACTTGATGTCATGGGAATTACATATTATCCGAAAAGGTTAGTAGATTATTTGTAATAAATTTAACTAAGTTAATAAGATGGTGGTCTTTGGCTTTACCTTCCTATTTTATAATCACTCTTATTTATATTTATTTTGCTTTATTAAGTTATAATATTAACGTATTGACACCAAAATTGAACCAAATGGAATGTATAACAGATTCATACGCAAAGGTCTCAAGTACTGTCGATATAAAATCAAGTACTGATGCTGTTATTGATTTGCCTATTGGGGAAGTTTCTTCCTTGTTATATGGTGATTCTGGTATATTTAAATAAAATAATTTTGTATAGCAATGCTAATTCATAAAAGAATATATAAGAGCATCTTCATTATTTGTTTTAAAAAAATAATACATTAAAATTATATCTTAATTTTATATTCAAAATTTTTGTAGGATTTATACTGGTTTTTAATGTTTCTATAAAATATAAACTATATTTAAAGTGGGATTTATATTGTAGTTTTATTTTGGTAGTTGTAATTAAAAATGATCAAAGACATTGTTTTTTTAGGGTTAATCTTTATCGGTTTGAAGCTTTTAACAAGCTGTGCTCTTAAAAATTAAATTAAATGACTTCTGAAATTACTCATAAAGCTAATATTGAGTCTTTATATGAAAATATAGGAAGTTTAGAGACTAAAGTTTTGAATCCTAAAACTGCAAAAAATGAGCAGCTAAATAAATTGGACCAAGTAAATGGTTTAAACATCGTTCAAGATCAGCTATATTCTACTAAAAGTAAAAAAGATGGCTCGTTTAGCTGTCTTCCTGAGGATTTGTCTAATATATATTATTATACAAAAGTAATTAATTGGTTTGATAAAGAGACAGAGTCTATTGTACAGAAAATAATTATTTGTCAAAATGGTACTTGGATTTTTTCTTTATAACTCTTATATAATACTTCATACTAGAAAACAGTCCATATCCGATAATTCCTTTGTTAAATTTATTTATTCTTCAAGACTCTTCAGGGAATTTTTTATCTGGTTGTTCTTTACAGGATTCTCAAATTTCCGCCAATTCTTTACTTAGTATTATTGCAAATTATCTTGTTTCAAGAGTCTCCGAGGAATATTTGGATAATATCTTGCATCACCTTCCGCTTTTACACAAGTGCTTAAATGTAAATCCTTGCTTTAAAGATATTTCACTCTTTGATAGCGAAGAATCTAAGATATTTTCAATTTTAGGAGTCCAGCTTTTGCATGGATGGCTTCCCAGTCTTCAAGAAGATGGTTCTGATATTTATAATGCAATCATTAATGCAGAAACGTATGAAAATGCTTTAGAAAAAATATCTATAATGAAAGAGCTTTTGGAAAATAAAAATCTTCACTACGCTTCCAGAGATGAGAAAATTTCTGAAGGTCGACTGCTAAATCGTTTTTTGTGTTCATATCCACGTTGCGTAACACCACATGGTATAAAAGCTTTACGAGAGAAGTTACATCCAGGAAATTTATCATTATTATTCTATAATCTCCATTTTTCTCTACTTTATTCTCATTATCAAACTGGAGAGCTTTATACATTAGTAACGGACTATGCATTTAAGGATTATGAAAATAAAATTGTTTGGGAATCTTTAGAAACATCTTCATATTTTAATTCAGATTTTGTTCAAGATATTTTATTTAATGATCTTTCTGGTATAAATAATGAGTAATTTCTAAATTTAGTTATAAGAATTTCTGATTTTTAAAGTTTTTCTTTAGCTTTAAATATGCAGCTCATGGAAGATCAGCAAAAAGAAAATTGGGTATATTATCTTTCTCAATCAAAAAAGTATAAAAAACATAAAACTTTAGGAAAAGTTAAAGAAAAAAGAAAAAATAATAAGTTAAATAATGATATAATTCCTAGATGGAAAAGAAGAGCTTCCGATTCTTTTGAAAAGTTAAATAAGCATTTACAAAAAGAAAAAAAATGCATCATATTTTAAGTATAAGTCTAATGTACAAGTTCGCATTGAAATGTTTTTATAAATATTATTATATTGGATTTAATTCTGTTAGTACTATTTTTATACATAATTAATCAATAAAAGATTCATAATAATAATGTTTAATCGAAAGTAGATCTATTGAATATAGTATAGGTTTTTAAAATATTATAATACGTGTAATCGTTGTCAGGTTTTGTAAATATATCATTTATAGATATTTCAAATTCTTGTATTCACTTTTATCATACCATCTCCACCAACACTTGTTACATACTCTAATTGATAAGTTTCGTCTCTTCCATGCCACCATGAAACATCATTAACACCCTCCTGTGCTTTTATATGATGATTTGAAATTTTTTGAATGCAAACATGAGGAAATTGCATATCCCAGAATCTAATAGAAGCATCATGACCTAATAATACATAAATATTTTTATATTATATAAAATAGAATTATTACCTCCAGAAACCAAAATTCTTTCATCCGGAGAAATATCTAAAGATGATATTGCATTTAAATGACCAAGCATTGAATATGTACATTGAGCTTAAGAAAATTAGTAATATAATATAGATAAATCAAGTTACCTGAATTTATATCATAAAAGCGAATATATTTATTTTCATGTCCAGAAATTAACATATTTTCTTTGGAAAGACTTATAATTTTGTTAATTTGAGTATCAATGGTCCCATCTATATAATTATGAATAATTGTAATCGTATTAAAAATCTTACCATAAATTTCATCATTCCTTAATTCTAGAATACATTTGCCCGTTTCAATGTCATACGTTCTAATTATTGCATTATTCCATGATACTGAAATTTTTCTTATATCATTATTTAGAAAAGTTATACTAGTTGGGATAGCAGAAGATGGTTTGTTTAGATTATTTCCATGAAAATTTAATGTAGAAAGAAGAGGCGAGGAGTCAGTATGATTAATATCCCATAGTTTTATAGTCCCATCAGCAGAAATTGATGCTAATATACTTGAAACTGGCTGGAAAGATAAACCCCATACAGCATTTGAATGACCAGTAAGTATGCTTGGAAGAGCACAATCATCTTTAATACATTAGATTTATTATTAAAATGTTTTTTATACCTATAGGGGCATAAATATTACGTTGAGGTTCTGGTATTTTCCAACATCTAATACTAGAATCAATTCCTGAACTGAAGATTTTATTAGCTTCGAGTGCAATGCAAACATTAGTTACTATTCCAGAATGGCCTCTATAGGTAATTTGAGGAATAATATCTTGGCTAATATAGTCTTGTTAGTGTTCTATATTAATTATATTAAGAAAATACTTGCGCATTTTCTTATTATTTATTGGAAGCCTCCAAAATTTAACAAGTCCATCATCACCACATGTTGCCATACTTGCATAACCTGAATTTTCATTTTTAGACATTGAAACCGATCTTATATTAGTTAAATGATTTTTTAAAATAAATTTAGTCTTCCATTCAGTATATGTGTTTTGATCATTCTCATAAATTTTTTCGTCAAATTCATTATCACCATCAAAATCCCAGGTGCTATTCTTAACATCTGCAGCTGCATGTCTTTGCTGCAGACATGAATTAAGTAATAACTGGGAATCAGTAATTATTGCTCCATGTTCATTTTTTTTTTTATGTATTTGATTATCTTCTTGATGAACTTCAGATGTTTTACCTAAAGACATAGATGGTAGATTCGATGGTAGTATTTTATTATAGTGAAAAACATTTTTTTGATTTTTTCCGTCATGAATGTCCTTATCTTTATTTAAAATAATTGCATGTGAATTAATATGAGATGAATAATTATTTTCAATGAATTTGTCTACATTATCAGTATCATAAGTTTTGAATGATTTATTTCTCTGTTGATAGAATTGGTTCGACGATGTTTTTATATTTTCATCATATAAATTGCTTTTATTTTGCTGAGAGTGTTCTTCTGTATTTATTGATGATATTGGTGTTAATGCACAATTATTATGTAATGGAATATAGTGTGGTTGAATAGGATTGGGTTGGTATAAAATAGGAATATCTGTTAATATATTTGGTTGAGAATTAATAAGATATGTAATTTCTTGAAGACATCTATAAAAATAAATATGTATCATGTCAAAATTTAATATATACTTTTCTAAAAATTGCTGACTTTTTGCTCTTTTAGTCGATTGCTGTGAGTTATCACGAGAAATTTTACTTTCAGGGAATAATTTTGAGCGTAATTCCTTTTCTTCTTGTTTAGCTATCTCATCGGATTCGCTTATTTTTTGCGGACTATTCTGTGATTTATTGTTATTTTTTGCTTCAGATGATAACTGATTTAAAAGAATATGTTTTGTAGGACTCGTTGTAGGTGATGAAAGATTCTTTGAGTTTAATCTAGAATTATTATGAGAACTAAAATGAATAAAAAATCAATAAAAATTTTTGTCAAGTTAAACAAAGCCATTAAATCAAATTTAAATAAGGCCAATTATTCAATGAAATCATTTAGATAAATGGGTGCCGTACCTTTCTTTTTGAAGAGAATCCTCAAGCATTTTTATCCTTTTTAAATGCAAATCTTTTAATCTATCAAGACCTTTTCGTTCACCCTCAAGTTTTGCAATTTTTGCCTAAAATAATTAAGTTTTATTTCATTTATAAGAAACAGTGTAAGAACTGTTGAAATACCTTCATTTCTGCGTATTCAATCTCCCAATAATTTCTATCCCGCTGATAGCGATATGCTTCTGTTTGTAAAAAATGAATAACCCCTTGAAGCGTATACTCTGTAACCTCCCCTTTGCGATTATTTCTTTCATCAAGAATACTCTGAAATAACATTTTAATAGAGGTTTTATATCTTATAAAGAGATATAAAGAAATCCTTATATTTTAGAGGTTATTAAAGCCGGCTTATCGCAGGCTCTTAAATAATTAAATAATATAAGAGTATAAGATATAGTCTTTAAAGCATAGGACTTGGTACTTTTATCAATATATATTAATTTCTATATTGTATTATTGAGTCATTTTTTACACTTTATACATTATTTTAAATACAAGACTTACATCATAATTATATCAAACTTTAAGTAAAAGAAGATATAAATAGATGAATTCAAATTGTTGGTTCTTAGTTTTTCTCTTTTAATAATTGTGAAAACATAATGTATTTTTGAGTTGGAGCTCTGATTTTTACGAGCAAGTGAGTTTTGATTTTCAGCAAAAAAGTACAATGTATCTGCTTTTTGCATTAGAAATGTTTTTGTAAATGTATCGGCATATTCTTTACCAAGTTTTGTGTATTTAATCAAGATAGGGTTTTGTTCATAAATTTTCTTTTACTAAAACATAACCACCATTTGTTTGGTTTGTCATCAGAATGATCATAAACATGATTTATCAGTCTTAGAGCTAATTCTTGGCGAAATTGAGCGATATATTGCCTTAAAAAGTCTATTTGAAATTAAAACACAGAAAAATGATTTATGATAGATGAACCCGAATCGGACTGATTGGAAGGTGCTGGATATAAGGAATTAAATGGGAATCCTGCATCTCCGGGGATGGTAAAATTTTCCAGAGCAAATGTATTAAGCAATTTAATTGAATCATTTTTAGTGCAATTTGCGCGAGAAAGTTTATTTAAGCAATCTGAAATAAAAAGAATGCCATATATTAACGTGCGATCAGCAGATCCTTTGATTTCAAAATTTTTAAAGAAACAATTTGCACGAAAAAGTTGAATACATTCATCAACGATATCCTGAGAGGATGAATCACTGACTGTCTGTGATTAATCATAAAGACACTAATCTTTTTTAAGAACCTTAAACTTATATTAATATATTTCATGTCAAGATATATTTTGCTTATACCTATTTGTGAAGGACCTCTAAATTTTGTTTTTAAAGGAAGAATAGCAAATCCTGCTATTTGGAGCTCTATATTGTTGATGAATGAAGAATGATATGCCTATTATCTTAAGTATAGATTCACGTGACATTTTTATAGCTCATTACCGGCATGGTTACTATGCAGTAATTTTTTAACCTCAGTGCTTCGATATCAGAGAAATTATGGTTTGTGTTCCCCTTAAAATTATTATTAATAATAGCTAATGAAGATAGCAAGTCTTTAGTCAAGAGCCCTATACTAAGTATAATTTCTATATTTTGCTAAAGTATCCGATTAATTTAATTTAGTGGCAAAGTTTGTATTAACACAACTAAAGGCGAAATAGAAATTGAATTATGGGGTAAAGAAACACCAAAGGCATCTAGGAACTTTATTCAATTATGTATTTTCTTCTTTTTTTCTGCTTTAGTTTTATAGCTGTTAATAGGCATGGAGGGTTATTATAATAATACTATTTTTCATAGACTTGTTTCCGGCTTCATTATTCAGGGTGGAGATCCAACAGGCACGGGTATGGGCGGTCAATCTATATGGGATGAACCCTTTTCTGACGAATTTCACTCTCGTTTAAGATATAATAGAAGAGGTCTCGTTGGAATGGCTAATACTAGTAAAAATGATAATGGTTCTCAGTTTTTTATTACATTAGCGCCCACACCTGAATTACAGGGGAAGAATACTCTTTTTGGAAGGGTTGTCGGGAATTCTATATATAATGTGTTGAGGATGGCAGAATTAGAAACGGATAAAAATGAAAGGCCTCTATACCCTCCAAAAATTGTTTCTACAGAGGTTTTATTAAATCCATTTGATGATATTATTCCTAGGACAACTGAAGAGGATAGACGAAAAAGGACAGAATTGTTTGTATCTTCAGAAGAGAATTTCAAAAATAAAGCAAAAAAGTTAGTTTATAGTTATAAGTTTATTAATATAGTTAATTTTTTAGAAATAAAGTACTTTTGAGTTTTCAGGATGAGGAAACTAATGAAGAAATTTGTAAATTATCTAAATTCAAGAGTAGTCATGACATAGGAGATGATGTAAAATTGTCAGAGCAGCCTGCAATTATAACAAGTGTTAAAAGAAAACAGGACTTTCTTGATGAAACTAAAGAGACGCAAATAGTCACTAAGGATGTAAAAGACGTTGAGAATGAAACAAAAAGCCCGTTTCATTCTACACTTTCTGTTGAAAAATTAGGAAAAAAAGATTCTTCTGATTCTAAAAAGACAAAAATGGAAGAAATTCAAGAACAAATCCACGTTTTAAAAGACGATATTAAGGCTATTTCAAAAAAAAAAAGTAAATATTCAGATTCCAAAGAATCTGAAAAAGAAAAATTGCTTTCTTATTTAGAAAAAGAGAAAGAACGTTATCGAGTTTCAGAAAAAGCTATTGTAGGAAGCAGAGGGAAATCAAAAAAAGTGAGAGAAGAAGAAGTATATAACCTTTTTTTAAAAAATGGCTTTTTATATAACGATCATTTAGACACTTGCTAAACTTTCATTATTTCAATCTAAAATTTCATCAAAGAATTGTATTGAAATAGAAGAAGAAGAAGAAGAAGAAGAAAAAGATGCATGCGAATTACATGGTGTTCCTGGATGCTTTTCGTGTTTTGATCGTTTAGGAGAGCATAATGATTTACCTGATGAAAATAATAGCGATTGGTTTGCAAAGAGGCTTGTTTTTGCTAAAGATAAACTTGGAAAAGATCATACATTTAGTGCAAGTAGAGTGGATGATTTTGAAATCATCGATCCTAGAGAAAGAAAAGAAAGGGCTATTTTTGAAGAAAAAATGAAGAAAAAAAAATATGAAATATCCAAAAGTTTCAAGCCAAATTATAAAGGACATAGTTAAATCCATAAAATATGCAAATTATATACATATATTTAATTATAGTATTACATTTTGATAAATTATCTCTTATAAAATATAAGGTTTGCATCGATAAAACTATAATATTTGGACTAATAGTTTTAAATATAACTAATGATTTTTATTTAAAGCACTCGTTAATTCAGATTATGAAGATGTGATCATTGGTTATAATATTATATAATTATTATTTTATATATTTAAATATTGAGGGTTATAAGTTAATTTAAGCTCAACTCTGAAGTAAAGTTTTAAATATATTTAAAATAAAGATGTAAAATATAATAAGGCTTTATTTTTATAAACTTTTTATAATAATACAAGTTTTTTACTTGTTTAAAAATAAAAAAAATATCCGGTATTTTAACGTAGTTAAGAAGGCATTATATTTTTTTAATATAAATATTACTAATAAGAATGAATAGGTGAAGATGATCTAATGGGGAAAGGATATGTAAAAGAGGGCAGATATTCTAGAAATAATACTTGTTTTAATGATCAAGAAAATATATTTAGAAATAGGTAAATTTTCAATAATGAAGATTTATTATGATAATAAAATCATTCTAAAGAGATGAACGACTTTCTGCCTTAGGAACTAGGTCTTTGTATCAGAATTATTCATTAGATAAATGTGGTCAACGATTTAATTCAACTTGTCCAAATACAATTCCTCAAGGGTCACGATATTCATATTTTCCGGTATATCATTATAGAGGAAAGAAAAAATACACGTCTCCATTCTTTAAACACTATTCTGATCAATATTCATATTTGCCATTTTATCATGCGTCTTGTCGTTCTCCAGATTTTGAGTATTTCTCAGAACAAATAAAGAATAATAACGGTATTGAAAGATCAGATAAATATGAAAAAGATATAGATAAAAATGGGTATATGTCGGATTTTTCTAATTTTGAGTCTCATTTAACTGTTAATAATGCCTTGCACAAATGTCATGATCAATCTTATGATTCATATATATCAACAGGGTCTTCGAAAACGAATGGAATTATAAGGAGGTCTATGTATTATAAGAACATATATAAGAGAAAAGGTTGGAATAGATCAAAAGATTTCTATAAAAATTTTACAAAAAAGTTCTCCCGATTTGAATATGAAAAAGATGATAATTATTGTACGAAAACTTCTATTAATGACTTTTCCTTGAGTATTACAAAGAATCTTCTCCTCGAAAGAAGTTTGGCGAAAAAAAAGGATATACATGGATATTATAATAACATTTCTACTGTTTCTTCTGGTTTAGAGGATGGTTGTTATGATAAAGTATCAAAAGATGGTATGTCTTCGGAAGGAAAATCTAAGAATACTGTATTTTTCGATGATACTAAATTTCAATCCCCTTCTTTTCCATCTTCATCTTATATCATTAATGACATTAATAAAAGTGATTTTGATAATGATAGTCGTTTATCATTTTTTCCGGATACAAAGGAATTGGGAGTAGATTCTTCTGAAAATGAGGAGAATACACAGGAGTCGATTCAAAAAAAAGTGCAGTTTATTGATCAAAAAACGCCTGATTTTAGAAATGCTTCGTCGGATACCTCTTGTGCAATAAATGATGATGTTATGATTCAAGATTCTTCGCATCAAGAAGATAATAGTAATTCAGGTCAGAAGGATATTGATATTAAGATACAAGGAATTAATGAAGCAATATTAACATATGAAAAACCTTTTCACGAAATTGAAAGTAAATTAGAAACTAAAGTCATTAATGAAGACAAGATATTTCCTTTGAAGACTCCACTTTCAAATCTTTTAGCTTGTAATTATTCTTCAAATTTAGAAGCGAATGCATCCTCAAGAATTTATTCTGAAAATAAAGAAAAAGTAGAGCAGAATTGTGTTAAATTTTCCTATTTCAAAATATCGGATAGTTCATTAAATGGATATACCTTTTTAAAGGAGAATGAGGTAAAGCATAAACGCTTACGTCCATTCTTGCTTTTGCATATTTCACGAAGAAATAAAAAAATATTTGAGAAAAACAAAATTCTTCTATTACAGTATCAAAAATATCAGAGTTTTTGGGAATCTCATGTAGAAAAGTTGGATAATATAAAAAATGCAAAAAGGAAAGATAATGAACGATACGGATCTTTAGATTCACATATGGATAATTTATCATTAAGAAGTTTCAGAAGAGGACAGGGTTTAAACTATGGTGATTTCGTTAGATCAGATGCCGATTTTGAAGATATTATAGCTAGATTAGGGGTTGAAGATGATCGGATTTGTCGTGCAGCTGTAATACCTCCTATGATTTTAGATCCTCAGGAAACTGTTGGATATAAATATGATGATAGAAATAGAGTAGTTAATGATCCTATTTCTTCTTTTCATTATCCTACTTCTATAGATATTTGGACGCCAGAAGAACATACGCTTTTTAAGGAATTATTTATTAAATATCCTCAAAAAAATTTCGGTTTGATTGCTTCTGGTATTCCAAATAAAACAATTTCTCAATGTGTTCTGCATTATTATCGCACCAAGAAACAAGAAAATTATAAAAGTTTGGTAATGTTGAGAAATTCTGATAGAATGAAGAAAAAGGGAAGAGGTCGTTCGTCAAAAAAGATGGAGAAAGCTAAAGTTTCTTCACTCTTGGCAGATCTTCAGCCTAAGATGATAAATGATGATATTGATGATTATTAAAAGGATTAATTTATATGAAATTAAAAAATAATTCTATTAAAAACATAATTCTTTTTGTTGAAGAATTAAAATGTTTGGTATTTAAATTATAAATTAAGTTTTATATATATGATTATAAAGAAATATAAGGAATTCATTTATAAGAGCTTTTCAGTGGATATAAATTTGATTTTGTAGAAGGAAATGCTTAAAAAAATCTATGTAATTGAAATTTTAAAAATATTAATTTCAATATTTTTTAAAGCGAAATTTAGACTATTGAGACTTTGATATATACAATGTATATTATTGGCGCTATTTTTCATTATCTTTTTATGTTAAATATATTTTATTTTGAAAAACTAGATTTTTGATTATAGGAAAATTAGAGATTTATAGTAGATGTTTTTGATATAGGAATTTATATTCGATTTCCTAGTTATCGTCTATTTTATGAATTGATTTTTAATAATTTTGAAAATATTAAAATTGGAAATTTACAGGATAATTTATAATATATATTAGAGACTATGATATTTTTTATATTCTTGATAAAAAATGTAGTATTTAGGTTATTTTTGAATTGAATTGAGTTAAATATTCAAAAAACATATTTTACAAGTGTATATATTACAAATATTTTAATATCAAGTATAAATTGTTATTTTTTTATTTTATTTTATAAAAATACTTTTAGCTTTATATATATATTCTATATATATGAATATATTATATGATTATTTTATAATACTTTTAGAAATTAAAAAATGTTCTATGGATTAATAAATAGATTAAGAGTTTTCTTAAGAAAATATTGTGAAATTCTTTTGATGTTCTTGCTTCTTTTGAACGTTATCAATTCTTTGCGAATGTAACAGCTACAATTAAAGGAAATACTATGCTTGCATCTGTATATAACTTTACCATTTTAGCATCTGGTTTGATTTTTCCCCAGCTAACAGCCTCGTCAGGTCTGGCGCCACTATCACTTCCATCAAATTCTTGTCCAGTATTTATGTAAACAGCATAATCTGCACCATTCCTCATTAAATTGGCATTTGCTATATGATGCTTGACTATTCCTCCTCCAAGAATGATCATTCCTGTGCATTTTGCTCTAACAGATATGGTATTGATTGATCTAATATCTGAAGCAATATCTATAATCAATCCGGGATTTCTAAAAGAATGAAAATATATCATATCCCCCAAAGAGCCATCAGTTAATGCAGGGCAGAAAATAGGTATTTTATTTTTATATGCCCAATAACATATGCTTTCTTCGTTATTTATTTCTTTTCCAAGACGGTGAATCATGGAAGATGGTGTCCATATTTTATTTTCTTTTTTTTGTTCTTCCAATAAAGTATCAAGAATTGGTATTATCCAATCCTCAAATTTACAGTAATTATTATTAGGTATTAAAAGATTTCCAATTCTATTTAACCCTTTTTTTCGAAGTTCTGATCCATTAAGCTCAAAACTTCCTAAATATGTATGATCAAGACACTTAATAATATCTTCCTCTATTCCACCAGCGGTTGTAACGATACATGAAACCTTTTTATGCTGCACTAAATAGCGAATAGATTCTCTTACACCTGATGAGACTAAATTTGATGTATAACCCAGAAAAATAGTACATCCTTCATTCTCACTCTCCAAATATGTAGGTTCCTCTGACAATTCATCCGGAGGCTTCCAACTCCTCTACGTATATAAACTTTCAAAGATATCCCCTTACAATAGTTATAGATACCATCTCATTTATAATATTGACAGCCAAAGCAAAATTGGTTGCCTGAAATCCCGTCGTATACATAGACTCAACGAATTCCTCTATAGTAAGCTTAGTTGCATCTGTTTCTTTATTACTAGAATATTTGTTATGATCAAGTCCTACTACTCTTGTGGCATTTTTAAATATGGGTTCAGACTGAATCATAACTGATCCTTTAGCTATTCCTAACTCTTCGAGCCCAGCGTCTCCCAACGCGGCTCCCTCTAAGTTCTTAGTCATCTCTTAACATGTCTTAAATGTTAGGCACAGAGTTTAAAGGTTTTTAAGACGTCGATAAAAATTTTAAAAATTTACCAACAAAAGTAGGTTAAAAACTCAACCATTTCTTAAGATTTAAGCAAGAAATGAGCAATCCCATGCGCTGAACCTAATAATCATTGAAAATGAAGTTGGATTTGTCCACCTTTTGAGGATTTAAAAAACACCGATTTCTGGGAGTTGGAAAAATGTCAGTGGATCCCTTATTTGGCGGGGATTTGGTCAAGTCTTCAGCTGCTTTGGGCAGTTTTATGCCCCTTCCTCAGGCAAAAAACGTCCCCGCTTTTTTGAATAAATTATACAAGCAAGTATAACACTTTTCTAAACCTTTCTAAATCAATAAAGTATGGTCTCCGATTCCGCTTCAGACTCCCTCATAAAATGGTCCGAATCAGGCGACTCCTTCTTAGTCCTTCGTCCAGAACATGTAGCAAAACATATTCTTCCTCGGTTTTTTAAACATCATAATTTCTCTAGTTTTGTTCGTCAACTTAATAGTATCTCATCCTCCTCTTCTTCATCATCTCTTTTTAATGGGGTGTAGTGTACGGTTTTCATAAAGTGCCTCATCTTCAGCATGGAGTTCTTGAATCCGACTCTCCAAATGAGGTTTTGGAGTTTTCTAATCCCAACTTTCTTCGGGATCAGCCGGATCTTCTTTGTCTAGTAACAAGGAAAAAGGGACCTCAGTCTGGAGAAGATGGCTCTTCTTTGGATTATTCTGCTATTGTATCTGAAATTCAATCTATTAAAAAACATCAATTAACTATTTCTTCTGATTTAAAACGTATTCAAATGGATAATCAAGCTCTTTGGCAAGAGGCATTGAATTCAAGGGAAAAATGCCGTCATCTTCAGGAAACTATTGATAAAATTTTGAAATTTCTTGTTTCTATGTTTTCTCCTGAAAAAAGGAATTTAGTTCAAAAAAAAAGACGTTTGTTATTAGAGGAGAAATCAGTTCCTTCGCAGGAGGAAAATTGCAATAGTAATTACTCTGTATCAAGTGTGGGAAATCATTTTTCTCCTCAAGAACTGTTGCCTAATGATGATCTTGTCTCGTCGTGTCTTATAGAACAAGGTATTGTACAGAATGATGAGAATAGGTTTACTTTGCCTTACTTAAATACAACGCCATTGTTGACTTCTCCACTTATTTATTCACATGAAAATTTATCTTTTGAGCAACCTTATTCCAATAATATTCTTGAGATTAAAACAAATGAAAATTTTGTTAAGAATATGGATTCACAAGTAATTCCTCAGGATCAAAGTCTAGAATCATTAGTAAATTTGTTGGGGATGGATTTTAATCAAATTAATCCAGAACTTCCTTCTGAAGATAATGTAGAAATTGTAAAAAGTATTACTAATGGAAATTATACATTAGATTCAAAGAATAATTCAACTGAGTATTTTCCTAATGAGTATGATTATGAAAATGTTGATATTGATGATTTTTTAAATCAATATGGTAACTTAATTTTTAAAAATAAAAATGTATATTAAATTTTATATTAGGAAGTGAGAATTCTTTTGATGAAAATAATTCCATTCTTTCCAATTCATCTCTAAAGAAAGATTCTAATATAGGGATATCTCAAGAAATTAATAAAGTTAATGGGGATACAAATATAAATAAAAATTTTTTGATAGCTGGTTCTAAAAGGAAGCGTATTTACTGATTTTTTAAATAAATATTGAGGATTTTAAGTCTTTATTGTACAAAAGTATAAAAAATTTAAAAAGTATTATAATATATTATGTTTTACAGGAATATTAGGAATTTTTTCGGATTTTATTTTTATAGGTTGTATCAAAGAAATACTTTATGTAATGCGAGTTTATTTTATCATAATTTTTAATTTTTGAGTGTATCTTTAAGAATATAGTTTATGTATAATAATTTAAATATAAAATAGTAGAATTATAATAAAGAATAATTTTGAAATTTATTATATTTATAGTTTTGATTTTTAATATTGTATAGAACCAATTGATTACTATATAATTCAATATAAATAAGTGTATTCTATTTGTAAATTGAATTTAAAAATAATCAAATCATTAATAAACATATAAAAAGTTTATAATAAATTAAATATTAATATTAATTATTTGTTTTATTGAATAATTTATACTAAAATGTTTCAAATATTATTCAAGTTTAACTAAATATAAAATTTACGCTATTTTTCTTTTTTATACATCCTAAATATATGAAAAGACTCATTTTTTCATATAAAATGTTATTAACTAGTATTTAGAAAGATATATGTATAACATAAATTTATAAATGATTTTTCAATAAAAGGGTAATAATAAGGTATTATTAATAAAATAAAATGAAACATTTATAAAAATTATTGTTTTAACTAATGATTTGTTGTTATCCTAATATCTTTAAATAAGATAATTTCCGCTACAATCATCCCACTGAACGTCTGCAAACTTTCTCAATAACACTTTCATAAACAATCTCACTAATGTCAGTTGCCTGAACTTCAATTGAAATACCACTCAACGCCCGTCGAAGTGCATCTTTAGAAGACGCATAAAGCATTTTTGATTTAATTGGAGATATATCAGGTGACCTAGATTTAATCAATCTCTTTTTTTATATTTTATAAATTTTGTTTAACGATCATATTTACGTATACAATAAATAATAAAAAATATAAGAGAACTTACCAGATAAAAAAACATATCTAAAATAAGAGTTAGCCCCTTCATCTATCCTTTCTTTCTCCTCACCTTTTTCCTTCTCCCCTCTCCTTTCAATTCATACTCGAAATCATAAACTGCATAGCGACAATCATTTTCAGGCAAATCTTTAATGAACTCTTCATAATCCGAACCATTAGACGTCTTTTCAACAATAATATGTGTTTTTCCATCGTTTATAGAAAATATAATATATTTTATAGATTTACCATGTTTTAATTGATGAAACGATTCCAAACATTCATCACTCACTTGAACGCCCGATTTTGACTAATCAATATATATTAGTTTATCTTATAATTAATTTATCCCTCCCCCACTTCTTCCTTGCAAACAAACTTACCATAATGAATGATTTCAAGTAGCTTCTTCTCCTTGAAAAATCGTTAAAGGAACTGTTGTTTTTAAAGAGATGTTGCCTTGTCAAAAAAAGATGGCAAAGAGTAGGCCTAACCCCAACTTATACATACCCTAGCCCACCCTACCCCTAAGAACACCCTTGCCCCTGCCCCACGCTTTATATATTGAGATCAACCCTAAACCCTGACCAGTCCTTTCTATACCCTAACCCATCCCCAGCACTATGCCCTCGTCCTAACCCTTCATTTTTATTTCTTAACCCTAACTAACCCCAAATGTAACCCTATCCCTATTCCCATCCCTGGTGCTATCCCTAATACTATCCCTAGCGCCATATACTAACCCCGAACCTAAACCTAGCATTTCCTTTAGGGTTAGCCACTGGAAGCTTTGTTTTTGCTTTTTTTCGCGTTACTGCCCTTGACATCAAACGTAAGATCAGAAGCAGGAATTGCATCCAATAAGTACGATTTGTGTGTCAATTAAAGGATTAATATGAGAGAAGTCATTTCAATTCACGTTGGCCAGGCTGGAACACAAATAGGAAATGGTAGGTTTTGTGCTGAATATTAAAGAAAAAGATAATCTATTGGGACATTTACTGATAAATACATTTAGCATGTTGGGAGGTAGGAGAAACAGTAGGCAGGCACATAGAATTGATTTGTAATAGCTTTATTGTCTTGAACATGGAATTGAGGTCGAATTTCTCTTTATTTTCACTTAAAATGAATTGATAGAATTTTTAGCCGGATGGACGATTATCTCCAGAAAAAACCTCGAAACCTTTAGATGACGGGTTTAGCACCTTCTTTTCAGAGACAGGTCTGTTTATCAGAGCTATATTTTTACGTGGGTCGGTTAATTTTATCTTAGGAAATGGAAAATATGTTCCCCGCAGCATCTATGTTGACCTTGAACCAAATGTCATTGATCAGGTTCGGACCGGAACATATCGACACCTTTTTCATCCGGAGCAATTAATTACGGGCAAGGAAGATGCTGCCAATAATTGTATCTTTTATCCCTTTTTTTTTAAAAATATCAATGTTATTCTAGATGCACGAGGTCATTATACAGTCGGAAAAGAGCTCATCGACCATGTTCTTGATCGTATCCGTAGGGTAGCCGGTATTATGGTCTTTATTTTTTTTCATTATTTTTTATAATCTTAGATAATTGTACTGGTCTTCAAGGATTTCTTGTATTTCATTCTTTTGGCGGCGGTACAGGTTCTGGATTTGGCGCATTACTTTTGGAACGTCTTTCCGTTGATTATGGGAAGAAATCAAAACTTGAATTTTCGGTATATCCTGCTCCTCAAGTTTCAACTTCAGTTGTCGAACCGTATAATTCTATCTTAACTACACACACAACTCTTGAACATTCCGATTGCTCTTTTATGGTTGACAATGAAGCCATATATGATATTTGTCGTCGAAATCTTGATATTGAACGTCCAGGATATGAAAATTTAAATAGATTAATTGCACAAGTTGTCAGTAGCATTACGGCAAGTTTGAGGTTTGATGGCAGTTTGAATGTCGATTTGAATGAATTTCAAACAAATTTGGTTCCATATCCAAGAATTCATTTTCCATTGGTTACTTATGCACCTCTTATTTCTGCAGCTAAAGCGCATCATGAAGCTAACTCTGTTGCAGAAATAACTAATGCCTGTTTTGAGCCAAATAATCAAATGGTAGGTTTATTATTTCCCTAGTAATTCAATTAACAAATTAGGTTAAATGTGATCCTCGTAATGGAAAATATATGGCAACATGTCTTCTGTATCGAGGGGATATTGTAACAAAAGATGTTAATACCGCTGTTTCTTCTATTCGAACAAAGCGTACTATTCAATTTGTAGATTGGTGCCCGACAGGTTTTAAACTCGGTGTTTGCTATCAGCCACCCCAATATGTGCCTGATGGTGATCTTGCCAAGGTTAGCAGGGCAGTATGTATGTTAAGTAATACAACTTCTATTGCGGAGGCATGGAGTCGTCTTGATCATAAGTTTGATCTTATGTATAGTAAAAGAGCATTTGTTCATTGGTATGTCGGTGAAGGTATGGAGGAAGGCGAATTTAGTGAAGCACGGGAAGATCTTGCTGCTTTAGAAAAAGATTATGAAGAAGTATTTATTAGTTTAGATATAATGATCTAAATTATTAATTTTATTTTAGGTTGGCCAGGACTCTATTGAAGGCGAAATTATGGAAGAAGAATATTAAAGTAAAATTCTATTAGATTTAAGAACATGGATGAAATTTAGTCTATAGTTGGTAGATTTTTATTTGAAAACAATAAATATATTTCCCGTGTTAATTGTTTATCTTAATGACTATTTGGTTTATAATAGACGATTCTATCATCTTTGAATTGCATTTTTTTTTTAATTTCTTATTTGCAAAAGTAAATATTTTAAAATAAACATTTGAAAAATATTAGATATAAATAGTGAATATTAACATTATTTATTATAAAAATTTAATATTATCATTACCAAAGATCAAAAATTTCTAAAAAAGTCTATACTTAATCATGTATTCATATTTATATATATTATATAGATACAAATCGCCTTTTTTAATAAATAATATTAAACGATTAGTTTATGTTCGTCTTCATGATCATATTCTTGAGTCCTTTTTTACTTTCCTGTTCGCTATTCTTAGATTGTTTATCAGTTACATTAAAATTCAAGTTTTGCATCATAAGATTGATATCATTTTGTGGATTAAAAACTCCTGGATCAAATGATGTATTAGTAACAGCATTAAGTGGCTGTACTTGATGTAAATTTGTTTTTGACAATATTTCAGTGTTCATGGCTCTAATATCATTAAGTGGTTTCATTGACCAGATTCTAGAATTCATATATGATTTTTGAGAAAAATTACTTGCTAAAGGTAATTGATTTGATGTTAAATTAATAGCTGATAAAGATGAAGCAGAACTAACTGAATGATTAGAAATACCAAAATTAAGTTTATTCTGAAAATTCTTTGGTATATTATTTGTATTATTTGAATTTAACCGATTGATTACAATATATTTAGCATCCTTTTCACCACGAGAAGTGCATTTGAGATTCAATTTTTTTGAAATATAATGAATAATACGACGTTGTTGAGGACTTGTATCAAGAGGAAAAATCAATTCGTTAGCAGCATTAGGACTCTGATCATTGCGGAAAAGCAATAAACGAGAATAAATTTTTAATGTAGTTTCATCGTTAAGATCAATATCTAAAGTTATAAATATAAATATGCAAATAAATCGTAGAGATAACCTTTGGATTTTCTTTTTCCTTTGGAAACCCCAGGATTGGATGAATTATGCTGCTCCTCGTGTTGGTTTCGTTTTTCCTTTTTTTCACGATTTGCTTTCTCACGATCTGCTATGGGTAAAATACGTTTATATTCAACGCGAAGTTTCCTGCCCATAATATCATGCCCATTAAGCGAAAGGACAACACGTGTTGTCTCTTCTGGAGTATAAAAATTAGCAAAAGCAAGACCCCTGAAATTTCCATTATCAAAATGATAATTGAATGCATATGGTTTAGGAATATCAAGTGTATCCTATGCCCATTAATTTCCCATTAAAAATAAAAAGATATACAAAAAGTTCAAGAAGCTGTTCCTTTTTTATTTGAAAAGGTATATTTTTAACAACAATAGCAGAAGGAACTACACCATCTTCTGTTCGAACAGTACTTTTCAAATTCGACATTGTAGGCTCCTGAAAAGAATTTTCTTTTAAATTATCTGAAGTATTAGCTGTAAAAACTCCTGATGGTACAAAAGCAGTGGGAACGCTCGAATTTTGTGAAGAATTACTTGTATCAGAATTATTTATCCATTTCTATGAATTTTTAAAACAATTAGCTAAAAAATGTCTACAAACATTAGTAGCTTTTTCTTTCCCTTCTGCCATTGATCTCCAAGAAGTATACCCATAATTATCATACGGTATGGATTGAGCAGTTGAATAATAATGAGGATAGGATGGTGATATTGCTGATCCTTGAAAACTGGAAGATCCCATGGTATTTACTGGTACAAATGGTGCTGTCTGTGGATAAAAAGCATAGTTAGGATCTTTAAATCGGTCAAAACGAGCCGTATCATTATGTAAGGCCGTTTGTTGAGAATTTGTGTGTGTATATTGAATAGGAAAATATCTTGAAAAAATATGATCTGGAGATGGTATTGACATGGGTGTAGATACTTGTGTTGACGACTCTGTTGCTGATACTCGTGTCCTTGCCAAGTTATTTGGCCATAATAGTGGGGACGAAAATGATCGAAAAAGCGGCAATTCTTTTACATCCTTTTGATAATCCAAAGAATACTCATTAAACAATCGGGACTGAGATATATCATCTCGTTTGACTGAAGTGTTTTTTACGGTCAGATAACAACTCATTTTTTTATCATGTTCTCTTTTATCATAAGCTTCTAACTGGGATAAGTCATTTATAATAGCCATTCGACGTATAAAATCTCTTGAAGAACCAAAGAAAAGAAGAAATTAATAAACACTAAGACCGCCCTCTAAATATATGACCAAGAATCTTAATTTTTAAAAAATCTCAAGATGTTATTTTTTTCAAAATTTAAGACCAAATTTTAACTCTTAAGTGCCTATTGCTGAAGATCCCTGAAGATATCCCTCAATAAAAAAGGCATAGAGACAGGTATATCTAATAATTTAGCTATCACAGTTCATAACCACTCAATACAAAAAATGAAGGTTGAATGATTTCAGTCATGCCTAGAGAAAAAGTGCAAGAACCCTAACCCTCGGGAGAGACAGACCTAACACTGTTCTTTGTCACGTGAGATGAGACGAAGGGCAGGAGTAGGGTTTGATGAAGGGTCAGGGTACGGTATAGTAGGGTTGCGTCGTAGAAGGGTAGGGCAGGGCAGGGTTAGAGAAATGCTGCTGGATACAAGATCGGATTCCAATGAAAGTTGGGCATCAAAATATCTCATTCAGAGTTTAAAAATATAGAAATTTCTTTATATTTGTTATTATTATTTCTTTTGAGAATAAAACTTTATAATTTATTAATATTAAATTTTGTTTTTAAGAACGTAGTAAAATTAAAACTAACAAAAGATGTCGGGTAAAGGGAAATCACATGGTGGGAAAGGGAAAAGTGGAGGAAAAAGTGGAGAAGGACGGATACAGGTCTCTCATTCAGCACGTGCAGGGCTTCAAGTGAGTATTTGAGGAGGAAAAAGAATTTGGGTTAATAGTGATTCAGTTTCCAGTAGGCCGTGTTCGACGATTTATGAAAGCGTGTACACAGAATAATGTACGTGTGGGAGCAACAGCTAGTGTTTATATTGCAGCAGTTCTTGAGTATCTTACTGCAGAGGTTCTTGAGCTCGCGGGAAACGCGTCAAAAGATCTTAAAGTTAAGCGTATTACTCCACGACATTTACAATTAGGTATAAGTCTTATTTTTTCATCTGTTTGATTATATTGACAATAAATAGCAATTCGTGGGGATGAGGAATTAGATTCGTAAGTGTTTAAGATGGTCAAGGAGTCATTTTTATTTATAATATAGATTAATTCGTGCTACGATTGCTGGCGGAGGTGTTTTGCCTGTAAGTACTTGAAATTATATTGTCTGGATATTGATTTGTATTAGCATATTAACAAAACGTTGCTTCAAACGCCGAAAAATAAGAAAGTTTCTCAGAAATAATTGTGTATTAAATTTTATTTGATTCATTACATAATTAGTTCTACATATACTTTTAGTTTTCGTTATTATACGTAAATGTTAAAATGTTCTTATCATTAACTGTAGTTTTAAGCTTATATATTTATTTTTAACAACTGATCATATTTTCATCTTGTACTGTATTCAATCTTGACTGTGACAAGGATATATATATAATTGTTTATCTTTTTTAATAAACATTATGTTCATTATTCATTTATGATGTTTTATTCTATTATAATATAGATTTATATATTATATTTATAAAAAAGTCAAATTTCTTGGTTTTTAATTAATATTGCTAATAAATTTAAAATGATACATGATTTTCTATATATTCTATATATATATTCTGATTTATTCTATAATATTATTTTAATATAACTTGATTAGTAATATATTTATTATATCCATATATTTATTATTTAAATACATTTTAAGTCTACTTTTTTATTATTTATAAAAATCTCACTAAATATTTCTGTGTATTACAGAAAATTCTTCAAATTTATTTATATTTCTTATTAAATCTTTTATACTAGATATATTTTATATACATTTAAACGAATTATTGACTTTCTCTAAAATAAATACAATTGAACCTTTATATTTAAAAAAAATAACATATTGATAATTATATTAATATTTGTATATGAACCACTTATTATATTTATTTAAGCAAAAAATTATATGCCAAGTAAAAATATCCATCACCAGATAAATTAATAATTTATAAAATGTAAAATAAATAAAAACATTATTTCATATCATTAAACAATAAGTTTCAAAAACATTAAAAATAATCTTATGTTGATTACGTTGATAATAAAGACCTTTAGATTATGGATTAAACACTACTTAGTTAAAATGCTTATATATAACATATACTATTATGGATAATTTAGATGACCAACAACATTATAAAAACACTCTTTTAATCTATTTCAATATCTTGATAAATCAACATACCAATAATTTTGTTCTTCATTAAACCATAATATAATTAAAAATAAAAATATCTCTATTAAAGTACTTTTATTGATTTTTTTTTTTATTTTTTAATGTTTGCCCTTCACCAAAAAAAGCCTTTTTAAATTTGTCATTTTCATTCATGGTTTCTATAGGTTTTATTTTATAACCAAAAAATAGGGTTCCAAAAGGAACTCTTAGAGGAGCAGGTGGTGCATCATTATCTTTGCTCTCCGATGGTTTAATATCAGTCATTATAGATTCTTGATAATTTTCGACAGCTCCTCCATTTAATTTATGTCCTGTAGACGAAAAGGAGCTATTTTTTACCATTTTTGAAGCACTAGAAGCCTGCGCTTCTTGAAGTCTTATCTTTTTTTCAATATTGCCCATAATTTGCACATGATTATAAGCATCTGATCTTTTCAAAGGCTCAGGTTCAGAATAACCAAGAGGAGGCGCAAAATCTACCTAATTATAGATTAGAAAGACTTTTTTAAATAAAATTACCTACTTCTAAATCTGTTTCAAGAACAGAAATACTTCCTCTACCATCATTTGGTTTAATATCCAATACTTCTATTTCATATATTTGCTCATTATAATAAATCTGAAATATATCTTCTTTAGTTAATGCAGAGAAATTTCTTAGAGCATTTTCTAATCTAAAACAAATCAATATAATCTAAAGCAATTTTCAAATCAATACACAGCTTTGGGATCAGTAATTTGAAGAAAATCTGGATGTTGCGGCCGGATTTTTACATAAGATCCCTGTGGAAGTTTTGTGCTAATAACTGATAATAAATCGCCCTGTTCGAGCAAAAGGGACTGCATCATCTAAACCTTATCAAGTCGTTTAATACAAATTGACCAAATAAAATACCCATAAAGGTAAATAAATTCTGCCTTCTTCAGCAATAAATTCTAAGACTCCAGCATGTGTAATTCTTTCTTTTTCTGGATTTTTCAACTCAAAAAGCATAGGATAAGAAATATTTAAGCGTGCTAACAAGACTTAATAAAGTTGATTGAAATACAAGATATTATTTCGCACAAAGCTTATTTAAAGCGCTTGGAGGAAGTATAACTTTTCATATTAAATAAATATCATTTTTTTTGAAGATGGTACCTTTTCCACCGAAATTAACTGAATCCCTTTCATTCCCTTCCATCATTGAAACGCTATAACATCGATAATACCCCTTGAAAGGCTGGTTCGCCTGGAAATCCGCAAACGACCACCCGTCAAACCCATAGTCATCATCGTTTATATGATAAAACCGATCTCTAGCAAACTAATAACCCCTTTAATAAAATGAAAAAAGAGATAAAAAGATAAATTACCATATTTTAAATAATTAATAGAAAATATAATTTAATGCAAGAAAAAAATCGATTTTTATAAATGTTTTTTACAGATAATAATAGCAATAAATAAATAAATAATAAAAATTTACTTGTAAATAAGACAATTTATATTTGTTTCTTTTGAAATTTTAAAATTTAATAAAAATAAAGATAAATAATATATTAAATAAAAATATTCATCTCATTAAGCTATGATGAGGCTTCATAAAAAGCTCAGTGAGCTTGTATTAAACAATATTTAGTCTGTAAATTTTAAAAAAATATTTAAATAAACTTTCTTAATATCAATTTGACTGTTGAAACTCCTTAGTAGTTCGATTGATTAGAGATTTTTCAAGGGTTTTCATAAATTCTTATTTTCATATATAAAGCCCTCCGAAAAAACGCTATAAAAAACTATACTTGAATTATAGTTAATTTTGTTGGTTAAAAGGACCTTTGAATAGATATTTTAAGCAAATATCAAATCTAAGAATGAACTTGAAAATACAAAAAGCATCAGAACATGGTTTTTGCTTTTAAAAAAACTATAATTTGGGCGAAATTGATATAAATAGATATACTACTTAATTTAACGCCTGAAGAAAATGAGACTTATGAGAAACTTTTTTGTGAAGCAGATCCAGATAATATTGGCGTTCTTTTAGGAGAGAATTCAGTTAGTTTTTTTGAAAAAACGGGACTTTCTCCTCAAATTTTAGGAGAAGTAAAAATTTCAAAGGAATTTTCCTTGATTCACTTTTATTAGATATGGAAAATCGCTGATAATGACAATATGGGGTTTCTTACGCGAAAAAAATTTAATATTGCTCTTCGTTTGGTGGGACATGCTCAAGAAGGGCGTCGACCAAGTATCGATTTACTTAATTTGAGTAATTATATTTGGAGTTGATGGGATTTGTGTTTAACAAATTTTAAGAATGCCCATTGCCAAAATTTAATGCAGAAAAACCCATAAATTGGAATATACCATCTCAACCTCCCGAAAGAATCCCATTAATAACTACAGAAGAAAGGAATCGCTATCATAATATGTTTAAGAGTCTTAAATTAACTAATGGTTTTATAAAAGGCACTAATATTTATTATTTTTTGTAAAAAATTATTAATTAATGTAGGGTCGCAAGCAAAATCAATATTCTTACGAACAAATTTATCAAATGAAATATTAGGTCAAATATGGTAGATGCGTTTTTTTAGGAAATCTTCATTTTATAATATTGTAGGAATTTAGTTGACATTCATCATCGAGGCGCTTTAAATATTACAGAATTTACGGTTGCGATGCATCTAACTCATTCATTTATAAATGGCTCATTAAGAAAAATACCATCTATTTTGCCTCCTTGGGTTTTTAATATGGCTATTGGAAAAACACATAGTTATGGATCTTCTCACAAAGCAGTTCCTGAACATTCAGCTACAAAAAATACTAGTAATATAAATGAAAAGGATTTTTCTAATAATTTATTACGCAAATATTATAAACATCAACATATACACAGCCAACCTAATCTTTTTTTTGAGATCGATGCAAATCCACCAAACGATTGGAATATAAAACCACAGGAAAGATTTCAATATAGTAATCTTTTTAAATCGATTGATAAAGCTAATGAAAATTATTTAACTGGAGATGAAGCAGTATCCTTTTTTTTATCATCAAAATTACCAGAAAAGACTTTAGCACATATATGGGATTTAGCAGACCTAGATAAAAGTGGTAAACTTAATAAAGAGGAATTTATTATAGCAATACATTTAATACGACAAAAACTAGTAGGCGTAGACCTTCCAGCGTCTCTACCGCAAGAATTAATGCCACCTTTTTTGCAAAAAAGTCTTTCACAAGAAAACACATATTTCTTATCACCATCTAATCAAGAACCATCTAGCTCTATAACAACTGAATCTTTTGATATAAATAATTCTTTTTCTTCACAAGTTCAAACAACATCACCATCTCTTCCATCATCAATTTTTTCAATTAAAAAAACTACTGCTGATCCATATGTCGAAGCCTCAACTATAATGCCATCTTCGGATTCTGTATTCTCACCATCATGTTCCCATCCACAAACTCCATCTATTCATTCATCTCAAAGAGCACCTTTTATTTCTACATCTGCTTTTAAACAATCTATAGCATCATCTGTTACTCCAAATTCTAAGGTTTCTCTTCAAAAACCGTCTACTACAGTAGTGGATTTATTAAGCGATACAAATATCGAAAATTCTCAAAAAAAAGATAATGATACTAGTGAAATGGAAAACACTTCTAGTAAAATTTCTTCTCTTTCTAAACAAGTACAAGAATTAAAACAAATAGCCACTTTAACGGAATCCGAGTTAAAAGCCTCTAATGATGAGAACTGCGAAATTGAAGAAAGATTGTCACAGATTTATATTTTATATAAAAAAGAAGTGAAAACTGTTCAAAAAATTCAAGAAGATCTTGCAGAATCTCGTGCAACTACGCAAAAACTAAAACAGAAATATTCAATTCTTAAAACAAGATTATATACTTTACAAAATCAAAAACAGGAACAACTTGAAGATTTAAAACATAATACAGATGAAAATATCGAATTGCAACATAAAATAGAATTAATGAATAATAAATTGTCTTGTTTAAAAGAAGAGTTAGAAAATATTGGAAAAGATTCATTAGACCAGAAAAATATGATTATGATGAGCAGAAAACAATTATCTATATTCGAAGATAATTATACGCAATTGAAAGCCGATATTGATAAAAATATAGGGATACACAATGCCAATGAAAATAATGATTTAGACTCTATCCTATCTACTAGTAATCAATCATCAAATCCATTTCATCAAAAATCTGATTCTAATGAAATAAAACAAATGTCTCCATTGTTTATTCCTACATATGATAAGATCGATACCAAGGATCAATCAAGCATGCGGGACAATTCTATTAAAGATTTGTCATCAAACATGAATTTGCAAATTCTAAAAAGACGAGATAGTTTATCAGAGTCTCTAGATTCATCGGTGGTTGTTCAAGCTCCAGAATCTACTCCTGGAAAATTATCTAGAATAAGTTCTTGTCCTGGAACACCTATACCATGGATTATCAATAAAAGCAATTCTCCAAAAATCTTAAATGAATTATCTCCAAACATTGACTCTGATATCCTTCTTAAGGAACCCTCTGTAGAAAAGTTTGAATTCTATAAAGAGAATCCATATTACGAATTAGAAATTGCAAATGCCTCGAGTAATTCCAAAAAGAATTCAGATGAATCATGTAACGAGGACGAGTTTAAAAAAGGTACATTTAATGTAAATAATTTAAATACAGAATTATTATATCCATCCAACAATAAAGAAGATATTTCATTGGATCCATTCTCTAGATTGGATGATATTTTATATAAAGAGCGCAATATCAAATATTCGAACATTCAGAATACACCTTTGCCAGAGGAAAATATAACAAGAAAACTTCCTGGAACATTTCCAATAGATTCTGATAACCGAATAATGAACCAAGAAATTTATTACACATTCAATGATAGAGAGAAAAATATAAAAGATGATGTACGTTTATATTTTTTTATTTTAATACATTATTAAGTAAATTTAGAAAACTAATAACAGAGCAGAAAATACACATTTTGATCCATTTTTATTTCAAAACAATAATGATGTTGTAGCTAAGAAAAATAAGGCAGATTTTGATGAAGCGTTTTCAAATTTTACTGCAGAATCAGATGACTTTTCTAAAAATGACAATTTTGCATCGAAATTTCCACCTATTGAAGATTTTAATAATTTATCTGAATTTAATGAGATTAATAGTTATAATAATGATTTAATTGGTAATTGATTCTAATTTTTTCTTCTAAAAATTCATAAAATACACTAGTTCATAATAAAAATAAGGACTCTGCCATTAACTTGTCAACATTTGATGCTGATTATAATCCTTCTTGTGATACAGAAACATCTACAACAGATGAAAAAAATATAACAAAGTCTGATACAGTAGAATTATTAATTAATAATTTCAAAGAGACGCAATCTAAAGAATCTCTATCAAATTTATACAATTTCGATTCGAATAATATTGAGACTTCAAATGCAGTATTGCAGCTAGATGATATACCAGAAAAATGTGAAGATAAAGGGTTTTACGATCTTATTGGAGCAAAAGATCTTAACAGTTTCGAATCTAATTTTTCTACACAAAATATAGAATTTAATACTATTTTTACGCAGCCTTTTTCTGAAGAATCTAAGCATGACTGGGTAGCTATTGATTCTACAGCGGATTCTCCATTATCCAATAGTCAAGATATATCTACTAATCCTGACTCTATATGTACAAAATAAAAATTCGACTTATTTTACAAAACAATTATAGAACCATTTAAGATAAATTCGGATAAGCTAATCTTTTAAAATACGAATAGGTTTTATATATTTCTTGTCAACCACTTTTATATCTTTAATATATACACCATCTTTATATATATGTTTTATAAGGTAATTTAAAATATGGGACTTTGTTATATTTTGTTAACTTCATAGAATAATCAATACCTTTATGCGAGGTCTTAATCGATTGTTATACATTTTCTTTTTCATTGTTCCATGACCTTCTATCGTTTAACAGTCTGACCGAGGTTTTTAAAATATTTAAGGGAAAAAGCTTCCACGAGATTCCATGAAAGAAAGATATAAGATCGAGAGGTATGCCGAGGTAAAGGATTAAATTGATAAGCTATTAAAGTATTTAATTGATAAGCTATTGAAGTATTTAATATAAAGGGATGACATTTGAAAAAGCAAGTAAGTAGGAAGTAAGAATAGAAAGAATACTAATATGACTTGTTTAGTTGGTATTGATTTAGGCACTACATTCTCTTGTGTAGGAGTCTGGCAGAATGACAGAGTTGAAATTATTGCAAATGATCAGGGGAATAGAACTACTCCATCATACGTGGCATTTTCAGATACAGAGCGGTTGATTGGGGATTCGGCGAAAAATCAGGTCGCTATGAATCCATCCAATACCGTTTTTGATGCAAAACGGCTAATTGGTCGTAAATTCGGGGAGCCGGAGGTCCAGGCTGATATGAAGCATTGGCCCTTTAAAGTGGTTGAAAAGAACGCAAAACCATATATTATGGTCGAATTCAAGGGGGAAACTAAATCATTTACGCCAGAAGAAATCTCGTCAATGGTCCTTGTAAAGATGAAAGAAGTAGCGGAATCCTATCTCGGGAAAACAGTAACCAATGCGGTTATTACTGTCCCGGCATATTTTAATGATTCTCAACGACAAGCTACAAAGGATGCGGGTGTAATCGCTGGATTGAATGTTCTTCGTATTATCAATGAGCCTACCGCAGCAGCTATTGCATATGGGTTGGATAAGAAAACAGAAGGGGAAAAAAATGTACTTATTTTTGATCTTGGAGGGGGAACTTTTGATGTATCCTTGTTAACAATTGAAGAGGGCATTTTTGAAGTCAAGGCAACAGCAGGTGATACTCATTTAGGGGGGGAAGATTTTGATAATCGTCTTGTGAATCATTTCGTTGCAGAGTTTAAACGTAAACATAAAAAAGACATTTCCGGGAATCCACGTGCGCTTCGGCGGCTTAGAACTGCATGCGAGCGTGCCAAACGTTCTCTTTCTTCATCAACGCAAACAAGTATTGAAATTGATTCCCTATTTGAGGGTATTGATTTATATACTTCTATCACTCGTGCCCGGTTTGAAGAACTTTGTCAAGATCTTTTCCGAGGAACCATGGAACCAGTGGAGAAGGTTCTTCGAGACGCAAAAATCGACAAATCATCTGTCCACGAAATTGTTTTAGTAGGAGGTTCTACACGTATTCCTCGTATTCAAAAATTGGTTTCTGATTTCTTTAATGGGAAAGAACCTAACAAATCAATTAATCCCGATGAAGCAGTTGCTTATGGCGCGGCTGTACAAGCAGCTATTCTTTCCGGAGATACTTCGGAAAAAACACAAGATTTGCTTTTACTTGATGTGGCTCCTCTTTCAATGGGTATCGAAACGGCAGGTGGTGTGATGACTCCACTTATAAAACGAAATACAACTGTTCCAACCAAGAAATCCGAAGTTTTCTCCACTTATTCGGACAACCAGCCCGGTGTATTGATTCAAGTATATGAAGGAGAACGTGCACGTACACGTGATTGTCATCTACTTGGTTCCTTCGATTTAACAGGCATTCCACCTGCACCTCGTGGTGTTCCTCAGATTGAGGTTACCTTTGATGTGGATGCAAACTCCATTCTTAATGTTTCTGCTGTTGAGAAAGGAACTGGCAAGATGAATAAGATTGAAATTAAAAATGAAAAAGGACGTTTATCTAAAGAAGAAATAGAGCGTATGATTCAGGAAGCAGAGAAATATAGACAAGAAGATGAAGAAGAAGCACAGCGTATTGCTGCTAAAAATGCATTGGAATCTTATACCTATAATTTGAAAAATGTCTTATCAGATAACAAAGTAGGTGATAAGATTAGCGATGCAGAAAAATCAAAACTTGAAAAAGCAGTATCTGATACGACTTCATGGTTGGAAAACAATCAAACTGCTACTAAAGAGGAATTTACTTCTAGACAAAAAGACCTTGAGACTGTTGCAGGACCTATCATGATGAAATGCTATCAATCAGGGGACGGTATTCCAGGAATGGGAGGTGCCTATCCTCAACCAGGTGGTTTCCCTGGAGCAACGGATGATCATGGACCATCTGTAGAGGAAGTCGATTAAGAATAATAAGATTAATATTGTGATTTTTTTTGAAATAATGTATGCAGTTATTTAAGAATGATTTATATGTTGCATTATATATATTTACTAAAAATAACTTGATAAAATGCTTTAATATTTAATTTTTTATTTGCCAACCAATAAGTTTATGAATGAAAGGAGCTATTCCAAACCAAGCCATAAGCCCAACCATTGAAGCGTAGACCAGAGTCCATCTTAAGGTGTGAGGCAAACCTAATAGGACCTGATCGAGGACTATTAAAAGCAGTTATTAAGAGAAGAATTGAGTAAAAATAAAATACATAAATGAAAAGATAAAGGATGAGATGCCATAACAGATGAATAAAGAGAGAAATAATCAGGAATTAAACGTAGACGTAAATAAAAATTTAAAGATGAATTTGAAGCTTTAAAAATATTAAAATAAATACGCGCTGGAGACTAAAGAGAGAGAATATGAATATTAAGATAGAGTAATAATTAATTTTAAAGAGTACCGTTGCAGGCCATGAAAGACGAATTTCATAAGTATGATTTATATGAAGAGAATGAATAGAATACCAACGTTCAATTAATACAGCGGAATTATTAGGGTGAAACCCGAGTTGAACATGTTGTTCAAGATGTTTCTGAGGTAAAAGATTTTCGAACACAAAAGTAGCACTCTGAAGGGTAGAGAGGCGAAGCGTAGGGAGACATGGAGAAGCTGTAAAAATAATTTTTTCAAGATTAGAACGAACTTGATAAAAATAAAATATCCATAAAAAAAAAAACATTTTTAAAGCAGATTGAGCGAAAGCTTTTAGAGAAAAATATGGAGGCAGAAAAGAGTTTTGCAAAGAGCTTTTTAAATAGTTTAAGTCAAAAGCCTATTCGTTATAGAGATGATTATAGTTTGGGTCTTTCTTCTTTATCTCAGATTCCACCAGAGGTAATTTGGGTTTATATGTTAAAAATTTTTGATAAAAAAAAGATGTATCAACAGCGTTTTCAACTTCCAGAACGTTGTAGAGAAAGGTCGTGTGTTGATAGAAAAGGTTGTTTTCTATTGATTTTTTGAGGTCAAAAATACTAAGAAAATAAAGACGAAATTTATGTACATTTAAAGTCCTTAAGAGGTTCTAAAATTGATATAAATATTATGAGCTATAAGGATGAAACAATCCTTAATATTAAAGAAAAAATATTAAAAACTCTTGAAGTTGATTTATCTCAAATTAAATTATTGAATAAAGGAAAAGTACAGTCAGACATGAAACATATTTCAGAAATATTAGAGCCTGAGCAGAAACAATTGATGTTTCATGTTATGATTATGGAAAAGAAACAATCAGAGGAAAATAATGAGTTTTCTTTAAAAACATGTGATGAATCAATAATTAACAAAAATTCAGAAATATTAAATTTACAATTAGACAGTTTGTTTTGGCAAGATTTAAGATCATTTTTATTAACAAAACTTGATATAAATGTCTGTGATAAGGTCTATAACATTTTTAAAGATGCGTATACTTCTAAAATGAATTTATAATTTAAGTACAAAAAATATGTTAAAACCAAAATTGTACATACAAGAGATAGGAAGGATGTTATAGAACATGAATGTATTTAAAAACCTCCCATACCTCCCATATTACCCATACCTCCCATTCCACCCATATTGCCTGGTCCTCCGGGAGGGCTAGGTGGTTCAGGTGCATCTACAATTGCACATTCTGAAGTAGCCATAAGGCTAGCAACACTAAAAGCATCGACTAAGGCCGTTTTTACAACTTTTAAGGGATCGACCTAATAATTAAGTTATGAAAATTAATTGAATATATATACTTACCACACCAGCTGAAACCATATTACAAATTTTACCTGTAACTGCATCATATCCCATCAGAAATTGGTCACCATATTCTTGAGTCAGTCGATTAATAATAACAGATCCATCTTCAACTCCAGAATTTTGTACAATAAGTCGTGTTGGTTGTTGAATAGCATTCTGAATCGTCTTCACTCCTAATTTTTCATCAAACGAATCCATTTTTTCAGCAATCGCATTTAAAACAGATACAGCTTTAAGAATAGCTGTGCCGCCACCAGGTAAAATCCCCTCTTCAACAGCAGCACGGGTAGCATTCAACTAAAAAGTTATTTCTACATTAACTACTATACATAACACTCACAGCGTCAACAAATCGATCCTTTTTTTCACCAACTTCAACCTCGCTAGCACCACCCACACGAATGACAGCAACTCCTCCACTAAGTTTAGCAAGACGTTCCTGAAGCTTTTCTTTTTCATATTCAGATGCAGTAGGATCATTAATAGCGAGCCTGATCTGTTCACATCTTTGGGAAATCATATCCTTTTGTCCATCACCATTTAATAGAATAATATCTTCTTTTGTAATTGTAACACTTCCAGTAGAGCCTAATAATTCAGGTGTAACTCTTTCCAATTTCATATCCAATTCATCGGTAAAAACCTGACCACCTGTAAGGATACCAATATCCCCTAATATAGATTTCCTATTATCACCAAAGCCAGGCGCCTTGACAGCTGCAATCTGAAGTTGTCCACGAAGCTTATTTAAAATACATGCAGCAAGTGCTTCTCCGTCAACATCTTCAGCTATAATAACCAAAGGACGTCTTTGATTCACCGCTATTTCAAGAGATGGTAAAATATCTTGCAATGCTGATATTTTTTTCTCGGAAAGAAGGATCAAAGGCTTTTCAAACTCACATTTTTGAGTTTTAATATCAGTAATAAAATAAGGAGATATATAACCTCTATCAAAACGCATGCCCTCTGTAATTTCAAGCTCATCATCAATAGTTTTACCTTCTTTTACAGTAATCACACCCTCTTTGCCAACCTACATTGTTATATATAAAATGAATGATAAAAAAGCTACCTTTTCCATTGCATTAGAGATTAAACGTCCAATATGTTTATCTCCATTGGCAGATATCGTCGCAACCTGAGCAATTTCTTCCGATGTTGTAATATCTCTTTTATTTTTCTGTAAAAATTTTACTACTTCATCAACAGCCTTCTGAGCTCCCCGACGAAGATCCATAGGATTACAACCTGCAGCAACGTTCTTAACGGACTCTGCAAGGATAGCACGAGCCAATACTGTAGCAGTTGTTGTCCCATCTCCTGCTGTTTCATTTGTTTTATTTGCAACGTCTTGAACAAGACTAATAAATTCAATTAACGCCCTTTTATCATACTAGCAGACTACCGTGCACCAAGATTTTCAAACTTATCCTTTAACACAATGCTCTTAGCGACTGTAACCCCGTCCTTTGTAATTTTTGGGCTTCCAAAGCTCTGTTCAATAAGAACATTTCGTCCTTTAGGCCCTAATGTAACTGACACAGCTAATAATCCATTACCAAGACATAAAAATATTACAGATTCATGTATAAACCCTTTGCTAAGACTTCTACCCCATTTAAAATAGATGATCGTATATCTTGTCCAAACTTTAATTCTTTGGTTGAATATAGTCGTTGTTGAATCAATCCTTGATTCCTTACAAAGAAGAATAATTTCCCTCCATAAAGACCAGATAGATACTGAGCACGGCGCATTGTCCTTGGCGAGTAATACTTATGTATTTATATAGTTTTTAAATTTTTTCGTAGCCGATATTTTTTTAAGCAGACATCTAGCAAGTTCCATATAAACCTATAAGATAAAATAGGGATAAAAACACCTGTAAAATGAATGAGAAAATGCCTGTATTTAAGTGTGATAATATAAATAAAAGAATCTTTATTTTTTTCTTTATAAAACCAGTAAATAGTTTAAAAATTAAAGTCGGTTAAATAAAAAAAAAGTCTGTAAAGAGTGTAATTGAGTCTATTTTTAGTTAAATGACATGTCCTCATTGAACAGAAAGCGGTAAATATTAGATGCATGATTGATATCTTCATTGAAGTCAATATCGAATGAAATACCTTGTACAGGTATAAGATATTCAGAACAAAGAGGTTCAGTCCTAAAAGGATGTTGAAAATAAGTTAAAGTGAAAATAATTTCTGGATCTAATAATCTTAAATAATGTATTTAATTAAAAATTATTCTTAACTTGTGTTGGTATGAATAGAAGCGAAGCGTATAATTGTCTGAATAGCAGATAAAATTGATATTCTTTCTTTAGTAGCAGTTAAAGTTGATGCGTATATAATATCTATCATAGTTAATGCATATTTCTTAAAAAAAGTTTATTTACATTGTCCATTTGGGCAATTGCCAGTTGAGCTTCCATCTATTATAACATGTACCGGATATTCATTTGATTTTAATGAATGAGGAGGAAATGAACATATTATAGAATTATTTTTTTTAAGAATTGGAGACAGATCGCCTTTGACAAGACAAATTGAACGTAAAAGTGGAGCCTCGTCCAATATTATAGTATTTGGTTTATAATTTCCTATCTCATATGAAGTAATAAGCTTTTTACATCTGATTTTTTGATTGTCGTCAAATGTAACTGTAACTGGATACTCTTCTGTATCATCAATACTATAAGATATAATTCGTTTTTTCAAAATAAACGTAGCACCTTTCAATGCTGCGTTTCTTGACAATGCTTGAACCAACTCACTTCCTCCTCCAAATGAACAATTCAATATTGCAAACTTTATAAAAACTCCTAAAGACAAGAAAAACTGTCTTATTTTTGGAAGCGCTTCTTTAACTGTGATATTGGGTGTATAGGAAAACGCAATACCATATAAAAACATATTTGTATATAAAGTAGGCAATGAAAATGGTTCTGAAGAAATAAAATCAACAAAAGGATCATCATCATGACCTGGATATCATCAATACATATAAAATATAGAGATAATCATCACCCTTCAGTATTTCCTGGCTTTTCTCGGATGTAATGTCATATATGAGTTCAATAAAACGCATTATCTTGCGTTTCCATATAAAATCTACATTTTTGTCAAATGCCAACATTTCCTTGGTATAGAGAATCTCTAAAAATTCGTTTTCATGTGATTCATCATAGATCAAAGACGTCCCAAAAGATTTAAAGTGTAGATATGATTGAAGATTAAACCAGATAATTAGATCAATTATTTTTGATTTACAATAAATAAGAGAAGGCGTAAGACTAAAACAATACATCTTGGACTCTTTAATAGCCTCCTCATTGTTAATTATCAATTGTGGATCAGAATAAACCGTATCTTTGACAATGAATACATTTTTTTGATTTTCATCAACAATTACCTTTATCTAATGAAATTTAACTTGAAATATCAATAATAATTAGCAATAAAGACTTGATTGAAGTTCATCTGACCACTTCTTGAGCTCATCCCATCTTAAACTAGCATGATCTTTCCCATAATAGGGATTTATATCTACATTAAGCACCTTATTTTTTACTGAGCATGCGCTATACATTATTTAGCACAGAAACAAATAGATTAGTACTAACCACACAAGAATAGACTCTATAAGGCCTGTTCCATATATAATATAGTCATACTGCTCGTTATTTTCCATTTTTCAGTGTATAGCCCGAGACAGCAGGTGTCTACCCATATATAAAAGAAAATTTTAAAATAACCCAGAAATAACAAGATTGAAGAGTATATCTTGTAAAAATATATCCAATCCATTAGAAATCTTTAATAAATTATACATTTAATGACCAAATTTCTTCGCTGTTTCTGCCTTTTTTAAGCCTCTCAAGCCTCTCAAGCCTTTTCTCAAGTAACATCTTCTGTTCCAGCTCTTCATCTTGACTTTTTGTGCGCAAACACCATAAAAAATCCTTCCACTTTGACGAGCAGTCTGGACGCCGCCCATAACGATAATAGTGGACAAACTGATTCTTTAATGTATAACACATAAAAAAACTATCAAAATAGTACTATCAGAACAACCATTAACCTCTATCACCCTAATATAGCCTCTATTTATACATATATATACACATCTTTATATATATATATAAATAAAAACTAATAAATACCTGTAAAGAACATGGCTCTTCGAGCCTTTTATTAAGATTTTTATTAGAATTTAAAGAATTGTTGTTAAAATATCTATTATTTTCACTATTTATAACATTTTCATCAAACATGATGGTTTTTTTAAAAAAAATAAGCCAAAAATTTGAATTTTTGAGCCGTTCTTTCGAGAAACCCTATAAACAGACTAATATCTAACAGAATTCCTTCTTTTTGGGCTCAATTAGCGGCTACAAACCCGCTAAAAATAATCATCTTTTTTATCTATATCTATCGCGTTAATAAATTTTCATCGCTGACGTCCAAGATCACTCATAATATTTAAAATTTATGTTTTCCTTCAGATTTTAAGGGAAAATGGAGTATTTGAACAGTAAAATCTCTCTAATAAGTCAGAGTGGCATACGGTAAGTCTATTTTTCCCTTTTGAACGGGCTTAAACGGCCTTTTTAAGCACGAGTTCTAATCAAAAATTATTATATTAGATATATTGGAATTCTTCATGATATTAACTCAAAGGACTCCACAATATCACTTAAAAATGTTCGTTCTTATGGCACTGAAGGGCGTAAGGGAAATCCGAGAGAAGAAATTCCTGCTTCAGAGAATATTTTTGAGTATATCGTCTTTCGTGGTTCAGATGTTAAAGATCTAAAAATTGAGGAGCCAGCACCCCCTAAATCTTCCATACAGGTTCCTAATGATCCTGCTATACTCAGGGTATGTTTTTAAATATCGAAAACTGGCCTAGAAAAGGTTTTATAATAAAAAAAGTCAACTGTAAAAAGATATATAAATATACATAAACATGTATATTTATATATACAGTAGTTATTTTTTATGATTTAGACATCATTGTTATCATTGGAAACATGCTTATTAAAAATAGATGACAGAACCTCAATTGCATCAGTCTCAACAAGGATATTCTTCTTTTTCGAGTCAACCCTATCAAAATATTTCCAAGTATTCTTCATATCAGGGCTATAATACTTCGCCGAATCTTCAGACAGGAACATCACCTTATTATGATAACGTTTCAGGAATTACTGAGCATTCAGTTAATCCAAATCGTTCTTCTAAACAGCCTTTGAATATACCATTAACACAAGTTCCATCTCAAGTAGCTACAGATTCGAGGCTATATCCTCTTTCTATGGCCCAAAATAAAGCGGAAGTCAACACTAATCATTCATCTGCTAAAATATCCAAAAATGAGCCCATAGCTTTAGCTATGCCATTGCCAACGCGAACGAAGGCTCCTGCACAACAAACACCTGTTAATCAAAATGATGCAGAAAATGTTAAAAATATATCATCACCTACTAGTCTATCTAAAGCTCAAGTTTCTACTGTTTCCACAACAAATACTGAGACCTATTCCGAGATTCAAAATATAACAACTGAAATGTCAAGATTGAGTACAGGTAAATTCTTTCTTAAGTTTATTATTCTATTTTAACGATTTAGAACGTACTGAATCGCGAAATTTCCGCCCATATAACTCAAGCAATTACTTAATGCAACAACGTTATGAAAGACGTCGTAATAACGGATATAGTTATACACAGTATGCTTCAAATATAGGTGAGAAACCAAAAGAAGAATTTAATTTTTCACTTTGGAATGCAAAATTTAAGAAAGATGTTTTAAAATCCTCAGACAATCAGCAGACAGATGATCCAAATAATTCATCTATTTCTTCTAAAGAAAATTATTATGATAGTAAGAAATCTTTCTTTGATAACATATCATGTGAAAATAAAGAACGTATTGAAAATAAAGAAAAAGGAAACAGTCGAATAAGACGTGATCAAGAAAGAAGTCAAAACATAGAAACTTTTGGTCAAGCTCGATTACAAACAAGGAGGCAAGATAGAAGTCGAGGAAGAGGTGGATTTTATGGAGGTCATCAAGGTTATAGGTATAGAAATGGTAATAGAAATCAACGTATAATAAATGGTGAATCAACAATGCAAATACAAACATAACGAAGGTTCTCTTTATAAAGTGTGGTATTCTATGATCTTGTAAAAGTTGCAAAAACGAAACTAAATATATAAAAATCAATGATTATCAATTATTATTGATCCTTAATCATTCGTTCTTTCGACATATAACCTTTAACCTTATAACCTTGTCTTAACATATTCCAATAACGTTCTGAAAGTTCTTTACAATTTTCATAATGATTAACTCCTTCTGTTTTATAACATTTATCAAGCTTATCTCTTATCAGTCGTAATTCCATTGCCTGAATCCAGTTTTCTCGAACGACATATAACTTAGCCGCCTGTAAAGCTATAAAATAAGTAAACACCATTTTGTATTTTTATATAGATTATATAGTATTACCTTCTTTATCATCATAATCAATCTCATCAAAAAGAACTTGTTCATGTTTTTTCATATTTTAGCTTAAATTCTAGCTTTTTTTCTAAAAAAAAGTAAACCCGATAATTTATAAAGAAATAAAGTGGATCTGTGTGTTTTTATCGCCTTTTATTTATTTCAAAGGTCTTTTCCACTTGTATGAACCACTTTTTTTTTGCCGCTAACTAATAAAAATATTTAATCTCCAAGCTTATTTATACCATTTGTCCTTATCAAATTTATATCTAAAAAAACGTGTATACTTGAGGCTTTTTTAATTTATTCTTTTGTATTAAACTTGATCTTGTATTTATTATTAATCCTTTATCTAATTTCTAATATAAAAAACACTTAAAAATTTAGCTCAAGAATATAAATATTTTTGCTTTATAGAGCTATTTTAGTAGTATGTTTTAATCCAAAAATATCGGTCATTCTTGGCTAAAAAGAATTCTTGATTATCGGGACTCATGATTTGGAAGCGGTGAACGTCTCTCTGTACTCCAATGTTGTGTACTTTGATGATTTAAACGAGGTTCTTTCCATGAAACAGATGTAGAATTTTGCATCTCGTGATAATGGCCCATAGATGCCATGGAAAACATATTATTATTAACGGGATAATGATTATATAATGTATTTGTTAATGAATCCATGGATCCAGCCGAATAGTCAGTCGTTAATGAATCCTTTAATGACAATCCTAAAATAAATGACTCGGCATTGAAATCAATTGTTTAAAAACAAAAATTACCTTCAATTTCACTTTCATTCAAAAAATTAATTCTTTCATAAGGCCCTCTTGCTTTTTTATTACTTGGCGATGCCACTTTTGATGGCTTATTAAACGTCATTTGTTCCAAAGATTCCTGCAAGCCATACGACGGCATTTTCGGTGGCTCCTGAGGATCTTCTAATGTATATTCAACTGTTTTTTGTATTTCTTCCGCCTTTTCCTCTATTTGTTCCTTCATATATTTATCTACAACCCTTTATTAATCTTTTTCTTCCAATATTCTTCCAAATCATACACGTGACCCTCTCGCTCTCTTCAATGAGTTCTTCTGAGCCTTCATACAATTTTTCTACAACCTGAATCGAATTTTCGTCTGCTTCATAGACCATTTGTAGCACTTTTTCCACTGTTCTATTATATTCTGCATCATTTGTAGGCGTATGCCGTGTCAAACTCGCATACTTCAAAAACTTAACCAATGTCCACACTTGTTCTTTTTCTTTTTTCCTTTCTTGAGCCTGCTTCATTGCAATTTTCTCTGCCATTTCTATTTCTTTCTGTTTCGCCTCTTTTTCCTGGGCCATCAAACAACAAAACTGCTTCCATATCTCCTCCAATTCCTTCAACGGATACAAGACCTGATCTTTGTTCTGCAATAATATTATCTGGTCCTTATTCAATTTCTCCCGTTCTGGCCCATTAAACTGTTCCTCAACCCGTTCTAGCCGTTGCTATCACAAACCCCTTCGTGTCAAATCTCTATATCCTTTGAAAAATACCTTTTTCTTAAGATATGCCCGCAACCTCTTATAAAGTATATCTGAATATTCGCTTCTAACATCCCGTTCCATCTCTATCCGAGAGCATCCGTTCGTTCTTCAGCCTCAAGCCCTTCGATAAAATAATAAAAACCGAGACGCTGATAATTAAACCCTCTTCAACCCCATCAAAAAGTAATAGCCTTTATTTTATAAAAAAATAAAGATATTAAAAATTTAAAATAAAAGCCCTCCAAAAATAAAAATCCCTTAAAAATAAGTGTCTCCAGCCCAAACCAGGCACAATCCCCCATCTCTAGCCCGTCTTTTTAACACTACCCCCCCAATAAAAACAAGTTCATGCCGCAACCCAGACTCAGCAAACCCATAGATCAGCCGCGAAATCTATCAAGTGATGACTGACACCGAGTTAGTTTTTCCTGCATATCTGCACTACTTCTTAGAGCTTACTTGCAGTGTTTTATGGAGATGCTGCGCACGCAGTATTTTTTCATTCATCTGGCGCGCTTCAAGTGTAGCTGCCCGGATGAAGGTGCTTAGAAATAAGAGATAGTCGAGATAGACCTGTAAAGAGCTAAATTATAGGGAAAACAGGTAAAACAGGGGGAGATACAAGAACATCAAGGTTTTTTGCGAGGCGGCGGCGTGGGATGTGAGCTTTAAGGATGGTTTTGAGCGTGCGTCTTGGATAAGGTTTAGTCATGGGGCGATGAGTGCGAGCGATGATGGTGATGAGTGTGTGAGCTATATCTGAGCAATCTGTTCACTATAGCCGAGGTGTATGCGCGTGTATCTGAGATTTATTCGGGGTGTATGCGCACTGTATGCGTTGTACACGCGTCGCGTATGCGTCAGACGCGCTGTATGCACTGTTTACGCGTCGTGCACGCGTTCCGCGAGTGATGCCGGGTGATATGCGCGTTCGACACGTCTTATAGGACGCGAACGCAGATCTATGCTGGTGTATGCCGGGTCAAACACGTGTTAAACGCGCTTTTGTTCACTCTTATCTAAGGCGTCTTTTCCATGCGCGTTTTCCTCCAGTTTCGACAGCACATTTTTAAATCAAATAAAAATGGATGATTCCACCCTTTTTTCCAAGCAATTTGCAGGTAATTCCAGACATCTTTGAAGCCCCCTCACTAATTAACACAGGAAATACCTGTCTGTATTTTTTCCTACATCAATATCGCCAAGTAAAGCGCTTTTCCAGGTCATTTAAGCTTATCATCTGTTAGCCCTTATATTTGACAAGGAACTTGGAATATTTGTATTCAGACGGGTCAAATGAGCCTAGAATAAGACGTCCGCAGTGCTCAGTTAACTCGCTTTTCTTTGAGAAAGAATTTGGAGTGAAAAAATCAGGATTTTGGACAATATATATGAGTCATCTAAAAATCCGTATTTTAATCGAGTTAAATGACAAAAATTAACATGTTTTAAGCTGCATGGGTTGAGATGAAGAGGCCGGAGGGCCCAGAACGGTTTTTTGCCGCTTTATTTTTATATTGTTCCAGTGGAAAATGCGTATACCAGAAAAACATTCAAGGAAAAAGCTCTATAGACGCTATGGGCAATTTATTCTTTCGTCAGGAAGAGCCTTTTAGGGTGCCTCATACGACATTTAAAATGTCTAGGGGTGGTGTCAAAATAGATCGTGTTTGTAAGGGACAGTTGGTTTTTGCTGTAGAAAACGAAATTGGGCCAATTTCAGATGCAATGGATGTTATGAGTGGTCTTATGAATATCCACGCAGAGCCTTTTGTCGGGGAAGGTCTTGAAAAGATCGAGAAAGGCGCATTTTTCTATGTAACATTCAATATTCCGTATTTTAAGGCATCAGGTGATTTTGATGTACTATATTTTGATAAAAGTGGGAATGAAAGGAAAACGGGATACATATTGAGCTTGTGTTTTACAGGAAAAGTTATTCAAAATGCAAAATTAGATTTGAATTCAAAAATAACTCTAAGGCCAAAACTTACTGTTAAAAATTATACACGGGATATGGAAGATAAAATTGAAATTCGTTATATTTTCAAAGCTGAGGAAAACGATGAAACAGTTGTAAGAACTTCTACGCGTCGGGATTTTAAATGTCTATGGTGTAGAGGAAGAAATTTTCGTACCAGACAACGGCTACATTTTCATTTTCTTATGAATCATGAACTTTTTTCTTTTAAACTTGAGGTCAATAATTCTAGTTCTTTGCAATTTGAAGTGAAATTGGCTAACGAATATCCTTTTAAACGGATAGGCGAGCAGAAAATGGATTTCAGAATTTTTCAATGGATCAGACATATGAAATTTAAACATAATATTGATTCTATCTTGTTAGATAATGGAGAATCTATTTTGTCTCGTAATATAATGCTTGGAATGAAAGTCGAACAAAATGAATCTGTACAAATGTATATAAAGCCTAAACCAAAAATACAATTACTTTTTCCTTCAAAAAAGAGGAATAGAAGAAAATTCGCTGCACCTAAAATGAATAATTTGTATAAGACTATGTCAAAAAGAAAAATTATTCCCGGTGAAATATTATCTGAATCTGAAGATGATATTGATGAAACATGGTTGATTCAGAAACATGAGGATGTAAAGATTATTATGTATTTTGTCATGGCATAATCAGTTTAGATGCTAGACGATTTTATGGATATAACTATGTCGGAAAAGGCCTTTATGAAACTTTGGGATAGATTTATAATCAAAGACAGGTACACGTGTTATCATTTTTCTTTTTTTAACAAGATAGGCCTATTGGACATTGTAATCTTCCCAATTCAATCATGAGATTTGTATATTCTCATAAAAATATCCTTCATTCAGAAAATTTGGTAAACGAGTTTTGGAAGCATCTTCTAAATCTTGTTCAATATAAAATTATTGATCTCGTAACTTTAAGAAAATCTATGGAAGTAGTTAGAAACATTTATGACGAAACAGAAACAGATCAAGTTTGAAAATAATTTATAATTTTATATTATGTTTTCCAGATATAATAATTTGGCTATGATTACCATTTATCAAGATTTTGTTATTAATACATCTACGAATAAAATAATCAGATATTTTCAAAAATGCTTAATAATTTGTTTTTCTGTCTAGCCTTTAAATAGAATACTGTTGTTTAAAGGATCCTTTGGAAGCACTGATTCTTTTTTCTTTATAAATTTCCTTATATTTGCAGACTGACGATCCTTATATTTGGAAGACTTTTTTCTTTTTATAAGCGATCGTATTCTTGAAGGAGATCTAAAAAGAGGTAAACATGATTATGTAACTTTTCGTAGGATCCATACATAAATTCTTTATTTTCGTAAATAACAGGCCCTCCAAATGATCCCTCTAAAATACAAATAGCTGTCATAACAAATCGAGGGCCAATTTCAACAAGTGACATATCCACATCTGAATGAAAAAACTCTTTCCCTCCCTCTGTTTTTTCAACAATCTAATAAAATCATTATAAAATTTGTATAAATAAATAAAATATACCTGATAATTTCTAAACCATATTTTATTATCTGCAATAGAAAATGTAACAACATGATCAATAAATGGCTTACTCCTTCTTGCACCCTTTGGAACTCCAAAAATCTAAGCTTAAATTAGCTGACATCTTTTAAATATAAATATATGTTACATGAGAAAAAAGTTCTTTAATAAGCCGCATGTGTGGTTCTGCATCAAAACCAGCATCAAATGAAAGAATAGGACGAGATCCTTTCAAACAATTCCCCGTAAGATGTAGATCATCCATTGTATGTACTTTGATAATAAATATATTGTTCATTTTTTCAAGTTAATATACCATTTTGTACATGAAATTTAATTGTAGGTCCATTAGGGACCTTAGCCATCCAAATATATAAATCCTGATGCTTTCTTGCTTCAAAAAATAATATATTGTTACAATTATAAAGCTCTGCTGCTTCATTTAAATGGTAAAGTTTTGATTTCATATCAAATTTTGTATCTTTTTTTGAATGAGGCAGCATATCTGCAAGATCTTTCATAAGATGACGTTGTCTGATCATTAAATACTTGTTAGCTTTAAGAAAAAATAATATTTACCTAAAAGTGGTTCCTCTAGATGATAAAACAAGTACTTTTTGACGAATTTTCTTAAATCCTGTCGGATCATCCAGTTTTTCAACAATCCCTTTGTCATAGACATCTTGCTCTATATTCAGATCATGCTTTGAGAGCTCTTCTGATGGCTTTTTGCCCTTCTTTTGAGTATGATATTTATAAACTGACATCGATCACCATTCACATCCCGCAGCAGTCTTAGATACTAATAAAATGTATACATCCCCTATTGTTGCCTAGTAGTTTGTGTTGAAAAGATCCCTTCATGTGTTAGATCTATATTTATTTGTGAAGGCGGGCAAAATGGTGAAAAAACAACTCTAAGTGCTCGTTTTTGAGTACAAGCTTCCTGATATAATGTTGAACGTAGTAATAATATACGAGCATGAATGTTGTTTGACCATACAAAGCCTAAAGAAGGCACTTTACATGAATATTCATCATGTTTCCAGCCCTGAAACCAAGCACCTTGATAATTGTAATCAAATAGAGTCATAGTGTCCTTCCTTATTTTATCAGAGACCTGATTAATAACAATGACAGCACATTGATATTTTTCTGCAAGCAATCTCAATTGTGCACCTAATCGTGCTAAATCTCGACTTCGGTTAACAAGATCTATTAAGCCTGACTTTATTGCAGGATTAGACGTCTTATCTGCTTGATAATATATGTTTGATACATCATATTCTGCACGAAAGTGAGTTGCTATGTTGTCCAGAACAATTAGCCCAATATTGTATCGTTCCATAGCAATTGGCAGCTGAAATTGTAGAATATGATTCTGTTCTTCAAGATCTACACATGTTATACAATAAACACGATTGCCTAGTTCATTAATATCCATATTTATACTTGGATCATGTATTTTAATACGTTTTTGAAAGCTTTTTGCCATTTGAAAGAAACGTTTTGTTGAAAGACCTGTTTCTGTCGAAATATATATGGCATTTTTGTCTAATCCACCCAATTCTCTGGGCAATTGAACAGTTAAGCAAAGCTGCATACAGAATTGAGATTTCCCTGTCCCACTAGTTTAAAATATCCTTAATTTCTATGTATTTTTGTGAATTCTTTACCTTTCTCCAGCAACCTCCAAAACGTGACCCAAAGGTATCCCACCTGAAAAGACCTTGTCAATTATTTTATCGCCTGTAGTAAAGAACTGTATTCTATCCCAGCTATAAACCTTCTTCTTGGGGATAGATTCATGTATAATTTTATCAATTAGCTCCTGGATCTCTGCCATTTTTATAGATGTTCTCTTAGAGATGTCCAATGGATCCAATGTGAGGAGATCCAGTGTTGATAATTTTTCTATTAAAAGGATCTGTTATTCCTTTTATTGCAATCCATCATAAGTACCTTTTTCAAGGGCTAAATATGTATTTTCATTGCACTTGATGTTTGGGCATGTTTGAAATAAATCCATATTTAAACAGGAAAAAGGGCTGATTTATTTATATTTTATAAGAATAATCAAGGGTTTTCCTTTTGGGCGTTAATTTTTAACTTTTTCTTAACAAGTTTTAACAAAAGTCAACAATTTCTTAACATTTTTAGAGGTTTAATCGACGTTGTTAAGAAAAGGTTAAGCTGGGTTAAAAAATTGTTAACGTCGGCCAAGAATTCTTAACACCGGGTTAACTTTTGCTTAAACTTGGTTAAGAACTGGTTAAGAAATCTTAAGAAAAGTTAACATCGGGTTAAGCTTGGGTTAAGATTTGTTAAGATTTGTTAAGAATTCCGCTAACTTTCTTAGTTTTTTAACCCTTTCTTAATAAAAATGAATGAAACAGGCTCAAAACACGCCATACACTTCCAATTAAAAGACGCCATCTCCCAGTGTTCAGAGAGAGGCCTTTATTTAAGCGCAAGATGGTTGAAAAAGAGAATACCAAGTAAATGACTAAGATATTAGGGCGGCGGAGCTTTTAAATGGCATGGAGCCTCTGACAATGACAGATATTTGTCAAGGCACCAACTACAAGTCTGGTTATTTAAAAAAAAACGAGGAAAAAGAAAGCTTATTTGACTCGGGTTATCAGGAAGAACAGGAAAGCAATCAGTATTCACTGGCAAAGTGCTATTTTGATTGTAAGGAATACGACAGATGTGCTTATTTCTTGAAAACATGTCAAAGTCCAAAATCTATTTTTCTTCGGCTATATTCAAAGTTTCTTGCAGGAGAAAAGAGAGGGGATGAAGACAGCGAGTCCATTTTGGGTACTTTGTTGCTTTTGGTTTTTAATTCTGATTTTTAATGTGCAAAAACAAGGCCCTTTGGACGCAAGCAATGTTAAAAATCGGGAAATCACCTCCATTTGCCAGGAACTTGAAAAAACTGTTGAAACACAGAAAGATGCATTTTTGTTATATCTGTAATATTGATCTTAGTACATTTTTTTCAATAATAATTGCTATTAGTTTAGGATTTCTTCAAAGAAGACAAAAACAGGATTCTTTGTCTATCAAAACACTAATACAATCGCTTAATTTATATCCATATAATTGGGGTACATGGCAAGAACTATCTATGTGTTTAGCTGGTATAAATATGGTCTTTTTTATTTAAAAAATGATTAGGTATTATGAATTGACACATCTTTAGTTGAACTCAATTTCGTCTGCCTTGCCTGAATGTTTTATGAAAAAATTGTTTTTGGTTTATGCCATTCTTGAGCTTCATCAATCAGGAGAGACATTGTATCATCAAATCATGGAGCTCGAAACATTATTTCCTAATAGTTTATTTTTAAAAACACAAAGGGCTTTGATACCATATAATGGAAGAGGTATCATTTGATAGAATCATAAATGGTTTTTAAAATAGAAAGATTTTGAAGAAGCAGAAAAGCAATTTGAAGAAATTGCAAAATTGGATCCACATAGGCTTGATGATATGGATATATATTCAAATATTTTATTTGTAATGTCTAAGCGATCAAAATTAGGATTCTTAGCTCAAATAGCATCAGCAACTGATAAATTTAGACCAGAAACTTGTTGTATAATAGGTAACTATTTTCACAAAAAATATAAAACAATCTAATAATTAGGGAATTATTACAGTTTACTTTCAGAACATGAAAAAGCAGTTATTTATTTTAGACGTGCTTTAAAATTAAATAGAAATTGGCTATCTGCTTGGACTTTAATGGGTCATGAGTATGTCGAAATGAAAAATACACATGCAGCAATAGAAGCATATCGTCGTGCTGTAGGTTAGTTAGTTATCTGACTTTTCTATATTATTTATATTATAAAGATGTCAATCGTAAAGATTATAGAGCTTGGTATGGTCTCGGGCAGACTTATGAAGTTTTAGAGATGCACTATTATGCTTTATATTACTATCAAAGAGCTGCAGCTTTAAAGTATATGTTCTTTTATTATATATTATTGTTTAATATTACTAGACCATATGATCAACGAATGTGGCAGGCCCTTGGAAATTGTTATGAAAAACTTGACAGACCTGGTGAAGCAATAAAATCATATAAACGAGCATTGTTGGGCTCTGCAGGTGATCCTGTAATTTTATTAAAGCTTGGAGGTATATTTGAAAGAATTGGTGATACAGATACTGCTGCAATGTATTATAAACAATGTATTACAGCTGAAGAAGATGATGTAATTACATTGGAAAGTAGCAAAGCTCATATGTGGTTGGCAAAATGGGAAATGAGCCGAGGGAATTTACGTAAAGCTGAGAAATATGCTACTGAGATTATGAATGGATCATTTGTAGGACTATTTTTTAAAATTACTAAAAATAATAATATAAAATATAGGATTTAGAAGAAGCTAAAGCTCTTGTAAGGGATTTAAGAAGTAGAATGGATCAAAATGAAAATTAATATTATCAAATTTATAATAAAAGCGCTTAACATATATTTCAAAGATACCTCGAATATACATAATTATTTAAAACAAAAGACACTTGATGAAAATCTATATAAACCACCATTTAATCCTTAACCCATGTCATTAAAAATATGTTGCTCATATATACAAAAAACTATATGTGATATTAGTTTTTTATCTATAATTTTTAGGATTATTAAATATGAATATGAATAATCTAGATGAAAATGAGAATTATAAATGAAAAGACTATAGTTATGAAGATTATTTACCAAATAATATAATCTACTTATACTTTGAAATAATGATTCTATATAATTTAGCATCATTTTAAAATTAGTGAAGATTATGATTTCATATTTATAGATTTATAGACATCTTCATATGTATTTTTAATATCTATAAGATCAATCATTATTCATAGATGCTAATTGATAGCTATTAGTATTTATACTGTAAAATATATTTATATTTATACCAAGAATATTGTCATCATCTGATGATACATCTTGTATGTTTGTATCAATTTCAAAAGGAAACTGTGCATTTTCTTCTAGAGCACGTCGTAATAAATCTGTTGCAATTGGATCAGAAGGTGCAAGACTAAGGGCCTCAAAATGGTTTAGAATAGTAAATATAAAATTAAAAAATGTACCTCATGTAAATATTGAACAGCATCTCCTGCCCTATGAGCACTTAAATGAACCATTGCAATTGCTGCATAAACACACGGATCCCTAGGTGACAATCTTTTTACTTCTGAGAAATATCTCAATGCATCATCATACATTCTATCCTTTTTGTTAAATTATAAGTATAAAATATTGAAAAAAACCTAAGCTTTCTATAAGCATGCCCAAGATTTGCCTATAAATGTTAAAATATACATTTAGCAACAATAATAATAATAAACCCATGTTGCAATCCATGATCTTTCCTCACTATCTGTCTCTTTAGCTAAAGTAAGAGCACTTCTGAAAAGATTGATTGCTTCTGGAAGCTGCAATCTATGAAAGGCGACAACTCCTAACTCATTTAAAAGCAATGGATCTGTTTTACATAGATCATAAGCCGTATTAAAGTATTCATTTGCCAAAACTAGATTGTTCAATTGAAGATGTTGCATGCCTAGAAAAAGACTGGGCAGATGTGTGCTACAATTATGAATATGAATTGGTTTTGAGAAGGACCATACCCTTGAAATAACCTTGCAGCTGTTGTATAGGCAGATATTGCTTGATCATGTTCACCTTCCACAGCAAAGGAATGAGCAAAACCTATCCATGCAGGCCCAAAATGTGGATTCATCATTGATGCTTTGCTAAAATACCGGCGAGCCTCTGCTACTTTTCCTATACAAAGATAATATATACCTACTGAGAGCCATGATACAGGTTCTTCAGGATGCCTTTCTGTTATGTCATGAGAGATAAGAAAAAGCTTGTTTTTCTCATTCAATTCATGAAGACATGCCAAATGAATAGGAAGAGCATTGAATTTATACTGATCAATTGAAAGTATTCTTATAAAATTAGTATATATAAGGGAAAATCCAAAAATACTTCTCAGTAACTTCAAGACACTGTCTAAATCTGTTTTGCACAAACAACAATTCTGCTTTGCTCAAAAGCAAATCTGTATTATCATGTAAATTGTATGTATTCTTCAATTTTGTCTCTGCTTCAATAAATCTCAAGGCATTCTTGTACTAAAAAGATTAAACAAGAAACATCAACATACTAGGCAACCTTGTTAAGCTTTGTAATATACAAATTCTTGACAAAATCCACATCTTCTTCAATTAAGCCATTAAAATTTAATGTTTGAATAAAAGACCATTCTAAAGCAGTCAATTTCTGAAATAAGCCCTCTCCCCATACCCTCATCTGCAGTCATCAAGTTATTGCTTATCAATTGCTCAAAAGCTTCATAACATTTTGCATCAATGGTTAAAGCTTCTTTATAACACTCTTTTGCCTTGTCAAACTTGTTCAAATTAGCAAACAAGACCCCTCTAAGATAGCACATTGACGCCTCAAACTATTTAGCAGATAAGCAGCCTCTTAGAGACCTTTTTTAATATACTTTGACACCTCCATCCTGATTTTTAATCACTGCTTCATCTGATCCTAGAAAAAAATAAACTTTTATACACAAACTAGCCCCAAAACACAACCCTCTTGACGGAATGGGTTCTTCTCTCCAAGCAAATCAAGTGCTTCCTGCCATTTGGACAATTTTGACTAGTATATATAAGAAAAATACACTCCCTCAAACCACCCCATAAATTTACCAAACAAAGAGCCGCCAAATACCTACAAGCAACACTGCTATCTAAAAGGTAGCGATTCATTAATAATCCCCGTGCTCTTGCATAGTGTCCCGTATGATAGTACACTTGAGCCAGCCAAAAGGCATCATTAGGATCATCTATACATGACTAGTTTATATATCATATTATATATGATATATAGATACTCGTTAATCCGAGAATCTTATCCCCAATATAAGCTGCTGTTTCATGCTGATGCTGTACCAGAGCATCATGACGCCATAGACGCATCCTCTCAATCCTTGAATAGGTGTGCAAAGTATTAGATAAAGAGCCATGAGAGCACATAGCAGATACAGCCGCAGTAGGGCTTCCATCATAGGTATATATATTAGTAAGAGGGCTTATAGTCAAGGTGGATTGATGGGGGTCTTGAAGACGTCCAGTCATTAAACATTCTCCATATAAAGAGGTATTATGGTTAGCAGGAGTAGTGGAATTGCTAGCACGGCTTGTTTTCTTGCGCATTGTATTATAAATAGTCAAATGTGGCGTTTTTTATTATAAAAGGCAGGCACAAACAGAGTCGATAAAAGTGGGTTAAAAACAGCAAAAAATAAGGGTTATGTCAAGGTAAACAGCATCTCACAGTAAGCGGACAAAGCAGGTGTTGGTCCTGTATTTTTTTGCAAAAAGATATTTTCATAGACATTCTATAAATATAGAGAGGCACTAAATACAATATCACCTGAAAATAAATTAATTGTTAAGAAATAATTGAAAAAGAGGTTACGTTTTATTAGGTTAATTGCATTGGTCATCTTAGTCTCGAGTTCAGCATTCCCAATAACTCTGGATGCTGAACACATCTGTAATTTTATTAATATATTAATATATATATGTATATAAACCTGTCTTAAAAGCTCTTCTAAGCGTCTAAACGCTCGTATGATAGACCCTTCATATACATCCGTCATTTTGCTGTAAAATATGAGTCAATATAATAAAAAAGAAAGAGGTATAACCAAATTTGAAAAAATGATTTGCCCTGTGCCCATGCATAGACAACATCCATTAAAGTAGGTTTGAATTGGTTAACATATTCATCTTCTACTATATTTAACTTGCTTTCTCTGGACACTTTTGCAATGCGTCGGACTATTTCTTGCATTTTTCGTAATGGAGTTGCCAATTCTTCTTTAAGCTTAGGTGCTTCTTCGCTTTTTTCTTGAAAAACAAAACAACTTAATAATGCAGCAGATTGTTCAGACGTAAGGTCATTAAAAATGCCATTGAAAATCATTTCTGTTAATATTAATTCATCTCCAGTACTGATCTCACATGCAACACTTTAGGTAAAAATTAATATTTAATATTAAGAAAAAGAACATACCGTCCTTTCATTTCAATAATATCTTCTGATGTTGTAAAGCCTAACCGTCTCAGAACTCTTTTTCGACATTTAAGTTCATCCATTTGTATAATAGATTGTGTTTCTGATATTTTCTTTTTTATAATCTTAATTTGAGATTTAATTTCCATCTTTTTGCTGTATTTTTCATATAAATCAGGAAGTTCAGGAGAATTAAAGAGAGGATTCATTAATATTTTATGCTCCAAAATTTCTATTTTCTATAAAGAATTAAATATAGAACTAAATTACTGAATCAAATACTTACACGTAAAAGGTTTTTAAAAGATTCGTCCCTAATATTCATATTTTCAATAGGATCAAGTAAAGCAATTCCATCAGGAAATCTACGTTTTACTTCTTCTATAGACTTATATACAGTGAGACGTTGATCTAATGGTTTGAGATCTTTTGGAAGAAATATACGAATGTGTCCAATTCCATTAATAGAAGAGAGAAGTACAGGTATAACTTCCATTTTTCCTGCCAGTGTAAATATTTTATTCATTACTGCTATAAACAATACCAGCATCTCCTTTAGGGGGATAGATTCCTTGTGCATAATCATTATTTGTTTTTGTAATCTGAGAATCTGCTGAAACCCATAAAAGAATGTCAATAATATATGATTCATGAGGAGGATATTCTTCAGAAAAACCCTTAAAATTTCAATATGATTTTTGAAAAAAAAGAAGTATATACTTTAGGAGAAACACGTTTACAATAATTTACAACTGCACCCCATCCAAAATCTGAAGATTTATCTTTTACTTTTACAAGTCTTCCAGGTTGCATAAACTGGAGACAGTGATCAGGATGATTTATGATGTTACGCATCTCATCTGAATATGTTTCCAATTGCTGTCTTAATTCATAATAATTAGCAATATTAGTTTCGTTTTCAATTACAATGCTATCTCTTTCTTTTTCTAATTTTAAAAGTTCTAACATTGTTAATTCAATATAAATTTAACAATTAAACCTACTCTTTTCAATTTTTGGAACCTCTGCATTGTTTTGAAATTGATAAAAAGAACGTTCAAGCATAAATTCAGGAGAAATACCTTCTACTCTCATAAGATTTAAAATCATATTATAGCCTAAATGAAATGCAGATTCTAAGCGATCTGCTTCACCCTTGAGCATATTTTTTGCAACAAAAGGTTCCATTTTTTCATCAATCATAAGAATTACAATGCCACGATCATCAAGTCCCCTTCTTCCAGCTCTCCCAGACATCTTAATTGTTTTAGATTTCTGAAGAAATTTCTAAAAAAATACCTGTATATATTCTCCTGAAGAAATCCATCTAAAATCCTTTCCATCAAACTTTCTAACATTAGTAAAAACAACTGTTTTTGCTGGCATATTTAGACCAATTGAAAATGTTTCAGTTGCAAAAAGAACTTTTATAAGACCTTCCTGAAAAAGTATTTCTATGACTTCCTTCAAGATAGGCAATAAACCAGAATGATGAATGCCAATACCACGACGTAGCAAGGGAAGTATATATTGAATTTGAGGCAATTGTTTATCTACTTCTGAAAGAGAATTAATAGCATTATTAAATATAGAAGAAATCAAATCTCGCTCAGTATCTATAATATTAAATAACATATGACAATTTTAAAGATACTACCATCATTCATATCAAGCTTGCTTATTTGTAAAGCTAAGTTCTCACAATCACGTTTACTGAAACTAAAAACAATAACTGGATTATAATTTTTAATCATTATCATCTTTATAATTTTATAAATATCAGATGAACCTAATAAAATGAATTTAGTATTATCTAAAAATATTTTTTCTAATAACCTTTATGGCTAGTCTTTCCAAGCTTTCCTTTTTTACCAATTTTTTTAGTTGAGACAGCATTGGAATCTTCTCCAAATCTTTCAGTAAGAACATTTATAGCTTTTTGAAAGTTATCTTCACGAAAAATGCCCTTTTCATCAACAACCAAATGAATTCCATCCCCATCTACAGGAAATATATAATGTTGTAAAGGTGTAGGTCGAAAATCTGTATATACAACATGACAAGGCTGGATATGTGTCTTGCAAATCCATTCAGCAAATTGCATAGCATTGGGAATAGTAGCAGAAAGAAAAACATAGCGCACTTTATCTGGAAGAAGAATAATTGTTTCTTCCCAAACAACACCTCGTTCTAAATAATATTATTTCTATTATATAAAGGTGTGTTAATAAACATACCTTTATCACGCATGTAATGAATTTCATCAAAAATAACCCATGCCATTTCACGCATCACCTCAGAGCCTTTATACAGCATTGATCGAAGAATCTTAAGCCCAATGAATATATAAAAGAAAAGAATTATACATACTTCTGTAGTCATGACCAAACAGCTAGCAGTAGGATTAATTGTTACATCTCCTGTCATAAGCCCAACATCCCCAAATTCTGTTAATAATTCTCTGTATTTTTGATTGCTAAGAGCCTATTTATAATAAATGATATCTATCTAGAAATAGATTCCTTCATACTTTAATAGGACTTGTATAAATCACTCGTTGTTTATCACGTAAACTTTGTGCAATTGCATACTCAGCTATTACTGTTTTTCCTGCGCTTGTGTGCGCACTCACAAGCACACTCTCATTCTTTTCAATAGATGCAATAGCAACTTGTTGAAATGGATCTAACTTAAATTCGTATTTTTTTGCTGGTTCTGTAGGTGCCACATGTTGAGATATAGGAATATAGCTATAATTTACAGGCAAAGCAACCTGGTGTCTTACTTGATGATTTAATATTAATTTTTCTATCTCTGTATTCTCTTCTGGCCCCTCTTTGGCGCTTATAGGTCTTTTATGACCCAATATTTCAAATGTACCCTGGGTTTCAAAACTATCTGTCACAATTAAGCTATTTTCCTCCTCGAGCTTTATTTTTTTAGATTTAGAGCATTCATCAAAGTCTATAGATTTTGATTCCTTGGCTTTTTGTTCATTTTTTTCAAAATTTATTTCCAGCAATAATGATTCTTTTGATATATCTGTACTATCTCCAGACTTTTCATTGCTATTAAATACAGTAAAGACCTCTCTAGAGAACATGGCATAAGAAATAATGTTCTTTAATATTTCATAGTATAATCAATAACAACCTATCTTCTTTTTAATAAAAGTGCCTGCTTATTGATTTTTACCTCTATAAAGGGCTTTAATAGACTTAAGAAAAAAGCAAAAAATAGACAGAGGCTTAAATATGGATGTCTTTTTGCACAATAATTTGCTATAAAAATCGTCTTTTTATGTATTTATTTAAAATTAATTTTTACAGGTAGTCCTATATATTAACCGCTGGTATATAGCTTGACCTCATAAAAAATATAGATATTAATTAATAAGAGGTAACAAGGCTCAAGACTTGAGAAATATAGTATGGTAGTGTCAAGTTTATTAAAGAGAGGGAGACATAGCTATGTTTATCATTTTGGAGGCGTCGATAGGACATATATTGTTCGGCTACTACATGTAGAAGATGGTATGTAGAAATCAAGTACATGTCTTTGTTTTATTGTAAATCATTGTCTTTTTTCATTATTTGTAAATATACTTTTTTTAAAAAAAATAAATTAAATATATCATACTCCATTATACATAGAAATATACTAATATATGTACAGGTCCGAGAAAGTATGTATATTTTTTGTTTGTATTTTGATATTTATGGTTATTGATGATTATTTAGTAATGTTCCATTCAAGATTACCACTAAGTCTAGAATGGCGGCAAAAATTATATTATTTTTCGGTAAGCTTTAAGAATACAGCTAATTGAGAAAAAAAATGAAATTGGGTTAATATTTTGAATAGGACTTGGGTTTTCTATCCCATTTGTATGTATGTATTAGATGTTTTATAAATTTGAATATTTTAACTAACACATATAGCATGCTATTGGCAATTGTTTCTTACATTATTATTCTTATACAGAAACTAATATTAATATAGACGTAAATCAAAAACATGATATTTTTATGTAAATTAGATAGCTTTTTATATAATAAAATGATAGATATATTATAACTTTTTTATATGATTTAATAGATTTTGATTCAATTAACATATTTTTAAAAATAACAAGTAGAATCTTTCAAATTGAATATATACTTTTATATGTTATCTTCCAAAGTGGAGTTTTTTTGTATATTTAAAAGAAAATAAAAGCTTGCAATTGTAGATTTTTGTTTTAATATAAAGTCAAGTTAGTAAAATAGAATATAATTAATGCTTGATTTGGAGAAAATTGTATAATTTATTTATAAAAATAAGAGTATTCTTAAATTTACATGTTTTATCTACTATTAAAATCTTGTTTTTGAATGTTAAATATAAATATTATCATTTCATTGTGATAATATTTATAATTTTAATGATTTCTTAAACAACTGCTATTATACTTGTATAAAAAAACTGTCATATTATTTTGCAATTTAGATAGTCATTAAAAATAACATGTCATGAGCTATATTAATACCAAATACACTTGTAATACATTTAATTTATTACATATATAAATGATAAATACTAATAATATATAAAATCAATTTTATTTGCTTTTTTATAGATATAACTGTTTCTAGAATTGCTACACTGAAAGAAATAGACAACTACAGTAATATATAAAGAATGTCCAGATTATTTAGAAACAAAACTAAGAATTAATATAATAATTAAATGATAAACAAATCTAAGAGAACTCATGATTAAGTTTTAAATAGATATATTATTTATAAAGTATAATAACTAAGGAAATATAAGATTCCTTCAATATAAAAATTAGTGAATAAAAATATCTTTAAGAAATTGCATGTTGTATATAATGAATGAAAAATTAGACAGTATTTCATACTTGATCTATACAAAAAATAGTTTAAAGATCAAAGATAAATAGGTAAAAATATTATAGAAATACATAAATTAAAGAATTTCAATTCTTACTAAATATTGACAATAAAAACAAATCATAAACTGAAATAGTTTAAAAATAGATAATATACATTTCATAAATCTGATAATTAATCGACATAGTTTAAAATAAAAGTACATTCTATTATATTTGTTAATATATTAAAAAAATAATTTATATATTATATATACTTAAAAATGACTCATTTTAATCTAAAATATAAATATAATTGTCAACCCTTTCAAATTTATTCTTATATCTTTAGAAATATTTTAAATATAAAGACAAAATCTTCCATAATAGTCCATAATAAATAATAATATTTAAATCTTATATAACAATGATAATCAAAAATCGTTTAAATTGTATGATTCTTGTTTTCTTTTAAATTCTGCACTATAAAACATTCAGTATATTTAATAGAAAATAAAAATAATAGTAATATTCAAACTTACTCGAATCATTTTTAGAGCATGAACTTGATAGTAACCCTTGAGAGGCCTTTTCATTATCCTCTAAATTCAAATGAACAAAATCTTCGTCAAGTGCAAATGACGTTATATCAGAATGTTCAATGGATGTTTTTGAAATCCGAGAAAATCTTCTTGAAGATGAATCAGAAAAATTGCTCTTCTTTTCATTCAATGACACATTATTATCAATTCGTTTTTTAATATTAGAAAAAAAAGTAGAAACTTTTGTTTTTGCATTACCAAATCCTTGTTTTATGTTTTCATAAATAGTTGATAATTCATCTTATCAATCAATAGAATATTAAATACTTAAAATACAAACCATTGGAAAACGAATTCTCTTTCCTACTACCATAATGTTGAGTATACCCATTCCTTCTACCTAAAAAGTATTTTTATAGCTTGAAAATTTAAATATGAGAAAAAAAAACCATTCAATGGGGCTTCTGTTATCTGAGCCAGATAACAGGCATATTTATAATCATTTTCAATCTGATGAAATTTCATAATATCAGAAATCGCATCATTCTCCTAAAACAATATTAAAAGTGATTTAAAGATAGAAATACGGATTCAATACTGACAGAATGTGTCTGTATTGGCATTTCTGCTTTATAATTTGAATCGCTGATGCCTTGACACAGTAAACAAGACTCTCAAAAAATACACAAAACATACTCAGAAGTGCATTGAATGATGACTCAATGGAATACTGGCTCGCTATAAGGACTGCATTGACTACTTTTTCGTCGACATCTGGAAAGGCCTCTTTGAGCACATCAATAGCTGTTTCTTGATTTTTTTTCTGAAAAAAAGCACGGGAACTATTTTCCCTTGTATTCTCCATAGCAAATATGCCCAAATCCCGGAGTTTTAGGGGCAATATAGGCCGTATTCCTGGAATTATGATGGCAGCTTAAAAACTCTCTAAATCTGTCAAAAATGGCCCAAAAAAACCCGGATTTTCAGGAAACAGATCCGACCGGCAGAGAGATGCCGAAAAACCTAACTGGATCCGAGTAATTGGCGCTCAAAACAGAGAATTCTATGAAAAAATATTTACACTTTTAACGCCGTTGATCGGCAACCTCGGAAAATTGAAAAAAAACAGAACACCTAATTACTCGGAAATTTTAAAGAAACCATACCCAAAAGACAGCGAATATGAAATGGCCGCTATCTGTATGTTGCAGATCCTTTTTTTCCGGGTCAAAAAGGGCCATTTTTGGCCATCAATGGCTGAAATCCTCAGAGGAGCCATCTGTGCCGTCTTATGTGCTCTCTAAAAGGACAAGACATAAGCAAATACCAGAAAGAACAGGCCTCTTAGCACGTAAAAGAGGTATCCGGCTGTCAAAAGGCCCTTTTCTTAGTCATTTTAGGGATGACAGCCGTATGGACGCAGGACGGGGAACGAATTCCTGTAACAGTGCTTGAGGTGGACCGTCTTCAGGTCATAGACATACGCACGAAGAAGAAGAATGGCTATGATGCGGTTCAAGTTGGAATGGGGTCGAGAAACCCGAAAAATATCTCTAAGGCAATGCTCGGGCATTTTGCCAGGGCACAAGTGCACCCAAAATCAAAATTAGTGGAATTTAGAACAAAAGGGCCCGTTAAATCATTGGTTCCTGGTATTTTCTATGTATTCAATACATATAGTATATTAATTTTGGAAAAGGCACACAATTGTTTGTAGATCATTTTCAGGAGGGAGCTTTTGTAGACATACGTGGCAAAAGCATTGGAAAGGGATTTTGTGGTGTCATGAAAAGGTATTTTTGTGTTTATTTTTGGGGCAATTTATCATATTTTAAGATGGAAATTTCATGGGCTTCCAGCATCCCATGGTGTATCTATTTCTCACAGATCAGCTGGCTCAATGGGTCAATCTCAAGATGTATATTATTCTTTGTTTAGTTCTAAATATTTATGTTATTTAGCCAGGGAGAGTATTGCCAGGCAAAAAGATGGCAGGAAGAATGGGAGGCAAAAATGTCACTATACAAAATGTCCCTATTATTAAAATAGATCATGAGAATGGGCTAATTCTTGTGAAAGGACCTGTTCCAGGTCCTGATAAGGGATATGTTACTATAAGAGATGCTATCAAGAAGACATCTCCTAAATTGTCTAATCAAAATATTTACAATTGATCTGATTTTACAAACAGACCAGTTCTTCCGCCTTTTGCTAATAAATAGGACTGAATTAATTTTGATATTAGGGATAAAATAAGTATTTTTCAAGAATTTTGCATATAAACATATGTAGAGGTATTTTAATATTATTTTCATAAAAATATTTGAATTTTGTGTGTAATGTCAATACTAATGTCATTTTATCATTCAGAGTTGTTATTAGGTTTTCTAAGTAATATCTACCTTTGACATTTTAAACTAAGAAATATTTATATACAAAACTATAATTCTTCTTCATCAACGGTTGGAAGTTCTGAAGGTTTAATCATTCCTGGCACATTTAGTGCACGTTCACGATCAGCCTTTTGTTTAGCTTCCAATTCCATATCACGATCTTCTTGAAACAATTCTGCATTATCGTCCCCAGAAAACTCTTTGAGTTGTATTAAGAAATCACGAAGATTAAGTTTGAATTTAGGAATATCCATATTAAGAGAAAACAAACCTAATACAAAACTTTGCACCTGACCACTTAAAAATATTAGCTATAAAACTCTTTAAAACCATATAATTTTTACAGTTGTAAATGAGGAAATGCACTATGTAAAAGACCAACAACATATTCTTTTAAAAATACTGAATTTGGAGTATTTTCGTCCCGGACCTGTTGAGAAGTATATAATGGTGCTTGAATGGCACCAGATTCAACCAAATGAAACATTCTTGCAAGAATTACACTTTGTAATTTGAATCCTTTAAAACGTAATAAATAAAAGATTGCTTTAAATAAGTAAAATACCTGATTTATGATCTGTATCTGTCAAAACAAAAAATATATCCTGAAAAATTGAAAGAAAATATTGCTGGAAAAAGGAGTTGGCAACACTCGTTTCTGTATTTGCAATGTTATTGATAAGTTCTAAACATATATTAAGACCTAATGTTATAAGCCTAAGATTTAAAGATTTAATATCGAAATTACCAATCTCAGCAATATCACGTGTTGTGTGCTTAATGCCCCACATTATGCTATCTATTATAAGCTTAAATTGAGGAGCAGGAAGCCTTAAAAGAGCTATAAAAATTAGTATCCTCTATATATTTTAAATAATATTACAAACCTGGAAAACAATTAAGATTTATAACATGCAATAATTTAAAAAATCCAACACGATGCTCAGGAAATTCAGTAAATTCTTTGTTAATCATGGAAAGAGTACATTCGAATACAGACTGTAGAACAATAGGAATTGCATCCGTCATTAAAGACTTAAAAACATTAATAGCAGCAATATGAACATATAAAATTCTACCCCAAGTCTTGAAATAATCGTAGTCATCATATTCAAAACCTCGCTATCTCTTGCATCAGGAACATTTCTATTATAATCTCCCAAAACTGCTTCTAAAAGAGGTGGTATCAAAACGTTATTGATAGTTTCAAGATCATCTGCTTTACTGACAAATACTTCAACGAGTTTAAGAATCTCTTTCTTTACAGTTCTTAAACTTCTTATTCTAGGTGTTCTAGTAGCAATACTCCCTAACAATGATATATATTATTAGTTCATAAATGCAAACATATGTTACCCTGAGATGCTACTGTATTTGAAATTATAGTGCTCACTGCTCTATAAAGCCCTAATAAATCCATATATATATTTCCAATTTGTCGATAAAAATGGCTACCAATTGATGAACATGCAGATACATTCGTTTTAAGAACATTTCCTATTATTTTAATAGTCTCATTATTATCTAAAACATCAACATTTTGACCAGCCTGTTGTATAATATTATCCCACTAATAATAATTATAAAAATATTCAATTAATTTTTCAAATTACCACCGCATTGGGTAATTTCATAAGCTCTGAAATTAATCTTTCTTGAATAGTTTTAGACGGTTGAGCAGAGATCATATATCCACATGCTTCATAAAATGTATGAACTTGTTGAGAAGAAAGATCTTCTGTAATGTTATGTAGATTCCGAACAATTTCGTCTATAAAAGGCTCATGTTCTCCTGCCTGTTGTGCTACAAAATGTCTCCGACATTTTTGTGCAATTTTTATAAATGTATCGCATGCCATATCTTGCACACCTATTTAAACTCAATAAACGAAGGCTATACGCACAATTTTTGAAAAACATACCTTCATGGGTTTCATGCATAAATTCAAAAAGCTTATTTACTACAGTTTTCAAAAACTTCCAATGTGCTTTCAAAAATCGAGGATATTGACCCACAATATACATAATATTTGATGCGACAACAGCCTTATTATCTTTTCCTCTCTTCATTTCTGTTAAACCAAGAAGATCTTTAATAACCATAACTAGGAATCTTTTTTCAGTCTCTTCGTCTAAATTTATTCAATTTTAAATTTGCAATTTTAAGTAGAAGTTTACTCATAGCACCAGAAATGGACCCAATGGCCCAACAAAGAGTATTTAAATTAGCCCATGACCATTCACTCCCATCGATTTGTCTAGCGAGTTTATCAGACATGATAATTTCAGTATCCACAACATCCAAATGTGTTAAATAAACAAGGCATTCCCTCATGCTCTTATACAGGACAATTGTATCACTTTCTTTAACGAATTCTCTAACAATTTCTCCTTCATCATTCTCAACTATCAAAACCTTATTTTAATTAGCTTTTTCTTAAGAATACAATTAAGCTTACTTCTTCCGGTTTCACCATCTTCTCCACCATAACAACACGCAAATTTGACAGGACTTCTGAATAAATATGTTTTCGAAGTGGAATATTTGCATACATACTAGCTGGTGTAGCTCCACCGCTAGCAAGACTTGCTGATAAATTAAGAGACAAGAGAGGATTCATATCAGTAATTGGCAATTGTTGTATCTAAATAGAATTAACCAGACTTTAAAATTTATCATAAATTTACTTCTTCATAAAGCTCAGCTACAAGCTTTGACCAATACTCTAAACAAATTTTAAAGATTTCTCGTTCATCTACCTGGGAAATTTTAATTAAATAGAAATGAGCATTTAGAAGAAGGTCTCTGCTTTCCTGATTCTCAACAAGCTAAAATATTGAATCAAAAAAGAGAGTAGAAATGAAGAAAAATACTTTTACATGTGTTCCGAGAAACGTAGAAAGAAAAAGTGCAAGGTTCTGGATAAAATCCTGTTCTTGTGAGTTGCTAGAATCATAGGCAACCCTAAAGTCTATCTTATTAATACAATGTTATGAAAAAATACTATATTACATACCAGTGCTCAAAGGAATAATATTATTGATAGAAGACATTGTTAGGTTTAAAAGACTTACAAACTTTTCGTCATATTGGGACATAACAGATAATCCAGAAATTTCAGTTAAACATTTTAGTGTTACATTTCTAAACTCAGACACTTCAAGAAACTATTTAAAAGTAAAAGTTATATCTAAAAAAAGATCAAGAATATTTACCCTCGTGCACAAAGTATGGATGATATTTGTTTCAAAAATAAATCCTAAGGGAATCCAATTTAAAAATCTAAGAACTGTTTCTAAAGTTGCCAAAATTAAGCTTGTTTTCTGAGCCTTTTCAAGGATTTCAGAACAAAGCTGAAAAACCTCTGAAAACTCCCCTGACATTTGATTTCTAAGGTTTTTTGTCTTAACCTGAGTCATTTGTTCAGCAGAATAGTCAAAAATTTCCTCGCTACACAGAATCAACAAGAACGATGCAACAAAGCCCATAATACCTAAGAAGCTTAAGAACCGACATGTTGTTTTCACACAATGACAGATTTGTCTTTGATGCATTTACGATTTCCGTTATAAACGTAGGCCAATTTTTTGGCCATTCTTGTTTAAGAATCTATACAACTGAATACGTCTCCCAGACATACAAAAATGCATACCTGGACAAGCGTAAGATTAAGTTTGTTCAAATACTGCTTTTCCTTATGAAGGCTTGTCTCGTCGGACGATGTTTTAATCATAATAGCGACGACGAAGTTTCGGATGCCTGCTAAATTAGACGACTCGTACAAGCACAGGAGACGATAGCCACCCTGACAATGCTCACGCGGAAGGATTTTCCAGCGCGTAGATATAAGTTTATCAAGAATTGAAAGCGCAATGTCTAGTTTGAGGATCAATAAAGGGAACAGAGCCCGGACAAAGCCCTCACGTTTTGTCTGGACAACACTGGACTTTTCAAGAATCGTATCGACCCTCATCCACGCATCAGGATGCTCCTGAAACTGTGTAAGGACTCTCTGCGCCTGTTGCTGCTATTGAACCCGTTTTTAACCGCTTTTTCGACCGAAAAAAGGCAGATACCTCTACACCTGATCCCTGATAGAACGTATGTACAATCCGGTCAAGCAGCTCGACATTAAAGTCTTGCTCAAAGTTCAAAATATCTTCCATCTTCTTTCTGGAATATCTCAACCAATTTTAGGCCAAAAATTCCCGGAAAAATTCCTAACCCACCAAGTCAGCACCAAATTTTCCAACTATCCGGCTATCTTACGCTATAAATGGGTCCTTTTCCCTGTTTTTCAGCACCTTTTTCCTGTCGGCCTGCTTTTTGAGTCGTCGTAGAGGGTATCGCTGCCCCGCGATAGCCCAAAAATCTCGACCACAATATTTCTACACAAACCACCGCTCAAACACCCTCTTTTCCGCCGTCTTTCTATGCCAACACCCCTTCTGCCCTTCTTTCCTGAGGATTCCGACTTTTTTAAAAAATCGACAAATATACACGCCATCCCGCGCCCTCTGAAACCATAGAATCACCTGACCCTGCCTCTCTCTCTAATCTGTCTATTTATCATTTTTGTATTTGCCTCCCCACCCTGTCTGACCACCTCACGACAGTCGAGCAGAGGTGTCTGACGGGCTGACGAATATGCCAGACATTAAGAAGGGTTAGGACATGTCTGGTCTTAGGTTTGCAAGGCGTGCTGTATAACTCTTTGAATAAGACTGACTCCCGGGCTTTGGACATAAGAATTGACAAGCAGATGTTGGTTCCAGTGATTCTCATTATTTTGTGGGTTAAAAAGTGGTTAAGGGGTTAAGGTTGATGATTAAAGCGTCCCTATTTTGGTGGCTATTGTTGTTCTTGTTTTTATCCATCAGTCGCGCACAAGAAAGATCCTCCAGGAGGATCTTGACATTGACAAGTCAAGGTCTTGGGCGGCCCAATTGTATGGGCCGCTGCTTTTTTGCTTTAGGAGATCGTCCAAGAAGAATAGCAACAGACAGGACTTTGAGGGCAGCTCTCTCAGCGACGTTGTCCCTGATATTTATCTGCCTCCAATCATTTTTCCTTCTCAGGACCTCAACTTGTTTGCACGCAGCTTTCATTCAGATGCAAACGACACCCGGTATCATACCGGGGTGTCCGTCTCATCCAGGGCATGATCAGCGCACTGCACATCCCTGGACTTGACGCTATACTCGCAATCTGGCTTTAGAACAAGATACAGATTGTTTTTGCAGTGCTCTGTTCAAAGGTTGTTTTGCCAGGCCCTGTTCAACGCATGCATGTCCTTGTTTAGGACGTCTTTGAACAGATGCAGGGCTTGTTTGTGTGTTCTTTATGAAATACAGCAGCAGCCAGATCGACTTGCATTCAGTGATCTGGAGACCCTCTGTGAGGTCTTAAAAAATGTCAAAGGAAACCCGGCAATTCATGCTTCAAGTCGCCTTTTATTGGGTTTCTTGGCAAATACAAGAGATATTCATGGCATTCATCAAAATGGCGACACTCTTGGGAACAACTGGGTATAGATGAGGTAAACAAATGAATATACATGACATTTGAAATATATAGGCTAGATTTCTCATATATTTATAGGGCATTCATAAAAATATCTCTTGGATTCTTTTCGAAAGCATCTGGACTGAATTTCAACTATACATTTCAATGATGGATTTTAATATACATCAGAAATTATAGTCTACATCTTCAGATGCTATTCAAACGACTCAATCATATGCTTTATTTGCAATTCGTTTCAATATTCAACACAATCATATTCAGAGATATACATCTTTTACATTTTCTCTGGATTAACCGGGAGACTTGCACATGGATATTTGCTGACAATCTATATATCTTAAATATCTCCTGTCTACACAACAAGACATTGCTGGGCTTTCTATCTATATTTTATGGGCTTAAAATCTTATTTATTTTTTCAAGTAAAAAATTTATATAACAATTCATCCTTTTATCAACTTATACTAACTGCTTATAAAGAAGGATTATTTACAAGGCAGTATTAAGCAAACATAGAGGCTCATTTAAAGAGACAGGGTTTAAATTTTATTTTTACTGCATTAAATATCGGATTCATCTTAAATTTTAAATATTTTCCAGGCAGCAGATATTAAGTATAAATGGTATTTTTATTGAAATATAACACTCAATATTCATATTTGGGCTAATAAATACTAGTATTCCTATTAATATTTTTTTATTAAAAAATTACATTTTTCTTAATATATTAACAGCTAGAATATCTGTTAATAAAATATAAAAATCATTATCTACAAGTCTTTAAATATCTTTAAAAAGGTCTGGATACTATTTATACAGGGCTATCTTTATACTATTTTCTTTTTAAAGAATGATAAGTCGGTTTTTATCACTCTTTATACGGAAATAATTAATTTCTTCCTTAGTAGGGTCTCTAACTTTGGTTTTAAGGAGAGTAGATGTATTTCTAGGATTCTTTGCACATTTTCTTTCATTTTTATTCATTTTATTGTTCGCAATATGTTTATTGAAGCCTATTCCTGTCAGTTTAAAGTCAGATAAAAATATACAGCAATCATCATCTGAAACGCTGGAAAGAGCTGAAACTTTTTTTGTTGTATCTAAAAAATCAGACATCCCTTCAGAAAATTCAACCGGTCCAACTTCGAGTGTAAATAACAAAACATTAACGAGCCAGAATTTGCATAATACAACTGGAACGGGACATAGTGGTACAACTGAACAAAAATCTGACACATCAGAGGGTGAAAAGGGCACGCTTGGCACAACTGCTGGCAATAATACATCTAACAATCCTTCTTTAGGCAAATCTCTCAATGAAACGTCTATTATTAGTCCGTCTAATTCCTCTGATACATCTTTGCAGGGTCCTGGCCCTAATGGAACTTTATCCGTTTCTGTAGATGATAATAATAATACATCTGTACTGAATGTTACTACTTCTATAATTACAGAAACGCCTGATTCGCCGGTAACTACAATACTAAAGGTTGAAACGCATATTTATACAACTACTGAAACAAGTGTTTCAACGAGTATTTCAATAAGTACTATAACAAATACCGTTACAGAATTACCAACAAAATCTTCTGATAAATCTTATACAACTACTACAGAAACTTCAGCTTCATCTACTTCACATGCTTCACCTTCAACTACTTCTGCATCTGATAAAACAGATATAATGGATATTAATCATGAAGAGTTAGATAGTGCCAAACATAAAAACATATTTGGAGAAGGATCTTTAATAGCGATATTGATACCATTGGCTGTTTTTATTGTCATATTTATTGCCTTGATATGGTTTTGGTGTCGAAGACGTAGGCGATCTTCTAAAATGGCTCCTAAACGAGTTGGAAACTATAAGATTACTCCTATTATAAATGATTCTTCTGAAGGAATTCAAAGAACTAATTATTCAGAAAAAGATGAATTATATTGTCTTAGACAAACTGAATCTAATAAAGGAGGATATAGAGGGTGGGGTCCTACTGGTACACCTACTAATAATAAATCATCTTTATCAAGAAATCAAAGTCTATCATCTGCTAATGTATCTCCTGCATATCAAAAACCGGATTACTATTTTTCTAGAAATAATACTGAAAAGGATTCAGACTTAATAACTTCTAAGCGTAAGTTGCAAAGTTGTTTAAGTAATTTAGTTAAGTTTTGAAAGGTATGACCCAAAATTCCAAATCTCTTGAACCCAGAAATTTGCATGCACAGATTTTTAATACTGGTAAAAATTCAAATTATAGTACTTCTCCTTATTCTTTAAATTCGCAAAATACCATGGAATCTTTCAATAGAAATGCAGCTCTTCTAGATTATGACCCAAATGTTGCTAAGGAGAATTATTCTAATAAGTTGTATAGTTATTCGGATATTCCAAGGTCTTTGTCATCTAATTATGGAAGATTCTCAGAAAGTAGGCGAAATGGCCTTTTAAGACAAAATCCTCCATCATTTCATAGGTACACTGAAAAGTCAGAAATGAATGATTTTTCAAAAGGCTCTTAGGTATATTAGGTACATGTTTTAGACACTTTCAATTTAAAAATTATGTAAAGGGTTCATTATTAAATACTATATCTTAATTTTTTAGCCCTATGAAACAGATTTTGAATGTAGAATTGTTTTTATACTGAATTATTTATTAATTCAAATACTGGTTCTTTTAATTAAAGAAATTCTAAATATTAAATTTGAAATTTTGATTCAGAGGAAAATAGTTTGTTTACTAAGATTATCAATTTTATAGATAGATATTAAATCATATTAAATATAAAAAGATTTTTGTATTTTTTTGAAAATTATCTGAAAAATGAACTAATATATTATATTATTAAGAATTTAGATTAAGATTTATGTTTTTGTTGAAATAATTTGAAATAACTAAATACATTTGAAATATTATTGAATAATTAATGATAATTTAAAATATATTCACAATAATTTCATTTTTTAATCATTCAATGTTTTATATAATTCAAGAATTTAAATTTTCTTATCTAAATATATGATATGATCATAACCGCTTATGTAAATACATCAAAAATATCAATTGTAGTATATAATTCTATTTTTAAGATAATATTGTATATCAGAGTGTAAAACAATAACAGTAGACAAATTATATATTAGATTTTTATAAGATACTACAAAAGAATTTAAAAAGTTTACTAAATATAAGTTTACTACCAAAAATACATTAATAATATATTTATAAAAGTGAAATCCGAGTTATTCTGAATAATTAAAAATGAGATTTTTAACCAATTATTTTTACAATTCATCTTTACATAGAAATCACTCAAGAGAATTGAATAATTATTTACTTAGTAAACTTAGTTCATCCAAAAGAGATATCTTTTCATGATTCTTATCTGGAAACATAGTCCATTCCAATGTTACCCAGTCAGTGCCCTTTCCTTTGCGAACACTCTTAAATTTAACAATTGCACTATCTTCTATATAATTTTTAACCTTCTATTGCAAATATAGTAGGTAAAGGCTTACGAGAACCACTCACTCGAAATGATATATCAATTTGGCCCTTAATATGATTGATTCTACCATGTATCCAGGGCCATTTAGATGAGAAATTGATATTTTTTCCAAGATATATTTCTGCAGTAGGACTACGTTTAAGCTCATAGATAAGATAAGATACAACTGGAGAAGAATAACGTTGATAATTAAAAGAAGCACAAAGTATGAATGCCCATACTGTAATTCCTGATATTATATATATAATTTTTCTTTTTTGTGATAAAGTATTAGGCCATGAGTATATAGTTTGGTGAGTAAACCGTCTATTAACATGCCTGAATGATTGAGATATACATGAAACAGTCGCCCCTAATGTTCCAAAAGGTTTAATAAGTGTCAATAACCTATGATTACGGAAATTCATATTTAAACTATTCATTTTGTTTCTATAATATTTTTATAACTATATGATCAACCAGCGAATATAAAGCAGAAAATAATTTTTGTAATAATCTAAGATAATTGAATAGATTTTTTAAAAGCCTTCCTCATATCTTTAAGAAATTCAAAAAAATCTCTAGAATTGTTTAATTTTGATACAATCTCATGAACCATTGCCAATGAAGGTGAACATTCGGTAACTTTTCTAGTTAAAAAAATACATAAGAAAAGAATCCTACCCTCATATTCCCTTTTTGAAAGATTAATAATAAAATAAAATTCCTTCAACCAATCATTTTCATCAATATGTGTAAAAATAATTTTAAGAAAATCGTCTTTAACGCCTTTAATCTTCATAGCCAAGTGCTCTTCCCAAAACCGAAGTTCTGGCTCATTTTTAGAAGCCTGTTTAATGAACATTTGCCTCATATTAGTCCTGACTAACTTATAAATACACTGATTTAACAGTTTAACCCATACATTCCCGTTTTTTTTGTATAATTTGACTTATATCTTGTATCTGTTGTAACAGATACTCCCGTTTCTCTGTCATCATCGCTTTCTTTTCCTTAAACTCTGCAATTGAGCGCTCTGCCTCGATTACTTCCTGCTTTTCCTTCTCGACAGCTAAGATCCCCTCAACATTTGTGCAGACAAAAATACAAGAACGATCTACCTTCTAGTGCCTTTTTCTCAATCTCTTTTAAATCATTGATTTGCTTTTGAAGATTTTTCTGTATTTCTTAGCATATCAATATGAAGCGCTATACAGATACATTCAACTGCAACCTCTATCTTCGCCTATACTTTTCAAATAGCGATTTCTCTCATCCAGCGTGCTCTCCCTTATATTCATAATAAATCTATCAAATTTCACTGTAAATTGGGCCATTTTATGTTTAATCTCATCAAATGATGAGTTTATAGAGGGAAGACTTGAAAACAATGAGCTCTCACGATTAATCGGAAAAGAAACAGATTCTGCTGAAGACATTTTCTTTCAATAAAAAATCAATAAAAACGTGTTTATTTCTTTATAAAAAATAGCTTTTTAGACTTTGTTTATTTTACTATAAACTTATATATCAAATGTCAACAAAAGTCATGTGAGCACGCGTTACCCGAGCAACAACGGACGAGAAGGCTCGGACGACATAAATTTGTAAAAAAGTAAGAACTCTTAAAGCTTCTTAAATACTTATTAATCCAGTCTTTAGAGGCCGGAATCGGGTAGAATGACGAGCTCTGATATCAGGGATGTTTTTAATCTGCAAGAAATGGGTATTTCTAAGCCCGTAGTGCGGGTCAAACAGAAAGCACATTCAGAAAAAAAATCAGAGTTTATAACGCGAGAATTGTATTCACTTCTAGGCGAAAATACGCCTCCGATTGCGATACTGCAGAACAAGTTCAAAAATAGGCCAAAACTTCGGCAGAAAGCGGCCTCATGGTAGACCTAAGAATTTGCGGTATTTATTATTAAGAAATGGGTATAGGATCTGGACATCCTTTGTTAATGGGGCCAGGAAGGACGGGCATCTGTTTAGTCACTGGGTAAGGGCAGGGGATAGTGAAAATGGTGTGTTTATATGTTTATTTTAGGTTGAGAGGCTTATATGAAGTAGAAGAATATCGATTCGAAAAATTGAATAAAAAAGTTAATATTATAGCCTATTCGAACGAGGAATATGCCCTAAATCTTACGGGTTATTTTTATTGTATAATTTTTTTGTTGTTAATTTCATTAGCATTGGATTGGTCTCGAGAAGAAACAGATTATTTATTTTCTCTTTGCAGAGAATATGATCTACGATTTGTCGTTATTGCCGATAGATATGATTATAAAGGGAATCAGAGGACAATGGAGGATATAAAGGATAGATATTATACAGTGGTTCGTAAAATTCTTATGGCAAGAACACCTATTGCAATGATGACACCTGCACAAACAGAAGAATTGAATCAATTATATTATAATAAAGGTGCTTATATTTTTTGTTGTTTATTTGAAGCTAAAAGCCTTGAAGAAAAAGAGATTTCCAGAAAAAAACATCTTGCGAGTCTTGCTATGAGAACACCACAAGAGATTGCAGAGGAAGAAGCATTATTTATAGAATCACAAAGAATTGAGGCCTATAGGAAAAAAATGGCACAGGAAAGAAAAGAGTTGTTACGTCTTTTAGAAGCACCTGTACCTAATGGGAGCATTGCTAAATATATGTCTAGCCAAGGATTGGGAACTCTTACAAATAATATACTTATTGCTGATAAAAATAAAAAAAGGAAAAACTCGGAAAATGCATCTTCCCATGCCCTCTATGGGCCAATGGGTTCACAAAAAGAAGCTAACTTTAAAAAGATCAGGAAACTTTCATCTCGAGAAGGTAGGAAATAATACAGATACAAATGCCATGATTAATATAATTCACAGAGAATATTTACGGTGTATCATGGCATGATAAATTACAAGCGGGGATCTACTTACGTTCCACACGGCTAAGTATAGCCAAATCTACGGTTGCAGCAAAAATTTCGGCGATATTAACAGAGTTGGATCTGGCTACTCGACTGACCATGCCAACTGAAAAAACATGTGCTAAATTTGAACAACTTCAGCGCTCAATTGAACTTCTTTTAGATGCAAAAAAGCATTTAGATCGTCTTGAGCAAGAACGTCGTATTTCTGAACTACGCACCCAAGAGACTCCTCCTGATGATTTACAAACCAAGACCACCGATCTTCAAGCCGATACCCTTAAGCTTCAAAAGCGACTCAGAAAGTAAATTTCATATATTTTTCTTAAAAAAATATTTTCATATTATGTGAACATGCCTTTTTTGATTTTTTAACCAAAAAGGCCGTCTTTTTGCAGAGGAACAGTATTGATTAATACAACACCAGTCGCCTCACTTTTGCTGTATAAAAATAGGCTTCACTCAAAGGCTAATTTTCAATATATAATTTTCAACGCTCGCATATGAATATAAATCGAATTCCGTATTCATTTTTCTAAAAAAAACCAAATTTTTAGGCAAAAAGTATAGAATAGAAGGAGCTTATTGGATAGGCTATTACTCGTCCTGGTCCTTTTATTTCATTACTCATTTGAACGGCGCTTTGAGGATATTTTTTCGCTGTAAAAAGGCGTTTTAGTTTTGGCCTTCTGTTAATACTTGATCTTGGCATTTGGTCTCTATTTTTGCTTTTTGTTCTTTGATTACTTGATGAAATTTTTTGGAACAACCTTTGTTTTTGATTATCCATGGCATCAGGTAAGGTTGGCAGAATCAACCAGCTTTTCGGGGAATAAAGGTGCGCATACATCACGCATACAATGCGTATATCATAGATATATACTATATATATGCTATATATATATGCTAAATAGGTGCTAAATATGTGCTAAATATATGGTTATTTAATATGCGCACTGTATGGATATACTATGAATATGCTATGGATGCGCTGTGCATACAACTCGGTTATTTTTAACCCTTAACATCTCTTTCTTTTCTATTATTAAGGGTTAGATGGGATATAAACTTTTTTATATGAGATATTTTGGGGCAGTCATAAAGTATATCTTATAACATCTTTGCACTTTTTACATTGGGAAATATACGCATCTTTATTCTGATATTATGAAGAATTGTTTTTTTATCATGCTTAAACTCACACGGAAGGGTAGGTTAGTATCGCACATTGGAGAAAATATCCGAATGAACGGGCAACACATGTTGTTTCGATCGACACCTTGCGTAGAGAAATCGACACAGAGACGGGCATTTTGCGTACAGAACGGCTTATTATTTGTCGTCAGTCAGCACCTCATTGGATTCTTAAATTTGTAGGAGGAGGAGATTCTTATGTACGTGAAGTTAGTGAGGTTGATCCTCGTACGAATCGTGAAATGTTAATTATACGTTCGGCTAATTTAACTTTTTCAAATGTTGTTTCAGTCGAAGAACAAGTTATATATCGACCAGCACCAGATGATCCAAAACATAAAACCCTATTTGAACAGGAAGCGACGTTTCAAGCAATGGCAAGTTTTGCACGACTTGTTAATACAAAAATGGAAGAATGGTCAGTACGGCGATTTTCTAAAAATGCTAGGACAGGACGAGAAGGTTTCGAAGGTGTCTTGGCACAAATATATGAACAAAGAGAAAAACAAAAAGGATAAAAATAACGTTTGATGCTTTTTAAAATCTAGATTAAAAAAAACATGAAACCATTGTTTCTTAAAACTCAAACATTATGATTGATTATCAAACAAATAACATAACTGTAAAGTATTCCCAAAAATATTTCTGTACCAAAATCACATGCATTAGTTACTTGATACCTTTTAATATACTGTATTTTTACAGATCTTTTCTACCTGATATCTCATGATATTTTTCTTGCATTATATTTTCTAGGGTTTTATATTTTTGGTCCGGCATAGCATCTTGATAATGTTGATCCTATTGATTGGGGATCTTCATATTCCATCTCGTGCACTTGATATTCCTCCCAAGGTATGTATTATAAAGATCTTAATGTAATATTTTTAATATTACATTTAACATATGATTTCTTATATAATTATTTATAGTTGAAAAAATTATTAGTACCAGGCCGTATTTCACAGATTTTATGTACAGGAAATCTTGTTGATCATGAAACAAGTGACTTTTTACAAACAGTTGCACCAGACGTATATTTTGTTAAAGGAGAGTTTGATCAAGTAAGTCAATGGAAAATTATAAAAAGAGGAAATACATAAAAACAAAATAAACGCTCTAAAACTATACATTCTATTGGTTTTAAATGGAGTCGAATATTTGAAAATTTTACATTTTAGTTTTTATGTACTAAAGGTCCATAGAGCAGAGGATGGCCTTTATCAAGGGTTATTGCAGTCGAATCCGTTCGAATTGGCTTGATCCATGGACATACAATTGTTCCTAGACTTGATAGTGATGCATTACATATGGTTGCCCGACAGATGGATGTGGACGTACTTGTTTGGGGTGGAACCCATCGATTTGAAGCTTATGAATGCGATGGAAAGTTATTCGTTAATCCGGGTAGTGCAACAGGTGCTTTATATACAGGCTGGGAGACAGAAGAACCGATACCTACATTTGTTTTAATGAGTCTTCAGACATCAGTTCTTGTACTTTATGTATATCAGCTGATTGGGGATGATGTCAAAGTTGAAAAACTTCAATATCCTAGAGGAAAAACAGAAGATACAAATTAAACATAAATTTTTATTCAAATTTCAAATATATACTTTATAATATAAACATATGATTTAAGTGTTCTTTTAAAGTAATTCAAGTCTGATAAAACATACTGAAAAATATTTCATTATTTTTGATTATGAATGGGATATTCTTAAACATCTAGATCTTTTTAGGGAGCAAATAAATCTCTAAATAAATAAAAGTTAATTTAATTTTAATCCATTTATAAATCATATTTGTTATTTTTATAAATTATTTTACTTTTTGAAAAAAATAATATAACTGATATAATAAATACCTTGTAATTAATTTGCAAATTATCAATAACCCAAGTTCTGAATACTTTCCATTTTAGCCGTTAGACAAATGACAAACCGTTAAATGTTTAATATGAAATCTAACCGATATTTTGAAAAAGATTAAATGAATTATATAGATCGATAAGCTGGAAAGACATGCAGACACAGCCTCCTTCAACAATAAAAGCAAGCGATAAAATTTATGTAAAAAAATCTAGCAAAATCCGTAGTATTGTTTCTCGCGGATTATATGTCTTAACTGAACAAGAATTTGAAAACACATTCACCATTGAAGCACAGGGCTTAAGCATAGGAAAAGCAGTGACAATCATTGAGATTCTAAAGAGACGATTAAGAGATGCAGAGCTTTCATTTTGGCAATATAATCAACTTGATAATATTAATGTAAGTGTGCCTCAGACAGCAAGTATGACTAGCAAAGAGTATTTTCAGAGCTTATTACTGTTTTATTTCTCAATTTTTTAGACGTTTATTGAACCTAGAAATTGGATGTGCAAAAGATTATGTAAAAAATTTAAAAACCAAGTAAAAGATTCCTTTGTTTTTCATCTATTAATATTCATTAGAATTGTCCCAATTTTAAGAATAAAATTAAGCAGAATTCCATTAGACTTACCAGGTGGATGGAGGTACGATTATTTATATGTCTAAATATGTTTAATATGTCTCAGAGAACAATTGAATAACCATTCATCAAATGATAGTAATATACAGCAGATAAATCGATAATAAGATGCCTATAGTGTCGAATAATAAATATTTATAAATAAAAAAAACCTTTGTATGAATTAATGGTATAAATAAACAGCGTTTTGCTTAGTAGATCCTCTATCACAGCTTATTATGACTTAGTTATCTAGAGTTGGTTGCATTAAATTCATGAAAATTTAGTGATAATTTCATCGTCAATACTACTATCACAAGTAATTGGTTGTGCTAGACGCTTCACGAACATTCCTTTTTTTTTAAGTTTATTATGAGACTGTTTTGTTGGCTTATTTGTATTAAGATTTAATGAAGCAAGCTTTGGCATTTCTTGTTCTGATATATTTTCTGTAGAATTTGAAAGCAATAAAGATGATATATCAGATGAAATGTTTTCAGAAACATTAAGCGTTGGTTGTATCATTTCTTTTTTATATTTTATTTCTTTTGGTGTCGATGTTGCAACTGGTGGAGCATCAGATGATAGCTGTTGAAATGACGATAATTCATCTAAAATATTAGCTGGAAGATCATTTATATCAACATGCGGATTATTTTTTGCTCGTATTGAATTATCTAAGCAAGCTATAGTTGATAGATTTCGTTTCCTACTAGTGCAAATGGACGATTGCTTATCTAAAGACAAGGGATGTCTTTTTCTAAGCTTTGAAATAGGGACTACGACCTTTGGAGCGGTTTTTTTCAAGGGAGATGGCTTGGTAAGGCAATTAGTCGGTCGTTTTTTCTTCAAATTACTTGTTTCCTCCTTTTTTTGTTTATGTAACAACGCCAATTCTTTTGATGCCGAGCTTCTCACTGGTTTATCTAGAATATTTGACTTATCTGAAAGAATACGTGCAGCAATTGGTTTGTGCAAGTATGTACGTCTAGGAGGGGCCGAATTGCTCGGTATATGCATGTTAAGACCCGGATTTTCGCACGGATTCTCTTTAGATGGATTGTCTGATCTTATATCACTGGCAATTGCCTGTTTTTTACGGAAATATGTAGCTTTTTGCTTCATTTTGTCTTTCATCAATAAACCAATATAAAACTCCCAAAAATTAACCGTTTTTTACTGTTCAAAAAGGAAAATATAAAAACCGGCTCTTCCAATTACTTTTTTCCAAGGTTTATCATCCGTTAAAGCTCAATTCTCTCTGTTTTCACTGCTGATTTTTATCAAATATTTATGAGGTTGATTTAATGAGTATCGCAGGTGTCCCGAAATCCCTAATTTTAATAGGTATTACTTATATATCAGCGCATACAAGACGCATATAGCACGCATACATAGCGCATACAGACCTCGAATTATTGCCAGAACACACAAAGTACCTTATTATATAGAATTTGGACAGGTTTGCGCTTTAAAACTCTTTAATCTTTAAAAATGAATGTAACCCTCTAAATATAAATAAATTTTGCTAGAAATGTTCTGATTAGTTTTTTTAGATCCGTCTGGCAACCGTAGAAGACCTTCCAGGCATGCAGCATGTAAACCTTACCAATTTGCCTGAAAATTATCAAATGAAATACTGTAAGTTGCCTATTTATAAGGAATTTTGAACACACGGGTGCCCGAGTGATGGATATATATATAGATAGACAAGTAGACGGTTGTATGGCAGGGAGGGGTAGTTTTGTTAGACAATGGAGTATTTGTGTGAAGATTCATATCTTTTAATAGTTTTTTATGTATTTTTTATATTTTTTAATTAATGGATGACAGATCTTTACCATCTTCTAACATGGCCTCAATTATCATATGTAGCAACGAATGCAAAAAATTGTGTCATTGGATATGTCTTGGCCAAGATGGATGAAACGGATGACACGTCTCAACAAGGACATATTACATCGTTAAGTGTTCTTCGTAATTATCGACGACTGGGTATTGCAGCACAGTTGATGCGTCAAAGTCGTAAGTTTTTTAGGGTTAGGGATGCGTGTATTTTTAATTTATGTATAGAACAAGCAATGGTTGACAATTTTCAGGCTAAATATGTTTCATTGCATGTGCGCAAAACCAATCGTGCTGCATTGGCGCTGTATCGTGATAATTTGAACTTTGTGTATGTTATATATTATTAAATTGATAGTTATTGATATATATATGGGTATAGGGTAGTAGGTGTTGAAAAAGAATATTATGCAGATGGTGAAGATGCTTATTCGATGAGGTTATATTTAAAATTTAAATGAGTGTTTTGAATCATGTATTAATATTAAAAATTAGGTGTGACCTTAGACACTTGAAAGATCCGGGTATAGATATATTTCCATCGCAAGAGGCATCGTCAGACCCAGCCCCATACTTAGCCCTACGAAGTACCGCCAATAAGGACACGCGGGTGTCCGATATGATGGAGCAGCTGACGGAGGAGACTCAGCAATTTGTTCTTTGAGCTTGTCGAGTATACGTAGATTAGATTAGATTAGATAATACGTATATACAGAGGAAGTTATATACAAGAGTAGAATAAAATAAAGGTTTTCATCACCACCGATTGATTGTAAATTGATATTTGTAAAATGAATCTTTTAATCTCTGTTAAAATGAGGTGCCTTTGTATTTTAGTAGTGCTATGGAATATTGGTAGAAATGAACGTTTCTGAATATTTAATACCTTTAATCCTATACAATTCATATAAAATTTAGTTTGAAATGGTGTGTATACAAAATAGTCTGTGCAATCTTAAAATGATAATGTAGATAGCCTGTTTTAATCATTAATCTTAAATCTTTTTCATATTTCTCATATATTTCGCCTCTTTTCAAGACAAATGTCTATCGTTAAGTGCAACGCAGACAGCAGCCTATATAAAATATTTAGAATAGAAAAAATATAAAGTATTTACCTTATGATGACCATTGTATTGACGAATGGTTTCTCCCGAGCTCAATTCCCATAGACGTGCCACATGGTCAGAAGATGCTTGCATTAGTTAGAAATAATGCCTAATTTATAATATAATTTGCCCGTAAAACCTACCACTAACAAGATATGCCGAATCCGCTGAAAATGCGCAATCCCAGACCCAGCGCTGATGCCCCACAAGTTGTTTTTCAACAGAAAATTCAAGCTTTTCTGTATTCCACAGCTTGATCGTTGCATCTGCTGAACATGTTGCCAAATGACTTGCATCTGGCGAAAGAAGACAGCGTGTAATATAGCGTTTATGTGCCTGAAATGTAAAATTTGGTGCCAGCAATTGGAGATCATTTGACTCCGAGTGCCATACAAAGCATGTTCCCTACTCACAATTAATACTTGTCCAATATACCCAATTGCAAAATTGTCAAGTATTCTGTCTTCCCACCAGAAGCGCATCCCAAACACAAACTTTCACTTCTTTTCATACATTTTTCCACGACTGCATATGAGCAACTGACCTCGTTGTTCCCCGCAACCAACATAGACCCATCGCTTGCGACTGAGATAGTGTGTATTGCTATCTCTTCCTCATTTGCCCACATCCCGGTGCATGAATTCTCCTTCAAGTCCCACAATTTGATACACCCTGTCTGATCACAGCTGATCAAGTCTCCCTGGTTCGGATGCACCACCACATCATTAACCGCCGCCCCATGCTTAAAGTGCCTTTGAACAGAGGTCGTGCGTGGATCCCAAAGCTTGACTGACCCATCTTCCCCACTCGTAACCACCCATTTGCCCTCCCCATGGAATGCCACTCCTGTGACATTGGTTGCATGGCCATCCAGTGTCAAAATGGGGTTCGGCGCGACTGTCTGGATATCATACAGACGTATATGGCGGTTCCCTTCATATAACCCTTGAATATAGGCCCTTTGTCTTGGGGTTTGTTACCTGCAGCAGCAAGAAGGCGCTTATCAGGGGAGATACAGAGGCGGTTGACCTGTGAGTCGGCGTGCTGGATGGTTCTTAGGCAAATGCCGCTCAGGGCCTCCCAGAAGCGGATGGTTCGGTCATATCCTGAGGTAACCAGGACAATACTGTGTGCGTGCATGCTCATAGTAGGGCCCGATCAGGCGGAAGCAGGAGAGTCAAAAAAGAGGGCTTAAAGCGATGAAATAAAGAGAAAAGAGGGCAGATCAGGATAGGCTGAGGGGCAAAGAAGACGCAGCGAGTTTTCAGGGAAAAAAAACGGGAAAAAACAGTGCTTTTAAGGTGAAAAAAAAAAAAAACAAAGATCTCTAAAAAGCTCAAGAAATGTGCAGAAAAACTCCTTCAATTGAGGATCTCTGTTTGGGCCAGGTAGGGTTTACAGGATCTGCTCAAAAACCCTCCTTTTTTCAGGTAATTTTGGGCTTTTTAGGCATAAATAAAAAATGACATGAAAATCTGTCTCAAGACCTGCAGGAAGGGGCTCTATTCTGCCGAAAAAGCACACAAACAGAAGGGACCAGTTGTTGCTTTAGTAGACCTGCTTTTGAAGACAAATTATTCACCAGAAACTCGGAAAAATAAGATGATAGATTCTTTTATTTGATAACTTTGATTGTTAAAGACTATGAGCCACATATGGGGGTCAGAATTTGTAGGAAATGACGTTTCTCTTAATTTGGGAAGCTCAGACAGAGTTTTGTTGTATAAAAAAAGAGTTAAGGTATCTGAGTTGAATTTAAATTATAGTTGCTGCTCTGAAGACTGGGATGATCATGGTAAAAGGTCTGACGCATGAAATTAACAAGGTTCTTGTTCTCCGCTTTTCTTTATCTGTTTATTTTTTTGTGCTCAACATAGAAAAAGAACCATATGTCAGGTTCTTGAAGGCTATGTATAAATGCATGTATTAAAAACGCAGAAAAAGTATATACTAGGAGCATATTACATTATGTTTTCGTGGAACTATATTAGTTTCTTATGGAGATGCCATTACTGGGGTTTATAGATGTCAAGATCTTGAAATCCTTAAGGCGGTGGCATACATTATTTATAAGGGGAAACAAGAACCTTTAATTTCAGAAGAAGGAAGGATCAGATCAACTAAAAAGACCTGAGCATGTTTTATTAAAACTTGATGCATAAATTTTAAAACATTGTATTAATATTACTATAGGAAGGGAATACTTCATATTTTTTCCAAAAAGACTGTAGAAATGATGTGTTAAACAACATCAATATTCCAAGAAACGACTTATATTCAATACATCAAGGTTTATTTATTAGATATGTCCTATGCTATATCAAGAAATCTAAACTTATATAGTACCTGAAAATAGGATCAATCCTATACAAATTTCTTCATATGGATTATCTTTTAACGAGTCTTGCTCCTCCTTGAATCTGCATTTGCGCTGTTCTATCTGTCAATTTCATTGTAATCAGTCATGTTATGGTTCTTTATTTGGAAACTTTATTAAAAATGATTTTTTAGAACATTGTCCTGAATGTGGGGTCAATGGATATGCAGAACATGGTTCTTTTAGCTACGTATTTCAATGATGCATTGCCTTATAGTTTTTAGATCAAAATATAGAAAAAAGTCCTCAAAAATCACCAACTTTTAGATTTTACAATCAAGCAAAATCCATAAACTATTCTACATCCAATTCAAATGGGAAAGAAGAGACAAAGTCGGATATTTCAAAAGATTGTCTCTTTAATAACAAATTATATCCATCAATGAACAATTCTACAAAAAATATTCAAGATGTTGTATATCATCCTAAAAATATCAATTCAGATCCATATTTAAGTAAGATCATATGTAAAGACACTTTTAGCGATTGTTCTCCAAAAAATACGTTATATTATAATAGTCCAACTCTCAATCATAATGAATTAGTTAAATGTGATATTAAACATATAGTTAATGAGGAACAATTAAATGATCAATTGCTTCAAAAGCAATGTTTAAGTGATTTAGATGTTGAACCTATAGATCTAGAGGATGATGAGGGTAGTTGCATAGATGTTGAAGACTCTGGCTATGAATTGAAAGAAGAAAAACTAAAAAAAAGATATATTCCAGTATCTAAAAGGCGAGAATATCCAAAAAGAAAGCATTTTAAGACATCTGCTTATAGAAGATCGTTGAGGTTTAAAGAAATAACGAACAATGTTACAGTTTCTTCTGTCTTGAAGTCATTTAGAAGCAAGAAACGGTTTTTAAAAAAACGTAAATACATATGTCCGATTAACTCTTCTGAAAAGCATACAAAGAGTATCAAGGAGTCTTCAGATCCTTTGACTTTGAAAAAAAAAACTTCAAACCTTATCAATTCCTCTGAGGAATTGGAATTGCATGATAAATCCAAAGGGATCTCACGTAAGAGAAAGCGTTGTCAAGATACAGATGAATATTCATTAAACGATGTCACCCATGCACAGGAATTCTCTCATTTATTCAGATCTGCTCCAAGATTACCTGTAGAGATTAAAGATGGACAAAGATTAGGCAAGAAATATCGCAGAAGATACAATATATGTGATTTAACATATGTACATGTTCATCGTCAGATTTCAACACCTAAAGTACAGTTTCATGATATGAATGAAGATAAAGATGAAGACGAATCTTCATTTGATATATTAAATTTGATTCCTAGAGAAATGGTTCCTGTTGTTACAAATAATAGCCAGCTTGGTTTTAAAGAAGCCATTATTGATAAAAGATTAATGAGATACAAGAGAGGGGTGCCAATTTTTCGTGTAGGACGCAGAGTCCCTGGGGAATTGAGTTGATTTTAATTTTCAAAAAACAATGCAATTGATCACAAAAAGAAAAGATACCATTATCATTATATTAATAAAACTACAAACTATTTATATATTATAATACATAAGGCTTCATAGATCATTGTAAACCCTTATTCTTTGCCCAATTCTAATAAGACGCCTGCCTTATCAAGAAGTTTTTTCAGTTCTCCACTATACTCTGTTAAAAAAAATATTTTGCCCCACCAAAAAATATACCTTCTGTATATCTCAACAAGGATATCACATCCGCCAATGAATTCATTCTGAATACATTAAGCTTGTGTATAAATTCTATAAAAACCTATTACATCAATATAAAGCTGTGGTATTGTTCTAGCTGCATAAGAAATAAAAATATGCAAAGATCTACTCTTACGGCCAATTGCTGTATTCCTTGATGCCTTGTCTTATTCTATCGTCTTCCAATACATTAAATGTTAGAAGCTTAGCCGGATTGATTGAAGATAGATTTAATATATGGATAGCTGTGCCAGAAAAACCGCATAAAGGCTTCTCAGGAGTCCCTTTCATGAAGAGCACCACTGGCGAGGCTAATAATACGTTTAAAAGCCTGGCATCATTGTTTGATCGAACCTTTTAAAAGATTTTGGATATTTTCTCGAGTTTCGTGGCAAATTTTGCGGGAAAAAAGGGCAGTACCCAAAACCCCTATGGGTTCGTGTCTATTCAGAGGGAAATTGGACGGTTTAAGCAGCTTTTTTAGAAGATTCATGGACTTTATTCTGATTTTTTTTTTCTTGTCGTTGCCGTTGCCTATGGCAACCGGGGGTATAGGGAACGTCAAAAAAAATAGATTTGACAAAATTGAGAAAAATAGGTATTTTTTGTGGGTTTTTTAGCGTTTTTATGGAAGAAATAAACGTATTTGTAGGAATTGATAGGGGGTTCTTTTTTTTTCCGGCGAAAAACGGTTAAAAAAGAGGAATATTTGATGAAAAAACAAGCCATGGATTATAGAGAGACAGCTGAGGCTTTTAATGAGAAGAATAGCGTATATTCCTCCTTTATAGACGGATATGAGTTTCCTGATGCGAAATTGAAATTGAAAATGGAAGGTTTTCGCTCAATATTTATGCCTTTTTTTTTGATTTGTCAGATGATACAAAAACACCTCTTGTTTTGATCGCATGCGGGTCGTTTTCTCCTATTACATATCTTCATCTTCGAATGTTTGAGATGGCGGTGGATGTTGCGTGCAAAAAACAGGGAATGGAGGTCTTGGGTGGCTATTATTCCCCGTAGTATGATGAGTTGGATGGCAGTTTGTTAATTTTTAGAGTAGCAGATGGGTATAAGAAGGAAGGATTAGTTGGATCAAAAGATCGTCTTGAGATGTGCAAGCTTGCTTGCGAAGAAACAAGTTCTTGGCTTATGGTTGATGCATGGGAGGAGCTGCAAAAACAACATACACGCACAGCAATTGTGTTGGATCATTTTAACTATGAGATCAATGAAATAAGAGGCGGAGCTCTTATGAAGACAGGGGCGAGAAAAAAAGTGAAAATTATGTTATTAATAGGGAGCGATTTGCTTCAAAGTATGATGACACTGCCTGTTTGGGAAGAGAGAGACGTAAGAAATAGGCTAAATTATTGGGCACAAACTCAATTGAATAGCTACATCATATTTTTAAATATTATGGATGCTTTGTTATTGAAAGAGGGGAAATGGATGTATCATGTGTAATATGATCTTTTTTGTAATAATTATGGCTTACTAAACAAGGAAATTTCTAAACACAATATTCTTTCAATGTACCGGAACAACATTATTGCTGTTAAACAGCCGGTATATAATAATATAAGTTCTACAAAAATACGGTAACTATTTTTATCATTATTTAATATCTAAATTTTCGAGGTTTTGTATTCAAAATGGCCTGAGTATTAAATATTTGCTGCCTGATTCAGTTGTTCAATACATATATCGAAATAAGCTTTATTTGACCTGAAATATTGGATATTATTTTCTATTATTTTTATAAATCAAAAATAGGTCTTTCCATGATATTTCCGCAGTATTTATCTTAAACAAAGTCCACATGTTTCATTTATCATATATATAGCCAGGTCAGATTCATCATAGACTCGTTTATACAGAAGCATCTCCTCTTCTTTCATTGTTGACAAGGGCCTCCTTCTTCTTTATATAAAATGAGGTTTTTCTTAAATATATGGCTGGTTTATTAAAATACCTTTTAACATATACCTTTTTTGAGTGATCAAGATAACATAATTTTTTTAATAGCGTATGTTCCAGACCTTTTCTTTTGCTTGCTCTCACTAAAAATTGAAGTGTATTATGAACTAAAGATATTTTATAAGTATTTTATGTATTTTTTTATTTTCTCAAGATTTACTTCTTTCTGTAGGTGGTGGTGAGACTCGAAAGGCTGCTCTTATCTTATCTCTGATAATATATTTTGCTGGGATAGAATTACATACTGCTTGACAACCAATCCTTAGAAATTGACGATACAATCTATGTATTTGAGCTGAATTCATTATATAAAATTTTATGTATTGTTGATCAATCGGCAACCTAATATAATGGAGTCTTTCAGCAAAAAATTAGAGGATACATAAATTTATCAATGATCTTATCTAATCTTATCAAGATTATCTACAATCTTAAAAACTATGAATGTTAATTTTGATAAAAAAATCTCAATAAAATGTACCTACAACAGAAATCCCGTCAAGCAAAAGGTGGCAGAAATAGCTAGAGATGTAATTGAGTGTTTTAAATTGAGATTTCTTTAATTTTATATCCTCCTATATAGCACCCGCAAAAAATACACAAGTTGCACCATAAAGATATATAGTTGTAGTTGTTAGTGTTTGGTGATTTGCTATTCTTCCTCGTTGTCGCTATTTTCTTGGAAAAATCTTCTTTGATTAGGATTTCTTATCAGATCATCATTTGATATTGTTTCAGGCACAAGATCTGCTTCATATGTATCATCCGTACTTTCTTTGAATACCTCTGGCCTGATAGATAATTAATATTGCTTTTTTTGTTTTAGAATTGGTTGTTTAACCAGTATTTCTTCTTTTTCCATATTTTTTCATTTTGAATAATCATACTTATTTCTGCCTGTATTTTACCACCTTTTTTATCAAACTCTTGTGTATCAATTACAACGAATCCACGCCTTCTAACCCATATTTTGCAGCGAAAACGTGCGGGCAGCTCAGCTAAGAGAGTCTCTCCATCTGCTGTCTTACATAGATATAAATCATGATCTTTGATTTCTATTACTTGTGCTATTTTCTGATAGATTGATAATTCCTGTGGAGGATCAAGTGTTATTTGACCTAGTTTCTGTATTTTTTTTCTAAGCATCTCTTAAGCAAGTAATAGAAAGTTATCCAATATTAATAGTTTATATATAATGAACCTCTTGAATACTTCTAATTAAACTGCAAATTGGCCTAATTATGTTATATATAGTAGTACTTTTAAACTCGCCAAAAAAGAAATATTTTATATTGAAAAAATATTAAAAAAACTAAAATCTTGAATACATATTCTTTTAAATTAAAAATATATACTTATTTTATCATGTGTCAGATTCAAGAAAATATGTTTCATATCTAAAACATATTAGAAATTTGTTTCTACTTAATTTGATATATCTAGTGCCAATATAGGATTGTTTAGACATCTTATCTGAAATAAATTAGTGTATTTCCAATATATTTTTGTCTAAAAACCAAGTCGTAGTGCTTTCACTATAATGAACTTGCTTCGTTGACTCCATTCTGGATACCATTCATTCCTTCTTTCAATTCTTTTGAAGAAAAATAAATTTCCTTTAAATGTTCCTTATCCTTTTCCTCTCTAATACGCTCAACCTCATCCATACAACCTACATTTTTGAATTTAGTTTCATTTAAAAACTCATCAAGCTCATTTTTAAATTTATCAAGATAAAATCTGAAATTGTTTTCTTGTTTTTCTGTTTTTGGGACAGTATTTGCTCTGATTTCAAGCTCTGGTCTCACGTTTCGAGCTTCAAGGTTAAGTGTATTTAATGAATCAGTAGAACCTTGTTTTAACAAAGAATGATTTAAATGAGCATTCTTTTCCTGATACTCTGAATATGTAACAATATTCCCAAATACTTCCATTGTTGAAACAATATCTGCCTTCAAATCCTCAATGAAATTTTCTTGATGCGCCAAAAACTCTTGTTCTTCAACAACATTCTGTAGTTCCATTTCCCATAATTGCCTCCAACGAGGACTAAGATTTTGTAAATGGTTAACAAGAAAAATCATATCTTTTTCAATTTGTGCTTCTTTTTTACGCACATCATCAAGTTGTTGTTGCAATGGCCTGACTTTTCTATTTATAACATCAATGCGAAGACTACTAACAATATCACTAAGATTTTCGATTTTTGTTACAAGAGATTGTGTTTCGACTTCGAGTTTCTTTTTTCCTACTTCAATAAAATCTCGAGAACCTCCTAACTTGTTTAAAGCAAGATCTTTAATTTTTTTAACCTTTGAATCAATGTCCATCATGCAAGATTTCATTGATGAAGTGAAATCAGTATAGATCGTACGAAGAGAATCTAATTCTTGACGAATATTTTTAACAATTTCTGAATGATTTTTCTGAGTTCTTAAGAAAATACTTTCTTGTCTAGAGATAGATTCTAGTGTAACTTTAGATACACAAGTTGATGGACGTGATGCCATTTCAGAAATTATTTCTCTTTGTCCTTCAAATGATGTCTTTAATGATTGTAACTCTTTTGTTAAGGAAGAAATCCCATCTTCTAACGCTTTATTTGGTAGATCTTCATAAAGATAGTTAGACATATATTTTATTAAATTATTCAATGGATTACCTTGTATTTTGAGAGATATTAAAGTATGATCTGTAATATCTTGTGCATCTTCAAGTTCATAGAAAATTTTGGTCCGATCATCTTGAATATAAAGAAGAGGAAAGTTATCATTAGAGGGATTGAATTGAAATTTTTTAATAAAAAGAGCCCGAATATCATTCAATGAAATATCCCTGCTATGGATAACTTTCTTTACATGAGATCCATATTGGAGAAAAAGCGTAAAAGTGGTAGATTCAGGTATGTCTTTCAAATGGTTTTCTAGCAACTTATTGGATACAATTTCTTGTTGTACATAAGTGTTTGTGTTTCTGTTTGTAGGCGTATTGTCGCATGCTAATAACATGAATACTTATACGAAAAAATATAAAATACCTGGTGCTGAAAAAGATTGATTATTTAGAGAAATGCTCCTGGCTTCCGGGGTTTTTTCTGAAACCTCTTTGAAGGCATCGGACTTCTTGTTTTCCGAAGATAGCTGGGAAGTGTTTTGTAATGGCGATGTATAGCCCATAGAAAAATGAGGCAATGAATGCAAAGAATATCGTTTCTTTGGACGTTTATCGAATGCAGTGCTCCGTTGAAATGAAGAAAGCAGATGATTCCTCGGCGATTGAAGATTCGGAGTGGTAGAATCGTTAGTGCTAGACAAAGGATATGGCGAGGACGATAAATCAGAAGACGAAGGCACCGATGCAGGAGGCGCCTGATGGACTCCCGAAAAAGGCGACGACGATGTCAAGTCATGCAATGGATGTTTCTCTGTAATTGGATGAGCCGGCGAGAAAGAGGAGCTACTGCGAGACGATGACGATGCGGGTTCAACTGAAGCCAAGTGTTCTCTCCCGGACGGCGTCCCTTTTTCCGATGAATTCTCCTGAATCGTATGTCCCGAAGACTGCGACGAAGAATAGGTATGTCGAAAATGCGCCGACATAGACCGACTCCTGTGTGGTGTAGAATAGGCATGTTCCGACCGCGCACGGTATTCGGCCTGCTTATGCTTGAGGCCTTGCAGAAGACTGATTATAATCGAGCGGATTCTGGGCAGATAGTGTTCGAGCGCCTCTGGAGACGCCTCCTCAGCAAGTGTGCTCTCAAGTATCACACGGAGATCCTCAGGAATCGTATCGAGGTCGCTGAAAAACAATGTAAGCCAGCGCTTCAACGATAAACAGCGTACGATGTATCAATCTTGGCGCTGGCAAAGGCCACCAGGGCCAAGTTAAACTCATTCCCCAGTCGAACATAGACATCTGAGACGTCGCGCTCCTCGGCGTTTCCGTGGGACCAGCTGTTGAGGACCTCCAAGAGCTGTTTCGTGGCCAGAAGAAGCTTGGTGATTGAGGATTCGACCCGGGAATCCATGGACGGAGGGCGGATGAAGGATTTTTCAGGCGAGCTGGTCGTGTGAGGTTGGAGGGTTGTCATGGCGACCTTTCTGCTCAGAGGGTTGCTGTGGCGATGGTTGGAATGGTAGGTTGCCATAGTAGGTCGTCATGGCAGGTCGTCATAGTAGGTTGCCGTAGCTACAGTTGCTGTGGCAGGTCGCCATGCCAACCTCGTCAAGCAGGGCATTCGCATGCACCGACTGTCTTGCCGTTTCCACGTCAGAAAATCGCTGCCGCCTTTTCCCTCACAAAAAGTGTCTTATTTGGCCCCGAAATAGAGCGATTTGGGGCCCAAATACTGAGCCGAGAACGATAAAGAGGGTTATACGCAAGGGTTTTAGAAAACAGGGCTTTGTCGGATCACCGAGAGGCGCATACAACACGCATACATACCGGATGAATCATGCCAAACAGGCAATGGAAGAGGGTTGACAACGCGTGAGTACGCGGGCATCCAGGAAAATTGCTTATTTTTAGCGGCAAGTCTCTGGCGGGCCATAAAAAATGGATGCATATATCCTCGCGGTTTTCAGCAAAGATTGAGTCAGACAGCTCAATCAAGCACATGCATGATCGGATGCTCTTTTTGATTATAAATCTGGCCGTATTTTGCCCTTTTATTGGGGTTTTTTTCATCTTTTTTAGGGCCGGATTGTCTCCGTCACTCTGCGCAATGGCGTCTGTTATAAGGGCATACTTGGCACGGCAAACACAGAGTCCGATATGGGGGTGGTCCTTAAGATGGCTATGGTCGTCGATGGCGTCCAGCTGGACCAGTCTGGTCAGGCAAATGGCGTCCATTCTCGCGTGATTGATGAACTTATTATTCTTCCGCGCGATTTGCTCGGGATTCGTGTGGAACATGTCGATTTCGCCGAGGTCTCTCAGGCGGAGCAGAGTATTTGCTTTTTTTCCTATTTTCTCTCTTATTTTGTCGCAGAGTTTCAAACGGACGCTGAAATTAGCGGAAAAACCGAGTTTAAAGAGAGAGAATTGCATAAATGGGAGCCTTCGACCGGCGATGTCAATGAATTTGGTCCTTTGGAGGAGCTGACTCAGACAGTGTCTAATGGTGAGGTTTGGGACCAGTTTGAGGCGAACGAAAAACTTTTTGGCGTTAAATCGGAGTTTGATGAGGATCTATATACAACAAAGGTCGACAAGTCCCATCCCTCGTATAAGCAGAGGGAGGCAGATGCAGCACGGATTGCTCAGGAGATACAGCAGTCTTCAACGAATAATATTCATATTGCTGAAGAACGCGGGTTTATACAGGCGGATATGAGTGAAGAAGCAATGTACAGTGGCGTCTTTCGTCCTGATGCTCAGGAAAAAGACGAGCCCTCGGAATCTACGAAAAAGAATGAACCAGAGTCTGCATCGTCTGTTTCTTTTCCGGATTTTGTCTCATCCTCCCAGACGGAGAAATCTAAAATTGATGTTTTGGAGAAGAGTCATTCTGAAACTTCGACGCCTTCTGTCGATAAAAACAGTAATAAATTGTCTAGTTCAGATCCTATTTCTTCTGCTCCCAGAGCGCCGAAAATTGAAACTGAACTCATGGGTACTTTTAGACAGTTTGTTTCTGGGGAAAGAAAGAGGCTGCAAGCTAAAAAACAGGCTTTGTTCAAAAAGGAAAAGTATGTAAAGTTGCAGGAGCTCTTGAAATTTAGCCAGAACTTTAAATTGAACACTCCTGTTCCTTCTGATATTGCTTCGATACTTGCTAAGGACAAGACAAAACAAAATAAAGTTATGGCAAAATCTGCTACGGCATCACCAACAATAACATCAAGCTCTGTATCTCAATGTTTTGAATCTGCTAAAAATGTGCAAGATACATCTAATTTATTGCAAGAAGATTCTGCTCTTTTACATGATTCTCAAGATGATAGGGTTCCTAGAAAATTGAATATGAAGCTTAATGTAAAGGCGTCAGTTTTTAAACCGAATTCCATACCAGTTCCTTATTCACAGTATAGTCAAAAAATGGTGGGACCACTTATAGAAGCACCTATATCTCAGCCTTCGCACCCTACAAAAGTTTCTACTCAGGATTTTTTTAATAATAAAAAGCCAAATTCTATAGAACGAAAACCTATTTTGAAAAAATTCGATCCTTTTAAACGATATAGATCAGAGCATCCAGATAATGAGCATTCCTCAGAAAAACCTTACTCCTTTCTCCCAACATGGCCGTATGGAGCAAAATCATATAAAGAAATGCTGCAGGCACTTCAACAATCTTTGAATTTTTCTTTACCAGGACAATTACCATATGATTCTAATGAAGAATATAGATTTCCATGCATTGATCCTAACTCATTAAATTTTATTGCCATGCCATATGGCACAATTCCACTTTATACAACTCAACAAGATTCTTCATATAATGGGCCTTACAACACATATCGAAATTTTGTTCCTACTCAACTTATTCAGCCAATGTACTCTATGCCAGGGTATCTCGTAAAACTACTTTATGCAACTCCACAAGCTGCGCAAAATATGACATATCATCCACAGTATGGTATATATATGCCTCAAATGATGAATCCGCAAAATTATAATTTGCAACCAAATCACTCAACAGTTAATTATCCCAGTCTTCGAAACCCGCCAATGATGATTCAATTTCATCCAGGTGTTCATGGACAAAATAATTTACAGCAGACAGTTATGATGACTAGTCCTCCAGTAGGAATCAATAAAGTGATTCAAGGAAAAACATATGGATATACTGGTTAGACTATTATAATTGAATATATATTATTCATAAAATTTGGCATTATATAAATTATATTTATCACGGCGGCATAGCGAGCTTTATATATGAGAGACATTCTATGGACCGTTTATAAAATGTTAATCTTTTAATAATTTTTATCAATACGTTAATTTGCAAGTATATTCCTGTTTGAATTGTTCGATATAAGTATAAATTGAAATATTAGGGATATCAGTTCAAATGTTTATAATCAAAGTCGAGATTAAGTAATTATAAAAAGATTTAACTATCATTAAAAGACTAATTGTATTAAATCTAAAAGGTTTTGTTAAATTATTCTGATATGAATTCAACTGTTATATATAAGAATCAAAACTTTTTTATATTTTATTTTAATTATCTTCAAATACAAACATGTGAAATGTTATAATTACAACAAAATACCTCCTCTTGTTATATTTGTTTATGCCAACATACTTTTTCGTCTCGTAGATGTCCCACTTTGATATTGTATATTTTTATATTCAGATATATGAGATATTGAAGTTTTTGTTTTTAATAATTCATGAACAGTTCTCCTTCTCATATCTTTTTCAAATGATTCAAACTTTAAATTATCGTTAGTAGTTACTTTCTTATTTATACAAGATATACTATTACTTAATTCTTCAATAGAATTAAGATCATGATCTAATGTTTTTTTGTTACTAAATTTAATAGGCGATTTAAGAACGAATTGAGTGTTAGATTTCGAATTTTTCTGGATGTCCATAGGCAAAACAGGGTGATTACATTTTGTTGATAAAGTTGTTTTATGTATTACGACAGAAGGTGCTTTTTCGCATTTTGTTACAATTGAAGAAACATTTGTATTCTGTTCTTGTGATCCCCCAATAAGATTTATGACTTGATTATCAGAAATATTCTTTTTAGAGTAGTTTTTATTTAAATTATCATCTTCCACTACTGAATCATCTCTACGCATTTTCGTTTTTAAACTAGGTAATGCATAATTAACATGTTTCTTTGTTCTTCCTACACGTTTTTCTGGTGATGAGGATTCCACAATTTCCGTAACATGTGGAAAAGCTAGAACTTTGGTTTTAATTTCTTGTGAATTCCTCCAATCATTCGCTGTTTCGACATTTTTATTAGCAACAGACGGTTCTATTTGTCTTTAGTAGATGAATACTACTTTTTCATGTCACAAACTCGATTCTAATGCTTTTCTAATGCAAGTTTTATTATTTCTTGTATTTTTTTCTTTGCAATTGATGTCTTTATTCTTTTCTTTTAAACATGATAGCTCAAAATTAATAATATTTTCCTTTTCTACATCAACATCCTTTTTTTTTTCACATTCATGTGTGTTTAAAATCCAATATGTCTGTTTTTTATCTTCTGTATTTGTTTTTGCTCTTGTATATATAAAATCGTCAGATGAATCTAAATGATTTAGATATCAAGGTAGAGACTTTCAAAAAATACCATTTTTTTCCAAAACTTGGGGCTTTTCCTTAGACTTTGACGTCCTTTTTTCCTTGTGTTTTGACTCCATATTTTCATTTGCAATGTCGAAGGCCTTTTTCTCAATATAGACAAACGAACAATCTTCCGCCTCAGTAGACAATTCTTTAGAAATATCATTATTTCTATCATCCAATTGCGTCGAATCGTTTGTATAATTCGTATTTATTTGTTTGTCATTTGAAAGTCGTGTAAAACCTTTTTTACTGCTTTTTTCTTCCTTTTTTTCGGCCAAAACCTTAAAAAACAATCATTTTTCATTTTTTTAAAAAAATTCATGTCCAACCCCCTTCAATTTCTCGCCCAAATAGAGCTCTTCAAGAAAATTCATAGATCTAACAGAATTGTCTGCTTTTTTCGATTTTTTCTCACTTTTACAATCTAATTGTGTAAAAAAAAATATATATAACTAACTTCGATATACTCTCTACAGATAGCGACTCTGCTGATGACTCTGGCAGCATATTCTGCACTAAATTTGTCATTTCTAATAATTTATCCTCAAGCGCCCTTTTCAAAACCTCGAATTTTTCAAGTCTCGCCCTCTTTTTCTCCTTCTCATTCTGCTCCTGAAGAGATATCAATGATGCCCGAAGCTCAAAATTCTCCTGCAAAAGGCGCCCTGTTTCCAGCTCCAGCTGTCGAACCTTGACCGACTGAAGCATATTCAGACTGTTGCATATCCTCTACGTTGGACAATGTCCCTCTCTTCATTTAATATGGTCTTACCGGATAATCTCCCGGTTTTGTCTAAGATGTTTCTTTTTGACTATATCTCGGTCAGTTTTTGCTCAAATTAAACGGTTCAAAAACGAAATCCTACATGCTTCAAGGCTCTCCTGAAGATCCTCCGTCTGAGCGCTCATCTCGTGGATTTCCTCCCGGTTTTTCGGCTTCAAATCGCCCGAGATCGGTTGGTTTTTTTGTCGTTTCTTGCACGTTGGAGGTTGTTTATGTACGGCCGTGTTGCCTTGGTTACCGTTTCCATGGTATTCTCCATGACAACCGTTTCTATGGTCACCGGACCTCCAGAATTTTTGTGTGTGAAAACGGTGGTTTTTAGAGGCAGAAAAGACCCGCAAATACGGCGCAATTCCTGCCTTTTCTGTGGTTTTTGTTAAATTTTGCCTCTGGATGTGCCATATCCGTTTTTTCCGTGCAAAAAACCGTTAATTATTGATAGAAATAAGACTTGCTATAGTTTGTCAAGCAATTTCGTTTTGCAGCGATTGGGAGGACTTGATTCTTTAAATGTCTGGGTATTCTTCTTTGTCGTATCATAGACAGCCCTCGTCTTCCTTTGTCCCGAGTCATTTGCAGCCAAATTCGGCTTTGGCAGCGAAAATCCAGGAAAAAAAGCGAGAATATGAGAATTTGTCACAATTAAGAGAATTTTCAGCAAAACTTGTTACGCAGATGGAACAATTGGAGAAAAAAATGGATATACTGGTCGGCGGCACCGATGGTTTGTTAATCTATGTATTGTTGGTTTCATTAATAATGGCAGTCGTGGCTTCTGTCCTTGAAAATTGGCAAAATGTGTTTAGAACTATCAATATCTCGTCAGGTATATCCAATTTTCTCTTTTCAAAGATATCTCATAAAAAATATAGAGAGGTTGCAGAAAAAAACAGTGTCTGACAAAAACGAAGGTTTGGATCTTCCAGAAATTTTAGTAAGAATTCCTACATCATGATCTTTTTCGCAACTGGTAGGCCGGGTGCTCTAGGAATCGGATAAAAATGTGGTTAACAAATATAGTTTCTTAGTCTATGTATTTTGATTTAATGTATTTATTTGAATCACTATGTTTTTTATTTCTGTAATAAAAAAATGCTGCTATTTAGTATTCATTAAATTTCCAATTATCATCATAATCGCTATCCCAGTCGTTATCCAGAATGCTTTGTCTCCATTCAAAACTTAAATTATTGTTTGTTTTAAAATCCAAAGTACTTAATTTATCTAGTTGATGAATATTTTCCTCATTAATATCATTATTTTTATAATTTTTTTCTTCGTTTACATCATCAAATGTTAAAAGATCAGATATGTTATCACTATTAGTATAATTCCATTCATTTAAATCGTTCTCCTTAGCTTGTTCTATTGTATTTTCTGTCTTGAATGCATGGACATTCATTTTTTGAACATATTTCTTTTCAATTGAATTATTATAATAACTTTTTTGCTGATTGACTAATAATTATTAATTACGGTATTAAAGATAACTTCAATATAAAACCTTCAATTTTATTCTTTGAAGACAATGAAGAATTTGAATCAACAATTATTTTCGATTTATCAACATTTGGTATATCCGAATCAGCAGCGTCTGATGTATTATCATGTGTAAATATTAATTTAGTAACTTCTTGGAAATATAAATCTATGGTTTCTTTTGCTTGTATTCGAACAGATCTGTAGATATCAAAAAAAAGGATATAAAGATTTATCAAATATACTTTTCGCTATCTATAAGCATTGGTGATATAGTTGGAATTAACTTAATACAACAATCGGATTCATCAAACATATTGCAAGTTTCTCTAAGCGCCATTAAAGCAGCTATTCGTGCTGGAACAAATGAATCATGAAGAGGTTTGGTAAATGCTGATATCAAAATTTTTTGACGGTTCTGCTTTTAGATCAATACTATTATAAACATATATATATATTTATACATTGTGCTTGATATGTTTCGCTATTTTTCCAAGACATATAGTTGTATTAGTTCTAATTTCGGGTTGTTGATCAAGTTGTGCCTTTAAAAGATATTTTAATAGTTGATTATTTATATTGTGTTCTGATAATTTTGGTGCTATAGAAAGAGCTGCTTTTACAGTTTCTTCGCGTACCAAAGGAGAAGTGTCATCAAATCCAGAAAGCTTTAGAACATTAATAATTGGATATAATAATAAACTTAATACCATCTTTGGAAATATTTCATCATTTATTACTTTTTTTGATATACGATTAGCATAATCTGATAGTTTTTCAAGAAGACAAAGTCTTATTGACTTATTTTTATTCGAAAACATATGAGCTATGAATGGTGATATCAAAGATTGATAATCGTCTTCAAGAAGATTTCCAATTTTTAGAATTAATGAAAATGCTTTACGCCCTCCTAGATTATATAGTTAATAAACGTTATAAAATTAGATAATTACCTTCATTAAATTCGAATAATTTGATTAGACCAGGAAGAACTTTAAACTTAAGAATCAGTCTAGGAAATTTATCAATAAAATCGTCAATCTGTCTTTGAAATTCAGATCAAGGGATAATAAATGTTAATAAATAAACCCTAAAAATGCGTTTCTTTCTTCTTTATCTTTTAGTGAAAATTGTTCTAAAAATTCACAACATTCAATAAGCTCTGTTCGAAAAAAACCTCCATCACTACGTCCATAACTAATAAAGTTTGAAACAGATAGTCGATGAGCCGGTTTTGGATTGAGAAGCTTTTTATATGTATTAAATAACGTCTAACCTTGTCAAGCCATCATATTTAAAAAAAAAGCTTACATGAGGTATTTCCCCCCTTCTAAATAGATCAGACGACACTCTAAATGTGCCATTGAATATTTCATAGATCAGACAACCTAGACTATACGCATCGATTGCTGTTTCCAGTGGCGTTCTACACAAGATTAAAAATACACCTTTCCAAAAGATGGCCAACTCATTTGATGATTTCCATGATCTGCCCTGAATTTCCGGCGGCATATACTTGAGTGAGTCCGGAATACGTCCCCCGTGTGTCTACACATATATTATTTATCTTTTTGAAAAAAAATGCTTACATATAAAATGCAATCTTTTTCTCTTATCAAACTGAACAATTCCATCCCAAAAACCTTCCATTCTCCGCTTTCATTGACGAATATTGAAGATATTCGAACATTTCCGTGGACAGACATGGCATTTTCATGAATAAATTGAAGCGCTGTCTAACGAAATAAACAAAAACACTCTCCATTCTGCCAATACCGATATCTGATAAAGCCCCAGCATGCTTGTTTCCTTATCAACACTGTTTTTATACGAATTTAAAGGAACGACCCTTTCCGTGACAATCGTGATAGACCGGTCCTCCTTCGAGATTTAGCCCTCTCCCCAACCAACATTTATCCCCTACAATCTCTTTCCCATTCAAATATCTGATGATATACGGATGACGCAATGTCCTGAGTTTTAAGAATGCGTTTTGGGCCATTGCCCATTCTTCCTCGACTGATCTCTTATTAAACACAAACAGGCTACAGTGTAGACCGTCCTCCTGCCCATATTAACCCCCAAAAATACCCTTTTTTCGCGAAAATTTTGCCTTTCGTATTCCATCATAAAGCTCCCAAAAACTGTCGTATGAAAGCCCAACTTTTTCGCCAAAGCTAAAACCAGAGCTCCTCGTCACTTTCGAAACCACCACTGCCGCTGATCTCAAAAGCTCCATCCCATATCCTCAAATTCCTGTATTTTCAAAAATCTGACGTCTGATCACCTCCTGCCCGTCGTCCTGAGGGTTGTCAAGGCAACGCCCAACGACATCAAATTTTCATATGCACAGATACCCTGCCAATCAGTGAGTATAAGCAGGTCTAAAGCCGTGCTGACCGTTCATAGAGCCCAGTAGACGGATATATCTATGTTTTCTGAGCAGAAGATCCAGCATCGAAGGGTTTTGTCGCATGCGCGATGCCCTTTTTCATTGGACACATTAGCACGTCCGTCAGAGGCTCCCTTATATTGGGTTCGTCCAGACCTGGTGGGCGAGAATAGGGCGGATAGGGTGGGCGTTTCTCTCTGTTCAGTTCCTTTGGTGGATTATGGGGTCATTGAGTGGACAAAAAATGAGTTTTATTGTCTGTCGCGATTAATTGGCAGTATTGATCATTTCATAAAAGAGGGTATGTTTGTGGTGTAGGTGCTCGTACATGCATATTCGTAATGATGGTGCAAAATTTCATGTATAAATCTGACGGATGGGAGGGGTGCTGGGGCGAGATTATATAGCTCGGGAATTAGTAAAAAGATTATTAATATTCTTGCTAGACGCCTTTGCCGCGGGATCGTTTGATTCTAGGACGGGCTATGGATTGGTCGTCACAAATACGGCTGCTTATGTATTTTCGTATCTTCATTCAGGACCGGACAACCATCCTGTTACATTGACATTTCCCTTGCCCCAAGATATGGCGAAGGATAGATTCTTGAATAAGGATGTTCTTCCGTTGGGGGCCTTGGTAGCGCCGTGTGCGGGAAGCGACGAGCCAGGTCTCGTTATTGTTATGCCTATTTCTGGACGAATTGCATATTGGGAATCAATTGGAGGTGCCATTGCAGAAGGGCTGATACATAAGAAAAGCATTGAAGGCCGGATTCCTCTTGTTTCGGGGGAGATGTGTGTTTGTCTTTGTAATGCGGAGGTCTTTTGTCTTTGTATAGATTTTTTGATTAACTCTAGTAAAGCCGGCGAATTTTGTATTAGCAACCTCTTCTGGGAAGCTTTTGCATTTGTCTCTTGTGGATTCATCGGCACGTCTTCATATTGGATTGTTGAATATGACTAGTTCTTCCGGAATATGTGGATTATTTAGTAGTTTTACTGGAGCGTTATGGTCTGCTACGACCAGACGAGACATTTGTTCTATAAATGCAGGGGAACTTAAAGGTCGTGGTGCTAGAGATGTGATTGTGTGCACCAAGCGGGGTACAGTTAGTAAATGGGAAGTAACTAGAAATGGATATGCCAAGGTTGTCTATATTTGATTTATACGATTTTATATTTATCTTTGAAAGTTGATTTTAGAGAAGAATTTATGGAATTCAATGGTAGAGATTTTGGTATCAACGCTAGATATTTCATTTTCAATGGTCGAAAAGTCGCTTCTAATATATGATATCATGCCAATACCCAATTCTACCTCCTTAGTTCTTATTTTGGCATCTTTTCTTGTCTCACTTGATAGTCCAAATTATGTTTTATTTATTTCTGATCTCGAATCTACAGCATTGAAGGTTACATCTGTTCATTTGTTACAATATCATGGATTGCATTCAGATTTATTGTTTCATCCTAGAATATTGATACCAAAGCCTGGCGATATGACTATTATAGTTTTTTCAGATGCGTTATATCTTATTTTAACTCCTACAGAGGAGACTTTTGACTCGGAAATTCTATTTGAAGATATTATTACTTTTAATAGAGAAAATCGTGTTCAGATTTTGGCTGCAGGTTATGAAGACTCATTAATTGATCCTTCATCAAAAAAGATAATTCGTAATCCAAGCGTTCTGGTTGCAACTAAAAATGCCGGCATTCTTAGATGTGAAACATTTAAAATAACGAGGCCTCATAAAGATTTAATATCTCGTAAAAATAGAAGAAAGCTAGATCAAGCTGTTTTTTACGGATTTCTTGACGGAGTGAGTTATGTAGATGAAATTGGTATATATTAATATTAATAGAATCCTATTAATTTTTCTTGGACAAGCGAATATGACATTGAAAATATACAGGCTGTCGCTATAAATCTGAGTCATGATATATTAACATCTGGTTAAGTCTTATTGATTTTATTGTAACATTATTTAATATTTTATAGCGTCTAAATATCATTCATCTTCCTTTATTCCTCTTGAAAATGATCTATTTTTGAAATCGTTAAATCTTTCAAGACTTAGTAAATATCTTTTGCTTAATTTTGATTCAATTAGTTCTGAAACACGCTGGAAATTGTGTTGGGATGCTGAAAAGTGTGAAAGTGCACAGAATCTTTGGTCTAAAATTAATACTCGTTTAACAAAAGTTGAAGATAATATTATAACCGATATAATAAAAGGTTTGGCAACTAAAGAAACAGGCAAAAATGTAATTCGTTGGTGGTTTCAGAAAGGAGTATATACATTTTTTATGAAGATTTAAAATTAATGTAGTATTAGTTGCAAAATATTGCATGTATTGTTTCTAAAGCTTACAAATGTTGTGTAGATGTGATATCGTTAGTAGAAAAAGATGGATTAAGAGTTCTAAAAACTATAGCAGAAGCAAATGAAATTATACTTGTAAGTATAATATGGTATTTTTTGTATTTGACACTCATACTCATTAATACTTAAGGCAATACTTGTTTCTGCCCAGAAATTTCGTAAAAAGAGAGCGGAATTTCTGAAATTGAACGAACCTTTGTATTCTAATGATAATTCATTATTGCCATGGACTTCGAGTTCTGATATTTTATCAGTGCTTTCAAATCATTATAATCTTACAAATGCAATTATGTTAGAATTTAAAAGAGATAACTTGCCTCTAGAAGATAAAGTTCAGAACACTCTAAATTCTGTTGAATCTATGAAAATCAGTTTAAAAGAAACCCTCGTTACTCAATTAATTGATTTAGCCGAACTTATATGTTGTTCATTTGAGGAAAGGATACTTTGGACAAAGTCTATTCAAATGAATTCTCTAGATAATGAGAAGAAGAATATAGAAGAGAAATATCTTTCTTCAAGAGGCAATTGGATTAAATTCTTAGGTATTTTTATGTCTTCTTATGAAATATATTAATTGATTTAGCTGAAATTGATAAATTAGATAAGTCGTTTGAAATAGCTGAAAAATATAGAGATTTTCGAACACTAGTGGAATTGTGTTATGAGATTGGTGATAAAAATATGGATTATAATTGGAATGATCAGGTTACAAGAAGAATAAATTGGTATTTATATACTTTTAAAGAGGAGTTTGCGGATGTTTTGTATCGTTATTTTATGGAAAAGGGTTAGAGATATGTTGTTGTTATGTGCTTTTTAATTATATTAGGTCATCTTTTTAATTTACTTGAAGATTTTTCAGATTATCATCATTATTTGTCTCGATTTTTTAAATCTGGAAATTATGGAAGAATATCATGGATGCATGAAATTGGTACAGATAGATTTAAAGATGCTGGAAACACTTTGTATAATATTTCACAAAACGATGAAAATTTTGTTTTCAATAAAAGGGTTGAATTGAGTATTTCTAAATTATGTTTTTTGGAATACCTTAAATCACATAATACGGAGAAAATAAACGGTTTACCATTGATTAATATTGAGTATCATTTAGAAGCGCTACAGATACAATCGTCTCTTTTAGATGAAATTAGGTCATTTATAGAGAATGCCATTGATATTAATGCAGCTGTCGACCTTGTAGTAGAGAAGATAGGTCAATCTTTGAAAAAGCGTCCTGCTACAAAAATAGTTTTTAAACGGGCTTTAAAAAATCTAATTCTTGAAAAAATATTGGATCCAGAGGATCTTATAGACTTGCTAACATTAAAAGATAAAAAGACGACTTCCTATGAGATATCTGCTAACGAGTATTATTTGGCACTAAAAGTTCTTAATAGTTCACAAGTAATCTCTTTTTTTTAATATTAAATATTTAAAAATTCTTTAGTTACCTTTAATTCGACATCAATCTGTTGAGAAAACGATTTGGAGACGTATATTTATTGCGAATGAGTACTTTTTTTTGTTTTATTGCTTCAAATTTACATTTATAGTTGGACTAAAATTCTGGATACAAGAAATAAAGCCGATACTTCTGTAGAAGCCGACACAAAATACACTGCACTCTATGAAACAATTAATTTGTGTGTTATTTCTAGTAAGTTTTTTTGTATGAGTTTTCTTTTGAATAGTAATATAATAGAATTCTTTGAAAACTCGAATATTTATCCAATTTCACCAAAAAACGCATATTTTGATCCAAAATTAGACGACTTGTGTTCCCGATTTTCCAAGAACACTCATGACTCTGAGATCAGTGTTTTTTCTACTGAACTGCTCAAGGAAAATCAACTTTTAGATAAATATGAAGCCAAGGCTAATCTTGATTCCTGGTTTATTGCTATTATGGAAGCGCTAAAGCTTGAGATACCTGAGGATAATCAAAAGGCCTGTTAATATCATAGTTTTATGATATAATAGATTAATTTTTTATATTTATTGAATAAGCATATTTTATGACAAATTTTAAATGTCTTGTTTTTGAACAAAAATTAGTGGCATCTCTTTCGATTCATATTTAAGAGGCATTTCGGGGCTTTTCATGCCCAATTGCTGTATATTTTTCAACACTCTATATAACAGGCGAAATTCGAATTTTAACGACGAGCGATCGATTGAACGTCAAATTTATTAGAAACAAAATGTTTATCCAATAAATAGAGATATAAGTAGTATTTAAGGCCAAAATTAGGATAAGTTTTAGAGGAAATATATAAGGGATTAAGATATCTCGCTTTTGAACGGAAAAAAAAGGCCGGAAATTGGTTTATTTTTGAGGATTTTATGCTTTTCAGGAGGGAGAGAAATACGTGTTGATAAAGGCGTGGAATAAGGCTCTAACTGGATTGGCGCTTATATCTATAGCTATAGTCTATCTTTGATTGCGTTTGGATCTATAAAAACTCTCTATTTCTGAGGTTTTTTTGAATCTCTGTGTTTTTATACGTGGATATTTAAAATTCGTTTTTTTCGGGCTTTTTTAAGTGCAGATGGCGTTATTTTATGGTTGATGAGATGTTGATGGTGTTATTAGACTGTATCAGAGGTTTTCCGGTTTATTTCTGATTTTTTTTCGTTGATTCTGGGTTTATTTTGATATTGTAACGTTCCTTTTATTGGTGTATCTAAACTTCATGACAACATCGGCGCACAGTACACAGTTATCTAATGTCGTTGGGTCCCGTTATCGGGTTAAAAAGAAGATCGGTGAAGGGTCGTTTGGGGTTATTTTTGAGGGGGTAGACGTGTTTAATAATCAGCATGTAGCGATTAAATTTGTATGAGAAAATATTCTGTCCTTTGGGATCCTATTCTTACGTTTCTTTATAGGAGCCTAGAAAGAGCGATGCTCCTCAATTACGCGATGAATATAGAACATATAAATTACTAGTGGGAAGCCGTATTAATCTCTTATTTAGATAGATATAAGAATGCTTAAAGGTTTTAGTTGGTATACCTCATGTATATTATTTTGGCCAAGAGGGATTACATAATATTTTAGTCATTGATTTATTAGGACCAAGTTTAGAAGATCTTTTCGACTGGTGCGGAAGACGTTTTACGACGAAAACGGTTGTTATGCTTGCCAAACAAATGGTATTGTTTCATTTATACATTTTGACGTATTAACGTGTTTTAGCTGACACGTGTTCAAACTATTCATGAAAAAAATTTTATTTATCGTGATATTAAACCAGACAATTTTCTTATTGGAAGGCCGGGTACTTGCAATTCTAATTTAATTTATATTGTTGACTTTGGCATGGCAAAACAATATCGGGATCCCAGAACAAAACAACATATTCCATATAGAGAACGCAAGAGCCTTTCTGGCACTGCAAGGTATATGAGCATAAATACTCATCTGGGCAGAGAGCAATCTCGAAGGGATGATTTAGAGGCATTGGGTCATGTATTTATGTATTTTCTTCGAGGAGGACTTCCTTGGCAAGGGCTAAAAGCAATGACTAATAAACAGAAATATGAGAAAATTGGAGAAAAAAAACAAACTACTTTGGTTGAGGAGTTGTGTGAAGGATTTCCAGGTATATTTTTACAATTTCTTTTTTACATTGGTTTTATTTTGTTGATAGATGAATTCTCTCAATACATTTTATATGTTCGTAATCTCGGATTCGAAGATACGCCTGATTATGATTATCTTCGTGGTCTTTTTACCAATGTAATTAGAAAAATTGGTGAAACGGAGGACGGAGAATATGATTGGATGCTTCTTAATGACGGAAAAGGATGGGAGGCTAGTTCTGTATTATTTTAAAAGTAGGATTTTTGATATTTTTCTAATTATTTATAAGAAACATGTATCTCCGAATCAACATTTGGTTGTTTCCAATCTTGCACATAAATCCACTTCGGTTACAGATTTAAGACATTTATCATCATCTAGAACAGGACATCACGTACCGTCTAATTGGTTAAATACACCTCATTGTATTCCTCCGTCGCCTATACCTGTTCATAATGGGTTAAAACCTTGTAAAGAAAGGTTAAATGAAATCAAAAACAAATCAGATCATATGAAAGACACATCTAATAGCAGCCCTCGGATTCATCAAGAATCTCATCAACAATCACGGTTATCTCAGGTTTATGCGACAACGCCTGCTAAAAAATCAAGGAAAAGCTGGAGATTTGCCAGTTGCTGTGGGTAGTGTGGCTAAAACCTGACTTTATTTTTAGGTAAATTAAAACAACATGAAGTGAACATGCATGATTTTAGAAAAATTTTAATTTTAACATATCAAACATTGTTTTTATTCTCTTATTTTTAAATCACCATAGATGAGAACGTTTATATTAATCATGAAAGTAGTAGTTTAATGTTAAATAGACTTTTTTATATAATGAAATATATGAAGCTGGAGAAATGTTTCTATTCATACTTCTAGCCAGTTTAAACAATCTGGCGTAAAATAGGTAATAATAATTTCTATCATTTGAGGTTAATGAGTTTATTCCTGAACAGATAGATAAACCTGCTCCTGCTCGTAAACAAGACATTAAAGTTTCTGTAACAATTGCCTCTAAATCATAGACACCTGCCTTGGCAGCAGCATGAATGGCAGCGTATTCTCCAGAAACATGATAGGTTGCAATTAATAAATCAGGTGCAATTTCACAAATGTTTGCAACGATATCAAGATATAATGTAGCTGGTTTAATGATGATGCAATCAGCCCCCTCAGAAATATCTCGTTTCTATTTATAAATGAGAAAAAATAATTTGAAAGAATAATTGACAATGGCACGCTGTGCAAGTTTTTTTGATGGAGGAGGAAGCTGGTAGGATTTTCTGTCCCCAAAAGAAGGAGCTGAATTCGCTGCCGATCTTAACAAGTTCTATTAGAAAACATCAATAATCTACAAGAATTGTACCGAAATGGGCCGTATAAACATGATGCAAACTTAGCTGAATAACTCATAACCATAATTTTATGCGATAACCCCGCCTCCACAAGACTCTTTTTTATAGCTAACACTCTTCCGTCCATCCTTCCACATGTTAATCACATATTGTATATAATTATATAAACATATCGCTGGGCGCAACTGCATCTGCACCTGCCTTGCCATATTCGACCGCTATTTTTGACAAACGCCGAACGCTTGCCTCATTATTGATTGTTCCATCCTCATAGAGCCATCCACAATGGCCATGTGATGTATATTCACACAAACATACATCGCAAATAACAAAAAGCTCTGGAAATCGATCTTTCAAAAGACGCACTGCCGAAATCACTGGCCCCTCAGGATCATCTGCCTTTGTGCCGTATACATCTTTGTGGCCATTTAAGACCCCAAAAAGAATGACTGCTGCCAATCCTTTCGCCACAAGCGGTGCTATAAACCTCTCGAGCTTATTAATACCCCATCTGATATCAATTACTATCGTCATATAACCCTTTTCCCTCAAATATGCCTTTTTTGCCCTGGTAATGAGGCAATTTCTGTTTCATCATCCGGGCTGTCTGTAACGAAAATTGGGTAAATTAAGCAGTTTTTTGTCAGGATTTTTGAGGATTGCCATTTTCTTGATACTTTATGGGCATAGCTTCTTAATATTAGCAAAATGTGTCAAACATTGGCCCTCAAAGGCTCGCCTGCTGTGGCAAATCAGTGGAGATAGGCTGGTGCTGGCCATATAATTGGTGTGGCAAAAAATCTGGAAGTTGTTGCCATAGCGATCAGGCACCGTTTCCATAGTAATCAGGAACAGTTGTCATAGTAATCAGGCACCGTCGTCATAGCGACAAGTGTGATCACGTGATCTCTACGACCCGATAAAAACGTATCAGAAAAAAGGGCGTAAAAAGGGATATATTGGATGGTTGTTGGGGATTTTCTTGCTGGAGTGCTGTAGAAACTGATTTTTTTTGAATATCTGCTTTTTTTCCCGAAAAAATTGGGCGAAAATTGAGGGTTTAATGAGTTCACAAATTGCGAGTGTTGCTGTCATTGGAAAGCAGGTTTGTTTTTAGATTGTTGGATTGTTTTTACGGGTTTTAGAATAACCCTCTTTATTTGAGGGTTTTTTCTGAAGAAAAGGCGGATTTGGTGTATCATTTTATGATTCACAGTGCGTGTGATGAATTGGAAGGCAAATTGACTGCTTAATGATTGAGAGAGTGTTTCTCATTGTTGTAGCTGCTTTAAGAAGGGTTTCTATTGAAGGATGTGACAAAAAACTGCCACAAAATCCGTCAGAAATAGGCCCAAATGCAAAATTAAATGAACGCCCTCAGACATCGGCTAATCCTAAAACAGAGCCTTTGGATATGTATCTTGGGCGTTTGCATATACAGGAAACAGCAGCGGTTTATGGGTTTGTGACTAATACACAAATTAAATTTATAGTGGTCTTGGATATGTCAGAAATGATTATTACAGATGCAGATATGAAATTGGTTTATTTTTTAATTCTTTTAATTTACTTCTAATATATGTATAAGCTTTTCAAGTCAATTCATTCTGCATATATTGTTCAGGTTTGTAATCCGTTTTATTCTTTGGATGACAAGACACCTATACAAAGTCGACGTTTTGATAAAATGATTCAACAGATTGTAGAATCATGGACATCTGGTCTAGGGAGTCGGACGATATTGCCACAATAAGGTATATCATGTTTCTAAAGGAGAGATCTGTTATATAATAAAAGAAAAAATGTTCATGATTATATATTGTAATAAATTTTATTTAGTGCTTATGACATGGGATTTAGATTAAAAAGAAAATGCAAATATATCTGATCAGCTGGAATGGCTACTTCGAATGTATTGAAATTTTTTATACAAAACCAAATGAGTTGGAAAGTCGACGTAATTCGTTAATATAAAAAGTTATATATGAATGATATCTTCTAGTTTAGACTTTACGTTTTTATAACAATGAATTACTCGAGATCGCTTAGTTTTAGTTGGATTTTTTCTCCTGGCTTAAAAGCTGGCATTCCAAAATAAGGACACTTGCTACATCGAAAGGCATCGCCAAGATAACAATTTCCACAATTGCTGACAATATTATTTGCTTTTATGAAATCTATATCTCCAAGCTCGTCTTCCTTCAACAAATGTATTATCATTTTGTCCATTTTTTCTGTTATTTCTGTTTCTTCTTTCAAGCCGCATGTACAATTTTTACATCTTTTTTTCCTTGTTGGTTGACTGCTGCATAAATTATTCTGATATGTAGGAATAATTAGATCGGACGGCTCCAGAAGATCATCTTCATTAATCAACTCTATATCATCGAATTTTATATTGTAGTTATTAAGATTAGCCTTTTTTCTGGGCAATGGAACTGAAATTTCGAGAAGAACAGGTTTCGAAAACACGAGCTTCATCCTTTAGCTCTCTTCAATCAAAAACAAGCTACATACTTCCTCATTTTCAAGTTTGACATCCCAACCTTGCAAAATAGCTTCCTGGCGAACCTGGTTTCTTCTTTCTGAGTTTTTTATACAAACGCGACCCCCCCTTTCATATTTTACAGAGGTCAAGAGAGGATTCAATATAAGGATGAACTCGTTAAGGCTCTTTTGCTCGGTAGATACGAGATAAAAGCATTCATATAATTCCTTTTCAAGGACCTTTAGCCCGGTATAGATATCTCTCAGAAAGCAAATATCTGCCTTGTAGCCCTTGGTATCTATATTGAGGCCCTTATTCATAGTGAAGCTGCCTGGCAAAAGTACCAGAACATTATTATGTGATGTCATATTTTGAGTGAACAAAAAATCATCAATTTCTAACGAAAAAACGCCGTTCAAAAGAGAATCTTCCGCCTTACACGCATAGGAAAGTGATTCGCGCTGTTTTTCTGGGTCAGATTTCATTTATTGCGGGTCAAAAACAGATTTTCAGTTTTGTGTAGTTGTCTCAAGCTGCTCGATCTGGTGATGATCAGATAACGAGATAAGATGACGAGATAAGATAAGATGGAGATAAGATGGAGATCTTTTGTTTCTGGGGTTTAGATGTCTGTTTATAAGAGGTTGGAGAGGGTTAGGGTTAGCTTCAAGATTGTCCATTTGAAATACCAAGAAATAAAGTTTTAAAGAAATTGAGAAATTTCAAGCAAACGATCTGATTTTAATGGGGAATAAGGCTTTTGTTTAGAAATATTATTAGTTTTTGCAATTCTATAAAAACTGTAAATCTAGCATTGATATTTGTAAAGTCTTGATATGTAGGGTTGTAAAAGTGCTTTGTAAGAAATGAGAGGTGGTTGGAAGAGGGGGATGATTTGCATTTTGGGGTTAAGAAAAGTCAAGTTTGGAAATAATATGGGTTGAAGGAAATGTATATTCTTATCTTTAAATATAGAGGATTTGATAAGGGGTTGAACATTCACGTGTATTTATGGGTCATTGATAGGTTATTTTTATGGGGGTTAGGGATAAGGGTTATAGATGTGCAGTGATTACTATGGAAACCACGTTTTCGAAATTTTGAGAATTTGGCAGAAGGAAAAAGCCAAAAATTAGGGGGTTTTAGCAGAAATTGGTCATTTTTTATTAAACATTTTGATCTATTTTGTTTTGTTTTATAAGGTTTCTTTTTTCTTGGAAAAAAAAGGTCAATTTTTTGTCGAGTTTGGAAGATGACAGATGAATGGGATGAAAAACAGCGGGAGGGAGATCCTGAGACAGAAGAACAGGTTAGAGGCTTTGCCTTCATCGGGAGATTTCTGTAGTTTTTTTTTCGGTGTTAAAATCTTTTTTTAGGAACTTCAGGCAATGAAACAACGTGTTGCTGAGATGGAGGCAGAGGCAGAAAAATTGAGAAAAATGCAGGCTAAATTAGACAAAGAGAGCTCTCAGCTCGTAGAAAATAAAGAGGACGTGGACTCTCGCAGTGTTTATGTTGGAAATGTTGATTATGGCGCAACCCCTGAAGAAATACAAGCTCATTTTCAAACCTGTGGAACTATTAATCGTGTCACGATTCTTTGTGATCGCTATTCGGGTCATCCTAAAGGATTTGCATACATTGAATTTTCAGAGCCAAGACTTGTCGCTCATGCTTTAGTTCTTAATGAAAGTCTATTTAGAGGTCGTTTACTTAAAGTTGTTCCAAAACGCACAAATCTGCCTGGAATGTCCCGTGGAAGAGGGCGGGGTCGCGGCCATGCTTATCGTGGACGTTATGGATATCGCGGCGGCTACCGCGGCTCTTATAGATCTGGCCCATACTAATTTTTATATGAAAAAAATTATTTCATTATTTTTTCGGCAAATATTTTAACACATGAATTTTCAAATAAGAGAACTTTGATATTAAGTATAATGGTTAATTGTGTGTGTTTTATCCTTATTTTTATTCACATATACACATCTCAACCCTACCCCTACCCATGCCCTACCATGCCTACCCCTCGCTCTACACCAACCCGGCCTTGTTTTGCTCTACTCAGCCCTTTACCTAACCCTTTATATTAACCCTAACCCTCCCTAGGCCTATGGGCGAGCTTTATAAGGCCAGACTATTGACGAGCATAGCAAAAAATTAAAAATTTAAAGATTGAGAAATTCGGGCAGATTTAGGGGTTGATAGAGCAAAGTAAGTATTGATCCTGAATGTACGTGTGTTAATGTTTAGGGTTATTTTTTTCCAGGCGTTTTTATCTTAAAAAACGAGCTATTTAGACGAGTTTTTGGGTTAGGTCTAGGAAGGTTATTTGAGCGGAAAAAAGATGAAATATGGCCTCTAATTCACCGTAAGTATAGTCCTGGATGAGTGTAACCGGATAAACTGTTTTTTTGCTGTTTTTTTTGGGTTATACTCGTCAAAATAGGCTTCTAAGATAGATGACTTATGTGTGTTAGGGTTCAAAAGATTAGGCTTACAGGTTCTTGAAATAAATATAGAATACTGTGGTGTTTTTAATAAATTGTTAGTAATTGCAGTGGACGGGCTTTATAAGCGGGATTTAATACGTATTTTATTGTTATGATATCATAAGGTCATTAATATATAAAGGCACTCCGGATCCATTTGCTGTTATTACGGTCGATGGAGAGCAGACACAGACTACGTCGGTTATAAAGAAAACGCTTAATCCTTATTGGAATGAAAGTTTTGAATTGTATAGAATCAAGTTTATATTTATGTTTTTTTTATTCATAAATATATTAGATCAGTGAAAGAGTCTAGTATTCTTGCTGTTCAGATTTTTGATCAGAAAAAATTTAAGAAAAAAGATCAGGGTTTTCTTGGAGTCGTTAATTTGCGTATTAGTGACGTGATTGATCTTTCTCTGGGCGGCGATGGTAGGCGTTTTTCTATTTTTTTTATTATATGGTTTATTTTCATGTATTAGAAATGCTTATAAGGGATCTTAAAAAGTCAAACGACAATATGATGGTTCATGGAAAACTTATTATAAGTCTTTCTACTTTTGTCTCAGTCCCTGGTCGTAATCAGTCTTCTCACAATGATGCTGCGCAAATGAATGGGCTGGCTTCAAGTTCTGCGGCAAGTTCTGCGGCATTTTCTACCTCTTTGAATCCTTCTCCGTCGAGGGTTGGTATTGCTTCTAATTCTGCTGCAGAGAATACAGAGACAGGGCATTCTGCGGGTCAGAGTTCTCGGCATACGGGTTCTTATCAAGGAAGTGGCAATTATAGTTCTTTTGAGGATCAGTATGGGCGATTACCGTCTGGTTGGGAAAGAAGAACAGATAACCTTGGCCGGACTTATTATGTTGATCATAATACACGAACAACAACTTGGACACGGCCTTTGTATGATTATTTCTTATATCTGATATTTTGCTAATGTTTTTAGTACTAATCAAATTGATTCTGACAGATTATCTCAGTAATTAATCTAATTTAGAATTGGAAAACATTCTTATTTTAATAGAACTCTTCCTGGTGCTAGAGAGAATGCTTCGTCTCATATAACTAGCTCATCATCAACTCATCATGGATCTTCAAATGAGCAGAATCGAGCGTCATTTGTTTCTGGTATTACGGTAAATCCTGGTACAGGCGATTTGCCTAGCGGCTGGGAACAGCGTTATACACCAGAAGGAAGATGTTATTTTGTTGATCATAATACACGTACAACAACTTGGGTTGATCCCAGACGTCAGCAATATATTCGAATGTATAGCGGAGCAAATATGGGAAATACTACAATTCAACAACAACCCATTTCGCAATTGGGGCCTCTTCCTAGCGGATGGGAAATGCGTCTTACGAATTCTGCAAGAGTTTATTTTGTTGATCATAATACGAAAATAACAACATGGGATGACCCTCGACTTCCCTCTTCTTTGGATCAAAATGTTCCTCAATATAAAAGGGATTTTAGACGAAAACTAATTTATTTTCGATCTCAGCCTGCTTTACGTCCTTTATCTGGACAATGTCAGATAAAAGTTCGAAGAAATCATATTTTTGAAGATTCATATGCTGAAATTATGAGACAATCACCAAATGATCTTAAGAAAAGGTTTATGGTGAAGTTTGATGGTGAAGATGGTTTAGATTATGGTGGATTGTCAAGGTATGTAGAGGTTATTTTCTTCAAATTATATTTATTTTTTATAGAGAGTTCTTTTTCCTTTTGTCACATGAAATGTTTAATCCTTTTTACTGTTTGTTTGAATATTCATCTGTGGATAATTATACTCTTCAAATTAATCCACATTCCGGAATAAATCCAGAACATTTAAATTACTTTAAATTTATTGGAAGAGTTCTTGGACTTGCTATTTTTCATAGAAGATTTCTTGATGCTTTTTTTATTGTTTCATTTTATAAAATGATCCTTAAGAAGAAAGTTACTCTCGCTGATATGGAAAGTGTAGATGCTGAATTTTTTCGAAGTTTGACATGGATTTTGTATGATATTTTGATAAGATATTTTGATGCTAATTGCAATAGGGAGAATGATATTACTAATGTTCTTGAATTAACATTTTCTACAGAAGACGATCGTTTTGGAGAGGTAATGACGATTGATTTAAAGCCCAATGGGAGAAATATTGAAGTGACTAATGATAATAAAAAAGAATATGTTGAGTATGTTTCTTTTGTAATTTAAATGTACGCTTACGAAGTAGGCTCGTTGCATATTGGCGTGTATTTAAACGAGTAGAGAAACAATTTAATGCTTTTCAAGACGGATTTAATGAACTTATTCCACAAGAGCTTATTAGTGTTTTTGACGAGCGAGAGCTTGAGTTACTTATTGGAGGTATTACTGAAATGGATATGGATGATTGGAAAAAACATACAGATTATCGAGGTTATACCGAATCCGATGAGGTAATAATTGAATTGCACAATTCTTTGTTGATTTCTTTTATTCTAGATTATACAATGGTTTTGGAAATGTGTACGAAGCTGGGATTCAGAAAGGAAGTCACGTCTGCTACAGTTTATAACAGGGACGTCTCGAGTTCCTGTCAATGGTTTTAAGGATCTTCAAGGTAGTGATGGTCCTCGGCGATTTACAATTGAAAAAGCTGGAGAGATTACACAGCTTCCTAAGAGTCATACTTGGTATATTAAAGGGTTATATTTATTGTTTGCCATTTACATTTATTAGTTTTAATCGTGTTGATCTTCCTCAATATCCCACATACGAAATGCTTGTTCAAAAGCTTACACTTGCTGTTGAAGAGACAGTTGGTTTTGGACAAGAGTAAAACAAATTCAATTTTCAGAGAATTTCAGAATTACAAATATATGTTATCTTAGGTGTATAACTGTTATAAACATACCTTTAATACTCTATTTAGTGATGCTGATTATTTATAAACTTGTTTTTGTTAGGTTTTTATGTAAATTTTAATGTATATGTATTGTTTTTCTAATTATTAAGTCTTGTTTTTATTTTAATTATAGAAATTATTAAATATTGACTTCAAAGAGAAGATATTTAGAGATTTTGATTATATATTAGTTTTTTTTAATAATTAATACTTTAATATACATATTAGTTTTTACTTGTTAAACGAGGAATTGAGCTTTCTCCATTAATTCAATATACTATATCTACTCAGGAATCTATGGTAGTTGATATTTATGACATAAGAATATTAAAGAATGTATTTTTTATTTTCTTTGAATTGATATCTTTATATTTCTGTGAATATTATAGAAAATATTTTTCAATTAGTTAATATTTGAAACTGAAAATCTTCCTAAATAACATAAACTCCAAATATTTATGTTAATAATATATGAGATGACTCTTTCTGCTTTTTATTTTCTCTGTGTCCTATTTTGAAGGCAAATTAGTAAACGATAACTGATCTATGATATCCAAAACCTTCTATTATTCCTTTATGACGATATAGCTTCTTATCAGGGACGTCAGGAAGTATATAAAGCTAATAATATTCTATGAAAAAGGTTGTCTCAAAAAAAGAGCATTACCTGTAATTCTTTTAGTTCTTCTAAACATTGATCATCCTTATTTTCTAATGAATCTGATAAAATATCGCTAATTTCCTAAAATCCTTTAAATATCATTCAAGAATTAAATAGATCATACATTTTGATAAGTTATAGCATTTTTTGTCTCATCAACAAGTTTAGATGTTGATTTATATGACATCTTCTTGTTAATTTCTTTCAATAGACATGAGTTTTTCTCAAGTATGTATATAATATCTTCCTCAATTAATGCAAATTCAATGGTTGATATCTGACATGAATAAAATACCAAAAATACAAAAAATAATACCAAATTTTCTAGAGTCTCTATATGGGCAAGTGCCTTATCAAAAAGCGTTTCGTAGTTCTTTTTTTCTCTCAAAAAGCTCAGTGCTCTCTGCCTATCGCCTTGTGCGAGAGATCTTTTTGCCGCTTCTTTTATATTTTTGAGATAATTTTCCGATCTTTTTTGGTACATATACAATCTATCACGCTGCACCTTTAATTTGAATAGTATATAGTCTCTTTTTGTGACCTTTTTGCTGTATGAAATACCCATAGTTTTATATATATTTAAAAGTATCAAATATAACCTTATAAATCACCCTTTTTTTGTCGGAAAAAACGTAACATAGGGAAATCAAGGCCGTAGAATTCAAAAATATCCTTTTTGGGCCTCTTTTCTGGCGCCAATTACGAGTCCTAAACACATATCTTTTTTATCAAATATTTGACGTTGGCCTTTGCCCTGGCAACGGACCCATCGATGAAAGCCAAATCTCGACTAAGTCAAAGTTTAGACGTAAAGATCTGGGGCTATTTACAGGAGTATTTTGACAAGTTCTCGAGGGCTCCTCCCAGTATTTTGGACGCTTATGAGTATGTCCAAGGCAGAGATTCGCTCCTAAGGCGCACTAAAAAACAAGTGTTGGAGATGTCTATTAAGAGGTTTTTTGAGGAAAAAAGACCCGAAATATCCGATAAATTGCCAGGGAAATCTACTGGGGACGTTGGGGAGATGGGGTTTCCTGAAAAAACGGCGCTTTTTCGTGAAAATTTGGTGTGTTTGAGCGGGTTTTTGGAAAAACGAGGATTTTCTGATTAAAAGATCTTTTAGAGCAAGATCAGTGCAAATAAAGACGCGGGATGTGTATTAAATGATGAAAACAATGCCCTTAGTCAAAAAGAAGCATTAAAATCGGGCTATTATTCGTTAAAAAATGAAGAAATAGTGAAAGATCAGTTTTGTGATATTTCAGGGTCTAAACGCAAGAATAAGACGGAGAAAAGTGGCATTCCTACTAAGCGATCGAGAGGTTGTCCTAATTCTTTTTTATTTTTTTTTAAACGGTCAAAGTTAATGAGAATTATGACCCACCTAAAGGGATTTTGTTTGATGATCTTGGAGGCATAGATGAATGCATTGATGAGATTCTTGAGTATATTGTGATGCCCTTAATGCATCCTGAAGTTTATTCTTATATTGGTATTCAACTCCCGAGGTTTGTTGCATATTTTTTAGAAAAAATTGATTTTTTTGAAGAGGAGTTTTGCTCCATGGCCCTTCAGGGTGTGGAAAGACCTTGCTTGCGAATGCAATAGCATCTGTAAGTGTTTTTTGTTTTAAAAAAAATAGCTTATTTGTATTTTTTTAGGAAATTGGTTTACCATTTATATCTATTTCTGCACCGTCTATTGTTTCTGGTATGTCTGGTGAATCAGAAAAGAAGATTCGAGATATGTTCAATGAAGCAAAATCAATTGCTCCATGTCTTATATTTATTGATGAAATTGATGTAGTAACACCCAAGAGAGAAAATGCACAACGTGAAATGGAAAGGCGAATTGTTGCTCAATTTCTTACGTGTATGGATGGTAGTCTTTTATATAATTCTTGCTTTTTTTTAATTATAAATAGATCTTTCTTTGGACAAAACAGATGGAAAACCTGTTTTAATAATTGGGGCAACGAATAGGCCTGATTCATTAGATCCTGCTTTACGTAGGGCCGGTAGATTTGACCATGAGATATGTCTGAATGTTCCGAGTGAAATTGGGAGAGAAAAGTATATGAGTTTTCTTCTGTCATATATATATGTTGATAATAGTCAGAATTCTTCAAACACTTCTTAAAAAAGTACGTCTTTCTGGTGATTTTGACTATAGAAAGTTAGCAAAAATGACCCCGGGATACGTAGGCGCAGATCTGAGTTCACTTGTTACTGCATCTGGTATTGTTGCTATAAAAAGGATTTTTAGATTATTACAAGACAATTCATCATTGAATGAAAAAGAATTGCCTCAATCAAATATGAATTCTTCTAGTTCTTTAGATAAAAGTAATAATCAGGTTTCCAGGACGGGTTTGAATTCTTACATATCTCATGATTTTCAAAATACTGCTATTATTCAGCGTTTTTTAAAAACATATCCAAATACATTGCCTGATGATGTTTTATCATTAATGTGTATTACTATTGACGATTTTTTAGAGGCACTTCCTAAGATTCAACCATCATCTAAACGCGAGGGATTTGCAACTGTTCCAGATGTAACATGGGCAGATGTTGGTGCTTTAAAATCTATTCGTATGGAAATGCAGATGGCAATTGTCCAGCCTATCAAAAATCCAGAATTGTATGAAAGAGTAGGTATTACCGCACCTTCTGGAGTGTTACTTTGGGGGCCTCCTGGCTGTGGGAAAACTTTATTAGCCAAAGCAGTAGCTAATGAAAGTCGGGCAAATTTTATTTCAGTTAGAGGCCCGGAATTATTGAATAAGGTTAAGATTTGACATTTTAGATGCATTTTTGTAATTCAATTAGTATGTTGGAGAATCAGAACGTGCTGTTCGCCAAGTATTTTCAAGAGCAAGAGCTTCTGCTCCATGTATTATATTTTTTGATGAATTGGATGCAATTGTCCCTAGAAGAGATGATTCTTTGGTAAAAAATATATTATTTTTTTTTATTTCAACTTATTTATATTCTTTAGCCTGAATCTTCTGCAAGAGTAGTTAATACATTATTAACAGAGCTAGATGGATTAAACGATAGAAGGGGAATATATGTAATAGCTGCTACAAATCGCCCAGATATTATTGATCCTGCTATGATGAGGCCAGGACGTCTTGATAAACCATTATTTGTAGAATTGCCATCTGAGGATGAACGTTATGAAATTTTGAAAACGTTGACTAAAAAAACGCCTATTTCTTCATCCGTAGATCTTCTACAGATTGCAAAGGATCAAAGATGCCAAAATTTCAGGTCATTTTTATTAATTAAACCTTATTATATTGATTTGATCTAGTGGTGCCGATTTAGCTGCACTTGTTCGAGAAGCAGCCGTTGTTGCTCTCAAAAACACTTTTTTTATTGATTCTTCTTCTGAAAAGATGCTTCAAAATGATTTTCGAGATATTCCTTTATATATTGAACAGTATCATTTTGATAATGCTTTTTCAACAATACGACCTAGTGTTTCTGACAAAGATAGGGATCGCTACTACAATCTTAATCGTCGCTATGGATGTTTGAGCACCCATTCATCATAAAAAAGGGCTTTACTTGTTATTTTTTGTTCTTCAAAATCAATTGGTAACTCACTTCGATCTCATATATCTTGACAAAAGGCTTTTGGTATCTTCATTAATCATCAATTCATATTAGAATCATTGATTTGCTGTATTATTTACTGAAAAACCTGGCATTTTCAAGTAATTGGCTTTTAACTGGGACTTAGACAGATTTACTCATCTTTAAATTTTTATTTTTACGAACTAAAAACCTAACAGCCGTCGAATATAGAAACTATAGACCTCCTAGACCTCATCATTGACTGGGATTCATGTATTTTTTTACTTGTTACTTTCTTTCCCTAACCCTTTTCTGCCACAGATATGTACAAATTTGGTATTAGGGTTGCCTTTTCCGGAACGTTCGGACACCCATGTGTGGCTTGTTTATATATATATTCTGGGTAGCAGACTCGGACTTCATACGAAGCTATAAAAAAGACCAAAATTAACTTATTTTTCATAAGAAAAACCAATAAAAGGCGGATGACTCGATCACTGAAGCAGCAGCCCCTTGAGGGGGCAAGATTTTTTTCTAAGTTATTTTTTCTGAATATTTGAGACTTTATTTAATATGAATTTTAGACATGGATATGGAGGAACAGCGCCAAATGGGACAAAGAAGAATGGCGCTGGAAAGGCTAATTGGTATGTTGGAAGGTCCTGCAATACTTAGGAATGTGTTGGTTTATTTTTTTAGGGGCACAGAAGGCTCAGAAATTGAGTTATCGGAATATATGAAAAAAGGGCGTCGTCCATCTAATCCACAGTCTACAAGTGTGAAGTGGATGGATTTTGACAGGCCTAGCAGAGAGGGCTCTCCAGAGGCGATTAAAATGGATGATTGATGAAAATGTTTTTTCCCGGAAAAAATGGGAGTTTATTGTAAGATGATAGAAAAATACAGCGATGATCTGTTTTAAAATGAGAGATGATATTGTTGAATTAAATGTAGCTTTGCAATGCATTGAGGATCTTTGCGGTGAAAATATATTTTAAGAATGATCAATATTAAACGATATGAAAGAAATCAAATATAAATTTAAGCAAGATCAAGCTAGAAATGTAATATGTTGCTAAAGATGATGTAAGCATAGGGTTATCAAGTTAGTATGAGTGTAGACATAAATATTTAAAGTAGTTGATTCATTAATTTGCGCTTATTTTCACGATCGATCTCATTGCATTCCTTTATTTATTAATATTTATGAAATAATTGGTGTTGAATGTTAGTTACCTCCATTGAATCTTTCATTTTATGTAAATATTTTTGTGAAAGTGCGTCTGCCTCTTCTATAAGTGTATTTGCATCTGCCCATAAATTATCTTCAGGTTCAAATGTTTCATCTGGCGAAAGAAGAGATTGTATTTGTGTCTGAATGAGTTTTGCTTCTTTTGTATATGTTTCTAGACATGTCTATAAAAAAATAAGGAAAATTTAAAATATTGTTAGAGATACAGATAACCGTTGTAGAGCTTTCTGGAGAGTAGCTTCCTGGTTGAGGACAAAAGCAGAGTCAAAACGTGCATGTTCCAGTTCTTGTTGCATAGTTTGACTTGATGAATTAGTATTCAAATATATATATGTTAGTCGCGAGATTTTTACAGAATAGATTCAATTGAACTTTCTGATGTTAATTTGAGCACTTTTTCTGCATATTCTTGCAATTCATTTTTGCACCTATTTTGAGTGTCACGCTGCAAGTCCTGAAAATGGCTTTGAAGGATGTCTAAAATTTTTCGAGATTCTGGCTCTTTAAGCAGATTTAGAGGTGTACACGATACATCAAGCGTTGTGTCTGTATCTTTTTTAGGTTCTTTTATATACATTTCTTTTACATTTTTTTCTATTTGGGTAGTTTTAATGGATTGCGTTTTTCGACTAAAATGATCAATCAGACACCCAAAAGATAGAAGTATACGTAGGCTGTGGTTTTCTGCTTTTTTTATGTGTTTTCTTGTAAATTTGTGTTTTATTAAGTGTGGATGCCATATCTTATCTGATAAGATAAATCTTTCTTAATATCCCTTTTCTAAGTATAAAACGACTTTTTTAATAAAAATAGATCTCTTCTCTAATAAAACTCTGTATTTATAAAAAAATAGTTTTTTATAAAATATCCAAGTCAAGCTCTGAGGCCTTAAGAATCGACAAGCTCTTCTGGTTGTTATAGCAATTAGGTGTTTGACATTTTATACACAAATCCTTGATTTCAATATAAAGACCTGCTATTTAATTAACTCCAAGTCATACTGTCTTGTCTTTATTCGGGATATTTTACTTTTAAAATTTTGTATAAGAAACTTGTAATTTTTTAACATGTCTTTTCTTACTTTTTAATAGATATTAAGACCCTTATTAAGCCTATCTCTTATTGAGAACACCTTGCTTAGGATTAGTTAAGACCTCCTGTGTCTTTATTTTTTTCATTATTTTGAACTGGTCAAGAAAATTTGCAAAGTCAAACTAGGATTATATTTGAATACATAAAAAAAAGAAAATGAGCCAGAAATTCGTTAAACTTTGTGTAGAAAACAAGAAAGGCTTCTGGAATTGGTTGCGTCGATGGTTAGTTATTGATCCAGAACGCTCATCTGGAATTACATATAATAATCAATATCGTAAACCTGCACCTGGAACACCTGAAAAGCTCTATTCCAGACCGCTAAATCTTCCTGCATCCGATATTTCTGATAATCCATATTGGAAAAGAGATACTCGTCGAAATTATCCCAGGTCTGGGATAATTACACAGCCTGTTCTAGCAGAATTACTTGTATTGGGGAGTGTAGAGCATCCAAAGTAGTCCTTTAAATCAACAGCCAGATATATTGATGTTTTTTTAGAATTTCAGAACCATCAGAAACTGAAACTCAGACAACATCTGCCGTAACACAATCATTATCAACTATTTTATACAATGCTGAGCCATCTGAAATTCGGAAATTTATATTGACAGATAAAGGTGTCGCTCCTCAACCTGGTAACTCTTATCAATGGACATTAGATGAAAAAAATGGATATCCCTCAAGTAAGTTAATTTGATAAGATTCCATTAGAAAATATGGAAAAACCAATAACACCTATTAATGAAAAAAAGCATATCCAGTGCGAACATTTCGTTAATTTATGGCAATTTTATAATTTCTTCATTCGTATCTACCTAAGTGAATGTTTTATTCGAATCTTCCTCAGTATCTGATAATTGCAACAAACTATTCAATTCTTTCTTGATCATTTCTCTTGCATATGCTTCTATATCCTTTGCCATAGTTTCAAGAATCTTTTTAATCTTATTGTCAATTCTATAGAATAGCTCAATAAAACGGTTATATTCTGTACTTAAAATAATGTTTGTTATAACTGTATATGTCTCACGTAGAAGATCACACAATACAAGAACCGTCTGCGTATATGATGGCATAAAAGGTAGATGAGGATGTGTTAATGATTTATTAACACTTTCTTCCTCATCAAAACATGAATCTTCTATATTAAAATTGCTTTTGCGAGATCCTCTTGATCCAAAAAATGATTTCATCCTAGGCGTCCATGTTCCAAAGTCCTTTGTTGTAGTTTCCCATGTTGTAAGGATTGTAAGATAGTTTTTTAAGTAGTCTTCAAATGTTTGAGACGTCGAAGGCGGTACCAGAGAAGAAAGTAGATATCCAAGCATGTGATAAGACCGAGTTCTTGTATTATTAAAGACAGAATAGCAAATATATATATATACTTCTTGTAAGCTGGTTTGACATTGAAATATATGTCAATTTGATTTTTCTCCAAAAAAATTGTATTGAGCCAATGAATATCTCCATCATGACTAGAGTACGCTTAGAAATGGGTTTTCAATGTATAAAATAGAAATATCAGAGTGCATATATAGTGCGCATACACCGCAGATACACTACGCGTATTCTATATAAAAATGCCTATTCCATGTATAGTCTTCATATCATGTGATCCGGCAAAATCTATGCATAATTTATGCTTTATTTACTCTTATTTCATTTATCTGTTTGCACTCTTTTAAAAAATCATACATTTGTGTAATATGCTGAATTAATCTAAACCTCTTTTCTTTGATTCCTGATATCTCCCTAATCAGAACATGCAAAGATAATGGCATCTTAAACAATCTATCTGCACGCTTCTTAACCTCTATCCTCTCTTACACACGCATTATATATAGCCTTATCGTTAAGGTCGTTCGTAGGAGTGAAGTCACGTGATTTCCGCGAAGTCTATGAATCAAGGTGATCACGTGAAAATCACGTGAGTAGTGCCAGATGATGTACGACTCGATTAACAATTTCAGCAGGTTCAGCCATCGCGCCTATGCCGGTATCACCGCAAGCGAGTGTTTTTTCTATAGGTTGTATGAATGTTATGTATGGTAGTGTTTTGTGTATAAATTGAATATGTTTCTGGGTAAGAGGATGTTGCCACATTAAAGTATTCATAGAAGGTGCGGCAAAAATTGTAAGATCAGGAGACCAAGCTCTAAGAATACAGAGAAGAAGATTATCGCAAATGCCATTTGCTATTTTTGAAAGAGAATTTGCAGATAAAGGTGTTATAAGAAGAAGGTGTGCCCAACGACGAAGCTCTATATGTAAAATTGGGTCCCCATATTTTTTCCATAACTTAAATAAATAAAATACAAAATAAATTAAATGAATACCTCCCATTCATCTCCGTCTGTCCATGCAGGAATCCCATATTTTCTAATTTCTTCCAAATCAAGAAATTGATTTGCTGATGATGTATAAACGATTTGAATTTCAACATTTTTGTATGCCAATAAGCCCTGAATAATAGCAGATAATTTGATAGCAGCTATTGACCCCGTTACTCCAATGAGAATGTGCCTTTTTTTATCAGAATCACTTGACCAAGCTGTATTTAAAAGCTTATTTTCTGTGTATTCTTGATATAATTCTGAATTATCATTTTTTTCTTTTTCCTGTTCAACCGAACAAGTAGAAGCATTCTTTCCCTGTCTTTCTAAGCCACAATCTTTGTTGTTTGTCCCTTCTTTTTCATGTTTTGATGCCATTATTACAGATTGACTAAATCTATACTTTTTTAAAATTATGTATCTTTTTTTATTTTTATCCGTTAAATATCTCTTTTCGCCTATATTTAGACCCTCCCTGGCTCTTCTTCCTCTTTTCTCACTCTCACACACCCTTTTTTCAAGTGCCCGCTGCCTTGTGCTCCGATTATTAGGCTTTTTAAAGAGGCCGTCTTTTTTCATGAAAAGACATGAAACAAAGGCAATTTTCCTTAAAGAACATTCATACATTGCTTCGGATCTCATAATCCATGTATATTTCTTCGCGGACTGATCCATTATTGATTTCTAATAGCCAGAAGGCGCTGATGCTTTGCACGCTTCATTGCTCTATCAGACCTCTCGTAATGCAATTCCAAGACACTGGATAGCACGTGACAGCGTACCACTTGTCTTTCAGTGCAGAATGCTTGAGACATTGCTTAATAACCCTACTGTACTGGTTGTTCAGGCTAATGAGGACCTCCACCCCGTCTATGGTGTCATTGAATTCATTAAACACAAAATCTACGTCTTCACCCGATTCCATACAGAAATCACTCCCAATGACCTCCTCAGACTGTCCGGCTGGCCTCGAACCACCCATAGTATTGACAATACTCCTCACATAGAGCCATCTCTCCTGCAGAATTCGTTGCCACGGCAACCATTAGTAGAGAGCAGTGCCCAGGAGCCAGAAGGGGGGGGAGGGATCTCAATTGAGGAGGTGCTGGGAGGTCTTCGACGGCAATACTTTGTTAACCTTTATATTTCGAAAGTAGGATTGGTTTTCTGTATTTTTCGGCTTATTTATTTCAAGGTCTCATTGGCCTATTATGCAAAAACAACGTTAGCAAAAGCGAGAAAAGAGTGTCAAGAAGCTTACCTGGATGAAAATAAGGGTCTTTTTGAGATGATGAAATTTATTGAAACGACAATGTTGCGGACGCCGGAAGAATTGGAGATGAAATTTAAAAAATGGTTGCCTTTATTAATTAAAGTCGCTTTGGATGAAACGAATGGTGTAGATATGAATGGATGGCCAGAAGAGGTGAAATGCTGGTCAGTAGATGCAGATGAGCAGGAATTTATTTTAAAATGGTGCAATTGTGATGATGACTGCGTTTTTCAGAACAAAAAAGATGCGAATAAAAGAATTGATGCATTGAAATTTCGAGAGTATGTTTATTTTTTCTATTTTTATGCTTATATGTTAAGGTTTGAGTTACAGATTATTTTAGTATTGGAAGTGCTTTTGTTATGCTATGAAACAGAAAATTATGTATCGGATCAAGAGTTAAAGAAAAGTCACGTGTCAATTAATGTGGAACAGTATTTGGATATTTTGGTTGATAGATTATGTATTTGGCAAGCATTAGATGACACAAATTTATCGTTTGATAAGAATATTGATCAGAAGACAGATAGCGATCAATTACGGCAATTTTGTGCAGAAGCTGTTATGCCTTTGTATGCTGAAAGGAGGTTCTTAGTACGTAACTAATAAAGAATAGTTATGCATCTAAACTTCCCGATATTTGTAGTGGGCTATTTGTTAAATGTGGTGGACCGATTCTTTCCTATCATTCTTTACGATCAAAGAGCGATAAAAAGAAAATTCAAAAAGCTAGTCCGTCTGCTTCTTCAAAGTCACTTGTTACTGTTATAAAATCTCAGTCTAGTGTTTCTACAAAGTCACCTGTCGACATTACTTCAAGTCTTGCAACAGCTCTCAGTGATGAGAAAACTAAATTGCAGTCCGTGTCAGTTACACTACGTCCTTCTTCCATGGATTCATGTGTTAAAGGCATTTCAAGAGACGGTATTTTGAATTCTAAGAAATCTCTTCAGCATCGTGAAATTAAGATGCCTTTATCAAAAATTACTAAAAAAGACAAGTTAGATGATCTAATGTCTCTTTCTAATCATCAATTTGCACGGCCTCGTGTTGAACAAGTACAACGAGTTCAAATGAAGAGTAAAACTTCTTTTTTGTTTGTGGAAAACTGCTTATTTTTGAAGAAAAATCTGTTACTGGTCAGATTCAAGTACTGGCGACACCCCAAAAGAGTCGAATGGCCTGTTCGACAGCAAATTCGATAGTTGATTCAGCAGAACGGAATGAAGGCTGGGCAATGAATACTTCGATTAATGTCGATGTTAATAGAACGCCTTTAAAAAAACGTCAGAAGGTAGATGTCATATCAGAGACACCGATAAAACGATAAGAGTTGAAATATCTTTGGGATCTATTAAGGGATATCTTCTGGTTATGCTTATTTATGTTTTTTCGATACAATAAATCTTGAAGGTCAAGTGATATAATGTGAAATAAATGTCAAAATTGATTAAATATTAATGACTAAATTTAACTTAAAGTGATGGTTTGCGAATTGAAATAACTAGATTATTTTAGCATTTTTTAATATTGTTTTTTGAGAGACCTGTCAAATTCTTTTATAAAAGCTCATTCAAAGGCAATTTGTATAATATTTTATATATTGAAAGACTTGTTTTTTATAGCTGAATCCACGACAGACTAAGAACAACCTTTAAATATTGATTTGACCATTCATGAGTTAGCATTCCTAGTTTTATTAGATAAAAAGGTACTTTTTTCTTGTTTTTAACCATCTTTTTCGCAATTCCAATAGGCACCTTGTGCTGAATGTATTCCAAGAGAAATATTAGAAGATGTTTCAATAATTGATGAAGATAAAATCCATTTATATCGAGGCGCGAGTGCTTTCAACCCCTCCAGTAGACCGTGCTATAAAATGAATATATTTAAAATGAGAATATATTTAATGATATTTTAATTTTTTACAATAATCTCTGTATTCCATAACTGTGCTTGAGATTCTTTATAAGAAGCGTCTGCAAGAACGTCTGAAAGGCGTGAATTACAAAGTTGTCTTAGATTTTCAGATGAGATGGGCTGATCCTTTGTTATCAATAAAGATCAACCCTTGAGACAAGAACCTACACAGTTTGAACTTGTCATAGAGATAAATTGATACAATTTAAGATCCGATAAGATAAGATAACTGAATAAGAGACTATATGGAGATAATTTATAGGGAGATCGTGAGAGGGCAGATATTAGAGAGAATAAAGATAATCATCGATTTACTAAAGATTTTAGTAAAAAATAAAAATTAGAAAGCAGGAAGAGGCTTTATATAGAGAAAATTGGAGAAAAAATATACATAAATTTAGTGATAAAACGTATGTATAGAATCAAAATCCACGTGCACCTCGTGCACGACGCCCCTTCGCTCTTGCTCTGTCACGGCCTCGGCCACGTGATGTTTCTCTTTTCCTTTGCTTAGGCTTTGGTGCATCATCGATTAATAATGTATCGAGAGGAAGACTATCAGGAAGAATAAAATAACGAATATTATTGCCACGAATACTGAGCGAATCTAAACAGACGGGGTCCTTGCGATAAACAGACATTTTAACTGTCTTGAGATGTGTATTCATCTGCATGTCGACCGCAACAATGGTGCCATTCACAATAGTTCCTGTTAAATATGAGCACAATACATACATATAAGAGATATTCATGTATTCGATTTGGTTTATTGACAAATATTACTGGTTGTATGCGTATTCTATGCATATATCTATTTCGATACGCTTGCCTTGCAATATTCTGTCTCGAGCAATAAAATAGACATTATAGCATGCATCGTATTCGTCTAATTGATAGGATATACATAGATAATAATTACTCACCATTTTTAAGTTCAATAGAAACAGTTTCATTGATTAATTTCATAAGAAATCTAAAAAAAATTATTCAGCATTTTATACACAAAAATACATGAAAATCAACCTTACGAGTTTCATTTTTAGTCTGAACCCTTCCCAGGTATATTTAATCGCCCGTCAGACTTGAAATCTAATTTTTTTCGTCCGGTAAGCCCGGTTTGATGAACGCTGCGTCTTCGATCTCGTTGCTATGGTTTTTCTCTCTCGTTGCTATGCTAAATGACTGTGGAAAGGCAATATAAATATAGGATTTATTAATGAATATATGAAAAGTACATGAAAGGGTTTAAAATAATAAAACTATTATTTTTATACATAAATTCTATTGAATAATTCTATTGAATAACTTATAATTGAGAAATAAGTGCTTTTGCTGCACTTGTAGGATTGATTTTTCTTCCGTCCTAAGAAAATTAAAAAATCAATATTTACTATGAATAATTTACTTTATTAAAATGCGCACGAAGTGGTATCACTCGAATCCGACGACCTTCACGTGATCTTACTCGAACGATATGACTATGAATTGCACAAGAAACACAATAATGAAGTTTAATATATAATTTAGGCAGTGTATATTCCTGGTATACACTAGCATCTGATATATCTCTAATTGCAGCGGATTCCACCATATTTCCTGTATAAATATGAAACATTACTTTTATATTATGAGGCAGACTTACGCACTGTAAATCTCTTGATTGCCTTATCTTTTGGGACGCATCGTGCACAATTGGAGCATCGTACTGGATCTGTATGGCCTCGTCCGTGCTTATTACGTCCGTTATTTCTGCGTTTAAATGTCTAATTATAGTTAATATAAAGGAAATATTCTGTTAAAAAAGTATATATTGCTTCTGATCCAGCGAAATCTCTTGATCTTTCTTAAAGTCTATACTATTTTCATTTACTTACCATTATTTCTAAATTTAAGGAAAAATCATGTGACGTTTTTTTATTATATCGTATGTGTCCCGTCACATAACCGATGTAATCCGTATCATCCAGTCTATTAAGGGACCCGTACCCATTAATATTCCTGCATGTTTGCTGCGTATAAACCAGAGCCAGCAGCTAGATGGCTCATTTAAATTAATCGTTCGCAACATCCAAATAGTATAGATTATTCCAGATCCGCATCCAAAAATATAAAATATAGGTGAATGACCATTCATATAACCCGCCCATCCCATTGCACTCGTTTGTAACATAGAAAGTGCAAATAACCAAGGTTTTGTCTGTTTTCCCAGTTTAAGAGCCATCGAATAAACCGATGCTCGTTCATCGTCCCGCTTATCCTTATCGTGTCAGAAATATACATTCATTCAAAAAAATAAATATAAACTATTCTAATGAAACCTCATTCTACTCACCTGATGTGCATAAATTATATCATACATAACCGTCCAAATCACTCCTGATATATAAAGCGGCATACATGATCCCCATGTCACGTGATCCCATCCTACTAGAGCCGGCCACCCTAATAAAACCCCCCAATTAAAGGTGAGCCCTATTTCTTAGTGTTGCCATGACAACATGAGCATACCTAGGACGACCTGTGGATACCAAGTGAATCTCTTCATAAGGGGATAAAGTGTGACAAAAACAAGAGAGCTGGACCCTAATAATTGACTAATAATGATTAGAAAATTGTAATAAAAATTATATAAAAAGAATTGAATTAAGGGGATAAATTTTTTTATATATATTGGGGGTATCTGTGCATGAATAACGTCTTTATTACTTTTGGTTTTGAGATTCTTTGGCGCATATAACACGCATATATTCCGCTATAACGTGTCAATTGGTTTTTATTTTGGTTCTACGTTTATCTTTTTTATTTTTTTGTCTTTTCTTACCACTCAACTGGAAGCTGTGCAAGAACACCTGCTCCACCAGCTAATTGAAATACAAGAAATACCATAGCCTGACGAGTATTGAGTGCTCCAGATGCTAAAGGTCTCATTGCCGTTCGCTCAACACGTGCATCAATTTTTCGGTCCCATAGGTCATTTATAGTGCAACCTGCTCCACGCATTAATATGGACCCAACACCAAATAATCCGAGCATTGATAAAGTTTCATGGGCTGATATACTTTGTGAATACGCTGCCATAGTAATAGACCAGGTTGAGGGCAAGTATAATAGCCATGCACCAGTAAGGCTGTTCCAGCGTGCAAGCTGTGCATAAGGAATAAAGAATTTTTGAACAGAAAGTTTATTAATTTTTCTTAATTTTAATTTCAACATATACTTTTTATCTCAAGATCGTTTCTTCCGTGGATCATGTTTATACTTCTTAGGGATATTTAATATTTCTAAAGTCTTGTTTATTCAGGCCATGTCCCGTATTCTTTTGTTTCCAGGTATGTTTTTTATCTATTATTTATGTTTTTCTTTTTTCCTTTTTATATTGAAAAAAATAAGGACAAGGCACGCAATATATTGGTATGGCACGGCCATGGATTGAGGCGTTTTCTGAGGCTCGGCACTTTTTTAATGAGGTAGATGAAATTCTTGGATTTTCTTTACAAAAGGTTATGAATTATGGACCATTGGTCTCTTATTTTTTCATTCTTATATATTGTATATTAATGGGAATTCAAGAAGGTTCTTGATCAAAGCGAAAATGCTCAGCCCGCTATTCTTGCTACTAGTTATTGTATTATTGAGATATTACGTGTATATTTTTTATAAAATTAAACTATGAATTTGATTAGGAATTAGAAGCATTTTGGTATCGACTTAAAAAATTATTTTACATATACAATGGGACATTCACTAGGTGAATATACATCATTACTTTTTGCTGGAGTTTTTTCATTACCGACTGCTATTCGTTTGGTAAGAGAACGTGGTCAATGGATGAGATCTATAGCATGTCATGAAACTCAAGTTATTGCTGTTATGCAGAAGCGTTCTATACTTGATATATTGATTCAACAACTTAAAATATTTCGAGAGAAATTACCAGCTGATCAAACAATTGGTTTAGCTAATGATAATACCGTATATTATTCAAATAATTTTTTTCGCACTTGATATTATTAGAATACACAAATCGTTTTATCTGGTACTAAGCAGGCACTTGATACATTTTTAGCACAATTTTCTTTACGTAATCAATCTATATTACGTACAATTCCTTTACGTGTTTCAGTCCCTGTTCATTCATCATTTATGAATCCTGTTTCAAATAACTTAATGGATAAACTTGATACTCTTTCTTTATCTCCACCTTCTATTACTGTTATTTCAAATGTTACGGCTCAGCCTTATCCGACTGATCTTTTTTTATTGAAAAAACTTTTAGCTAGGCAGACTAAAGAAACAGTTCAATGGTTTCAAAGTACACAATATGTCTTAAAAAATGTTGCTCCAATTCAATGGGTTGCTATGGGCCCAGAACATGTTATTTTTCGTATGTTAACTTCACAGATTTCTGTTCACTCTCTTTTTAAATTGGCTTCAGTTAAGGATATCTTTCCTCTGTTAAACAGCTTAGAAAAAGATATTATTTTAAATTCTTAAGTCTTTATTTTTCGAAAATTTGGTTGGCTTTTATTTGTATTTTTTTATGACAACTTTATATTCTATCTTTGAAATGTTAAAGTATTCATTAAAAAATCATGGAATCTTATGTTAATTTCTTGATTTTCTAGGCTCTGTTTCTACTGGATCCAATACACATATATTATACAATACACATACGTTATACGTCATATGCTAAATTATCTATGCTTATCGCTTATTTCATACTATCTTCAAATATGCAACATCATTACTCTATTTCAGATATATTCTTCTCTTGTTTTCTAATTATTATGTGGATTTATTTTTGTTGATTTATTATTCATGCGCTACGAATACTCTTTTTAATGCGTTTTGTCTTGTATAAAACGCATAAAAACATGATATTTATTGATTCGATTGAGAAATATATCAATTATCATATCAAATAGTTTTTTCTTGATTATATAATGTTTAAAGGAAATCTATCTGTCTTAGCAAATGATGGAAATATTCCAAAGATTTGTCCAACAGCTGTAATTGTTGGATCGGTTTTCGAACATTTGACCTCGTATTTAGTTTATGGGCCTTTCTTAGGTCGAACATGGCAACGTGCAATGATTTTGGATAAAAATACTGAGTTTTGGGCTTCTAAAAAGACAATATCTGCAGGTCTTATGTATGGTGTATCTTTTATAAGTTCTAGCATTCAGGTAATGGATTCTTTTTTAATCCAAAAACTCATATTTTAGGTATATGCAATGGCAGCTTTGTTGAAATTAACGGGAAGCCTTAAATATAAAAGTGCTTTTTACTTAAGCAGTCTTGTTTTTGCTGCAACTACTTTACCAAATATAGTTTCTGGTTATTTTGTTGAAAAACGACCTAAAGAATATGTGCTGGTTAAACTTGTTTCGGGCTTGACACAAACTGTTGGGCTTAGTTTTGTTCTTGCAAGTTATCATCTTCGTTGTAAAAATTAAAATTATGTTATTGCAATTGAAATCTTTTTGTAATGTTTAATAGAAATAAATTAGAAACATCCCTCCTCCTTAACTCCTATCTCATGTTTCTATCTGTATATTCTTTTTTTAAAATGTAAATTTGTTTTTTAACATTTATCTTTTAAAAAATGGAAAAAAGAAATCTTCAAGGATTGTAATGAATTCTCTTGGATTCAAACAAGTTTTTGTTTAATAAAGAATCTAAATATTTTATTTTTTTTTATTAAAAAATAAAACTTACCCTTGAAGATGAATGGTTTGCCAAATAGATGTTGCAAATAAAATAGATAATTGAACTAATGCCCATTTTAATACACGCCCGTTTGCTATTTCACTTTTTGTTCTAAATTCTTCCTCTTTTTCCTATTTAAATGTTAATTATATTATGTAATCCAGGTTTTCATACACGCATCATTTTCTGTGCTAATTTAATTTCAAAAATTTGTTGATTTAACCGCCTTGTTGTTTTTGCCATTTTTTCAATTACTCTCATTATATCTCCTCTATATATACCAGTTTCCCCTACTATAAAATCCAATATAAGACGAATATGTTGAGACTGATTTAGTTCAGAGTAGATTTCAAAACATATTTGATATTTTGATGTCTGATCTGATGTAAATATGAATTGACTTGACCCAAATCCAAGTTGATCTGATACTTTTTCACCTGATTCCTGTATCTTTTATTAATTTTATACATTCAATTACACCTGCTGGTTCTTGACATACATATATAGTTATACGAACGCCTGCTTCTTTGGTGTTATTAAAATGCTTCAAATTATTTACTGTATATTTTCCTTTCCGGCTATTCAATAAGGTCTTAACAAAATACTTGTTTATTTACCAACAATATACATTCCTTTTGGTAATTCTTGAAGAAAACATGTTTTTTGTGAACCTTTTTTAATTAAGCTTATTTTAAAATAAAAAAAAGTCCCCACTTTTAAGATAAAAATGAAATGCATTAGTCACCCTTATCAGAAGAAGTGCAAACAATATTAAAGACCTTTTAAATTCCATTTTCTTTGTGAATAAAAAACCTAAGGGTTTAGTAAAAAAACGTTTAAATGTTCCACTAAAAAAATATATTTATATCAGAAATATTGATGGTTTTGTAATAAGATGTAGTCCCTATTTCTATAGATTAGTCTTGTATTATTTTAGTTATATTAAAATTTTGGTTATACTATGTTATTTAGTCATCTTTAGATAATAGATAATATTGATCGTATAATTGATTCATGTGAATTGTTAAATTGATAGTTGAATTGATTCTGTATCTTTTTTGGAAAATTTTGTTTTGAAAATTTTAGGTTGAAAAATGTTATGATGATCACATGTCTCTAGAAAAGATAGTAATATGGTGTTGATTTGATCTGTAGATATGAAGAGTAGCTGATTTTGGATTCAATATGTTTAAGAAGTTAGAATGACGAATTAATCAAGTATAAAATGTGTAGATCATTTTGGTTTATTTCTATATATGTTGCATCTGGTGTATATTTATTGTAGTTTTCTGAATAAATATTTGTTTATTATGTTGATTTATCAATTTTACTTTAAAAACAAACTGTTAACAGGACCTGAATCAATGGTTTGCTCGTGAATATGGTCCATTGGATTGGGTGCTGCCTAAATATATAAGGATTTGTGATAGCTTTTATAAAATGTATACCTCATAGATTGTAATCACAGGTTGCTTTCGAAGCTGTGTTTTTTAGTTGAATTATTTAATAATGATCTAAATCATACTTCTGACCAGATGCCCTTAAAGCCCAAAAGACAAATGCGTGTTTGATCCATTTCTGTAGACCAATTACCTGTAAAAAATAATGTAATATTTCTACAGCTTCCATAAAATTGAGTCTTTACTGGATATTCTATAATCTATTACTAGTTTATATCAAATTTTCCATATGTATTAAGTTTAACTTCGCCTGCATTTTCTGGTGCAACAAGATCTATAGATTGTACAGGTTTTAGTGATCCAATCGTATCAAAATCTATATCTTCTCGATTCATGAATCTTTATTTGTATTAACTTTAGAAAAATATAGTAAAGTGTCTACATTTCACATCTTTTTGGAGCCGTTTCATCTGGAAAACACCTCAATACAAAGCTTTTAAGTTTTACTATCCCGGTAAAGCTATTTCTATTAAAAAAAGGCCTTTCTTTATGCAATTCCTACGGAACATATAGAATTAATTGATCATCTGAATCACTTTCAAGAATCTGTATATAATATGTATAAATATATTTATTATTTCATTTATTCATATAAACCTTAGTTGTGTCAAGCCTGTTGCTCCATGGTTTGACAATACTTTGGCCCATACCTTGCTTCATTTCATTAAATGTACAAATTCCATCTGTCAATGGTAAGTTTAATAAATAAATAAAGGTATTATACCAAGATTAATATAAGGAAAGAGCCAGAGTGCATGTTCTTCTTCTGCTTCATCAATACAAGTTGGATTATGTGACATAATGTGGTTTAAACGCCGATCAGGAAAGGTAAATATAAATACTTATAGAATACCCAAATAAATATATAGAACCAGATGACCATAATTGGGATCATCTATTTTCATATATAAACATGTTTGTATTTGAAATATGTAGGGTATTTTACTTACATTTTATTTCAATAAAATACATTTTGTTAATTATATATATCATTTTATATATTTTATAAATTATTAAAGCTTTTTGAAGAAAAACGTCTCTGAAATTTCGTTTATTATAATTGTGAAGATGCAGGACTTTCGCTTTTCTTTGTCTTCTTTTTTTTTTTGACAATTGTTGTAAGATCATGTTTAGCTTTGAAATGATCTTCTGAATTATTTTCTTGAAGTTCTTGTTTTGTTTCGTCCCTACTTTGAGTTATATCATACAATTTTTCTCGTATTGCATCGTTTAATGCTTTGCGCATATGTTGATTTGCTTTATTATGTACTGATATTTTCTTTGAAGGAATTTCTTCTGGTGCTGAATATGAGTGTTCAGTTATGGAGGAAAAATGATGTAAACTATGAACAGATGCTAACGCTTGCCGAAGTGATAAGATAATATTTAGCTATATCTGTTTAAGTTTATGTATTTTTGAATCAAAATAATTGTCACCATACGAGAAGAAATCACTGAGTGAATACTTGGTGCCATATAGATACTCTCGTTTGCTACAAAATATGCTGCAAGTACGGATACTACATCATATATAATAAGTGGCTATAACAGAACCTATGTTTAATTTACCATCATGTTCACTTGATCGGTGTTGTTTATAGATCACCCATATATCTGGATCTTTTTCTGACGAAATAACAAATTCAATTCCCCGCATTTTCTTTAAATGACCATGCAAATCCCCCAATGCGTTGAATTGTGTTTGCATTTTAAGCACTTCATTATTTGAATGACGATCATAAAATGGAGATTGTGAAAAATAATCCAAAACTATTTTTCATGTTAAAAGTTTATGTTTAAACCCAAAGGGAATTCAGAAGATATGTTCTTCAGGTCTCAAATATACCATTGTCTGTACACAGTCTTCCATAAGCCTAAGAAAAAAAATTAAAAGGTGTAGAAATAAGTTATTAAAAAAATATACAGTAATCCATTCCGGCATTCGCCAGGCAATTTCTGAAAGATCAATCATTTAAATTAAGATAAAAATATCTGTAAAAAAGCTGAAAAATCCAAAGACTGAATAATTTGGACACTATCGAAATGTACTTAAGTATTTTGAAAATTTAATAACCTACAAAATAATAAATAACAATCTCAAATGATATAAAAATTACTAAGGAATCTCTTCAAGAAGAAAAGTTCCAACGAATCGTTCGACAATCCATTGTTGTTTGTCTATAGGAATCCATTGCTGATTAATATTTTTTCGCTGAAAAAAATATAAATAATAAAATTAAATAATTTTTAAATATTACACATGCAAAAATTGTCGCCATCCATATATGTTGATAAAGTTCTTTAAATTCTTCATGTGTTCGTTCAATTCCTCGTAAACGTAACGCTGCCATAATTAACCGTTGTAATGACTTGTATAATTAATTAGAAATCTATATTCATATCTCCTAAAAAATCTTGTACTTGCTTGTTTTTCTGTGCCACACGTGTAATAAGCTTGCTTGGGTTAAAGAAGCTACACAAAATACGTAGTGGTTGCCCTGGTAACGAGTTGCCATAGAGAAGAGCACGTGTACCATCTGACCATTGAAGGATCCAACCGGATAAAGAGTCACCGCTTGGAGCACGTTTAGACTCCCAACGTGTAAAATATGCCTTTATGTGTTTATCAGCGGCACAGACCTGCAATTGAGGTGCATAGCATTTCCAAAAAGGAATATTAGATATCTGAACATTAGCGACTAAAATTGCGGACAGTAAAGATGAATGAATTAGCGGGATTGTATTTTTATCCAATATATCTATAGTATTTTGCTGATTTTTATGTATATTTTCGAATGAAATGGGTTCAAGACAAAAATGACCATGCCAGTTTTTAGTCTTTAACTTAACAGGAAAACGTTTTGTAAGTAAAGATAGAATTTTAGAAATCTTTGAAGCGCATTCGGGGGTTGGTTCTGGTTCTTTTATTAATTCGCTCATCAATTTTTTTGGTTATAACCCTTAAGGGTTATCGTTCGATAACCTCAACGTACCACATAAAAAGGTGACTGGCGGGGATGAAATATATTCGATAGTAAATTTTTGAAAAATAAAACATGGCAAAGAAAGGTATGGATACTGGTATTTCAATGCTTTACGTTTTCATTTTTTTAAATGGGGTTTGTGCAAAAAATTAAACCCCTTAAAAAATAACTAAAATATTGAAAAAACGTTAAAAAGACAATAATAGTGTTTTTTGTTAAGTTAGTTATTTATTAATCTTATGAATTATTATAATTGATTATAGCTTTTTTTTGTATGAAAAACTGATCGTAGCAGGGAGAATATCAAAGACAAGTGATGCTACATCGAAAGAGACTATAAAAAGTTTCAACCCTACTGTCAAGGCGGAAAGGGCTGCAAAAGCAGTAGCTTTGGGATGCCATAGTAGGCTAAAGAGGCGGGTTCGTACAAGTGCAACCTTCCGTCGACCAAAAACCTTACGTTTGCCACGTAAACCATTATATCTTCGAAAAAGTATTCCTCATGCAACTCGTTTGGATGAGTATAAAATTCTTGTGTGTCCTATGAATACGGAAAGCTCAATGAAGAAAATTGAGGAGAATAATACCTTGGTTTTTCGTGTAAATATCAAGGCTAATAAGCATCAAATAAAAAAAGCATTCAAAAAGCTTTATGATGTTGATATTCTTAAAGTATAGTTTTTAAAGGACTGTTTTATCCTATTTTAATCGGATTAGGTTAATACATTAATTTCTCCTCGTGGCATTAAAAAAGCTTATGTCAAGCTGACTGCTGATATGGATGCGTTGGATGTAGCAAACAAGGTGAATAAAAAAGCCTTTTATTTATTAATTGATGAAGTTTTAGATTGGTTTTGTTTAAAGTTACCTGTACATGAAAGATCTGTTTATAAATATTCATTTTTTCACTGTCACTGGACTTTACATATTGTTATACATAATATACATAATATACATAAACTAGATATAAAACCTATTTATAACGATACTGAATATTCTGTGGTTTTCATTTGCCTCTTTTTTTATTGCCATGTTCTTTGATTTATTATTTTTGTTGAATTGTATATTTAAAGTGTCTTATCGGACTGCTCGAGAAAGGTTAATAATATAGAAAAAGTATAAAAGGCGGTCAAGAGAAGACAAAAAGTTATTTAAAGACCTCTTAGAAGGCTGTTGGAAGCATTGGGAAAGCTTTGTTATTTGGACTGTTTTTAGTGGTTTTAAGGGGTTTTAACCCTATTTTCTTTAAATTTAGGGATAAAAGATTTTGAAAGAATTTGGGTTATAAGTTTTTAAAGTCATGGATATCAGCGCATACAAGCGGTTAACGCTTGGGGAAATGGGTCAGGAATCGTCTGTTACGGTTAATCAGGTTCGTTTTTCTTACAAGAAAAGACTATTAACATGCATATAGCGCGCATTAATAGGTAAAGAGGCATTATCATAGTGGGTTGCTCTAACTTTGTGCGTTTCAGACAAGATTTTGGCACGTTACGCGTCGGAATGTATGTCTATGGGTGTTTTTGGCTGAAAATAACATATTAGATACACTTTTTAGAGAGTTACTTCAGAATTCAGACGATGCATGTTCCCGTCATGTAGAAATACATTATCAAACATTGAGTGATCCCGTTGGTTATGAAGATATGTCACAAGTCACTAAAAGATTATGTTGTCAATTGGTTTTTAAAAATGATGGTGTTTTGTTTAGAGAAGAGGATTGGCAGAGAATATCTCGGATTGCGGAGGGAAACCCAGATGAAGAGAAAATAGGGGCGTTTGGTGTTGGATTTTATTCCGTTTTTTCTATATGTGATGGTTTTTTGGATATTTTGTGTATTAATTTTATTGATAGGATTAGACCCATTTGTTATGTCAGGGAATCAAACGATGGTATTTTATTGGAAAAATGATCAATTGTATGTAAAGCGTGCTATTGTAAATTCAGAGGTTCCTATGACTACTTTTTTATTGCAAATGAGGGAACCGATGGAAATGCCTTATATAGCTGATTTATGTCGATTTTTAACAACGTGTTTTTTATTTACACGGAATTTATTGAATATTTCGCTTTATTTTGATGGTTTTAAATTGGTTTCGCTTTCAAAATCGAAGGAATCGTCTCAATCGGTACCAATTCCAAAAGAATTGATACTAATTTCTCCTCAAAAAATTATGCGTATTGATACAGTAGTCATGGAATCGTTAAAAATTCGTGCTACTTATTTAAATTTTGTCTCTCGGCATCTTAAACGTTCGGGTAAATCAATATTAAGGCCTAAATGGATTGATAAAATTAATCCTTTCAATCATGATACTAATGAAGATATGGATCCGAATCTTGAAATAACATCTGATATCATTTTAAGGTTTTTTCCTTATCTATGTAATCTAAGATTTTGCTAATTCTTTTTTAGGATTGCGAGTGCAATGATTCAAGTGTCAGTTGGCCCTTCATATAGAAAGGAACTTGAGAGGGTTACAAAAAAAAAGCCTCCGAAAAGTACTAAGGTTCAATTGCTTTATTCGGATCATTTAGGAAATAATATTACGTCTCGTTCAAATACTTTTTTTTCGGATCTTTTAACATGTAATAAACAGGGTAATGTTTATATCGGGTTTTCTACACATCGTACGTAGTTATTTTTATTAAGATATCTCTGATAAAAATGTTAGAAACAACGGGATTTGGTGCTCATCTAGGGGCTTCTGCTTTGATTCCTACTGTTTTTCCCTTTTTTTTCTTTATAAAAGACTTATTTATATTTAGGTTGAAAGAGAGAACATTGATTTGGTTGATAAGTTCGTTAAATATTGGAATAATGAAATTCTTTATTGTTTTGGGATATTGGCTAGGTTTATATTGATTGTTTTTTCTTTTTTTTTGATTTTCTTAGAATTATTTATCATCATGAAATTCAACGAATTGTCGATTATTTTCAAGATGATATGAAGACTCCTTTTATATATATTATGAATATGTTCACCATGAAAGTTTCAACACCATTGCCGATTAGTAATATTATTGAAGAGGCTTTTTTTTCATGTTCAAAGTCCTATTCTGTTCCTTTGATATCCGATAAAGTTATTTCGTCTGATAAGATATATTTACCGGATTCTAATCTTGATTTCTTACCTGAAATGCCTTTTATTCCTCATGATATACTATTAGAGTCTGCTAAATTTTTCGATAAGTTAAAGTATATGGATATGATTAAACACATAAGTCTTGATGATATTTATAACGAGTTATCTAAGGCACCGCTCACAATTCAGAATACACTTTCTTTTATAAAGTGGCTTAATAGAAAATCTAATATTGATTATATAATGCGCATTAAACTTATAGGCGCCGTAGTTATTTTTGATCAACATTTGGGAACGATTAGTCTTTCTTATTTAAGATGCTTTTTAGATACTAAATTAATACCACCAGATATGCTATTACCTCCTACTTGTGCTCCATATGTTTTAACAAGGAATCTTTCTTATAATGAACTCGAAATTCTGTAAGTTTTTTGTAATTTTTTTTATTTTTGGTATTTATTCATAAAAGTGATTGGAAGGAATTAAGTATATTGGAATGGTTACAATATATATGTTCATCTTCAATTTCTACTACAAAAAATGACATTAACCATTCTTCTCAATTTGCTTTGCGAGTTTTAGAGATAGTCTCAAGAAGTTGGGAAAAAATAGATTATGCCGATCGTAATGATATAGTTATTCTTTTGAATTCTAAAACGTGTATGCCAACTAAAAATCATGGCATGCGGATTCCTTCTGAAACATATTTTCATACGGTGATATTATATAAATATATATTATATATGCTAAACAGAATAGGTAACATTATTTTCAGATCTTCCTGTGATCGAGCCCATGATTGTAATTTTCTTTTGTTGAAGTTTTTTGTATTAATGTTGAATAGGGTGTGAAAGAAGCATTTTTGTCTGATTTAGGTGTACGCAAGGTAATTGATGATAATATATAGAAATATATTAAATATTATAGACTGTCAAGTATCAAGTTATTTTTGATAGGTTAATAGGAGGTGGGGAGTGGTCGCATATAGATCTTATTTGTTATTTAGCGAGCTCTAAAGAGTATTTAATTCTTTCTTTTGGCATAATATTTAATTAGTTGTAGTAGTATTCCCCCATCTGATTTTGAGAAGCTTAAAAAAACTTCTTTATGTAAAATGGAGGGCAATTCTGTACAAACATATCCTGTTTGTGAGCTTTATGAGCCAGTTGATTCTTTGAGGGAATTATCTTTACCCATCATTCAATGGTCTCATGTACTATTATTATTTAAAGATAACTCGCTTATGTATTTTAGAAATGGAATTCGTCATCTAATGAAGCACTTTTGCTATTTTCACTTGGACTTAAGCGATTTCCTTCTCCAGATGTATTAGTTAATTTTGCTGCTTCTGGTCCATCTGAACTTCGAGAAAAGGCTTTAAATTTTTTTATTGTTAACTACTATACTTACAATTACGAGTCAACTTATTCTTTCTCTAAATCTAAATTAAAATTCTTGCCTGTTCAGGATGATAATAAGCAAACTAATTTAGAAAGCCCTACAACATGTTTTACCAATAAATTTTGTTGCGTTTTCGGATTCCAGATTCTAAGATATGATTTGATTTCTGAGGCTAAGAAATTTGGTGTGCAAAATGATCCTAATATTGATGAAGTTGTTTCTATTTTGATAAAATCACCGCCTACTACAATTGGATTTGCTCGAGCTCAATTTGAATATCTCGCTTCTAGGCTTGGAGAATTAAAGAAATCTGTTTTAGAGAAGTTGAATAAAGTAAAATTTATTCCTATTCAAAAACCTCATGAGAATGAAATAAAGTATTTGAGTCCTGATTTATGTTTTATTCAGGAAGATGATTCTGTTTTTTATAATCAAATATTTGATTTTGTTGATTTTGGTCATAAAGCAAATGTTTTTCTAAAGGCATGTGGTACCTTGTCTCAACCGTCATTTCCTCAGCTGGCTGAGTTACTTCTTAAGGATGCTAAGTATGTCTTTAGTTTGGTTAAGACACCTGAAAAATATCAAGACATACTGAGGAAACTTGTTATTAGTAGCTATTTTTATAAAAAAACTAAAGATATATTTCGTGATATGGAGAATAAACCTTTTCTTCTTGCATCTAGAAAACGAAAAAATAAAATGATTGGAAATAAGTTGTTTCCCGAGAATCAGGAAACTGTAGAATATTTACTTTCTGATGCCTCTTCTATTTTTATTGTTGATGATGTAATGATCAATTATTTTTATGGTTTAAAGCTTATGATTTAGATTGTTTCTTATAATTTGTTTTCTGAGTTTATATTGGCTGCACCTCAAGAGGATATTTTGGAAGACTTTTATCAAGTAAGATTTATTAGATTTTTTAGAAAGCTTACCTTTTATAGTCTTTAGGATCTAAACGTCTTTCTTCTGTTGTTCGAGAAGAATATAAATTTAAAGGTCCAAAAAAGGAGAATTCTGAATCATATGCTCTTAGAAAATTGTTTATCGATCGCTGTGGTTTATTTTTGCATGAAACATCGACTCTTCTTCTTCATGATAGAGATTGGCTGGCTTCAAATTTGAATGTAGCTTATCTTGAGGGCATAAAATTACAAAGAATATTGAAGTTTAAAAATATACATCATTCTTATGAGTATTCAGTAACTTGTGCATTGGATCCTGAACTTGAATGTTCTGTTTATCTTACGAAAAATTGGGATTCGTATGATGTTGCTCAGGTGTTATGTAAAATGTTGCTTCAAAAGCCTGCAATTCATGATCCTTTACTTCTTTCCTCACTTATAACTACTGATTTGGATGTACTACAGCAAAGAGGATATAATATACAAAGAATTTTGCATTCTCAAGATCTAAAGAAAAAGGAAGAAGAAGAATTCCAAAAAATAAATTCAGAACATGAAATCGAGAAGGAAATGGAGAAATATTCTGTTGATTCTGGATTACAAAATATCTCATCTATAAAATATCCTGGGTCTTATCCTTTTGAAGATTTTAAGGATAATAATAGTAATTATGATTCATTAGATCTTGATAAAAATGAGATGTCTTCAATAAAGAAAAAATCAGAATTTTTGGAGAAAAATAATTCTAAGGATTTTAAAATGCCTTTCAAGCTTCAAAAACCGTATGGTTATCAGAGCAATCACGAAAAGGAACATAAGGATTTTTTTTATGAAAATATTTCTTTGTTAAAGAATTTTTTTATGAAAAGAGTTAAATCAAGGAACAATATGCATATAAAACGTCCTGTGGATTATGAGCAAAGTGTTGTTTCAAATCTTTATCACGCAATTAAGGCATGTAAAAATACCAATGAGTTATCGGTGTGTTCTCCTATAGAAATTGTTGATATTAAAGAGGCTAAAGAAGGTTATTGTAATATTTCTCATTCTCAAAATTTAAAATATGTGAATCGAACTGCTGATAACATAAATGTTTACGTTTCAAAGGATATCCATTCTGGTGAATTATTTATAATGAATAATAAAAATGATATAGATTTATTCAGTTCTCTGATATTAAAGAAAATATCGTCTGTTTTTGGTTTTAATGCTTCTATTCTTAATATTTTTTATGATGATAATGGGCCCACAATTGCTTTTAACAAAAATGGATCTATTTTTTGTAATTTAAGGTAAATATTGTTATATTTATATCATTAGGAGTTTAATAATATTAGATATTATATATTACTTCATTCTAAAAAGCTCGTTTCTGGTAATTTGAAAGATGTTATTGTAAGTATCTGCTTATTTTATATTATTTTTAATATTTTAGGCATTTTGGTTTGTTACTATTGCACATGAGGTAGTTTTTTTCTTTTTTTTATTTTATAATGATATGTAGTTATCGCATAATATTGTTTCTGAACATGGGCATCTTCATAGTTTTTATACGTATGTTTATAAACAACAAAAATTAACACTAATGAATTATTTTAGGGAATCGTTTATTTCACATTATATGACAAAACTAGTTAAATTATTTTAACATTTGATTTATCTGAATAATGAAAGAACACTCTGTAATTTTAATATCATTTCATCCCATTCATTTTCTGGATTTGAGAGACTCGTAATTGCTCCTCCTGCACCAATATTCCAATGGTCTTCGTCATGATAGCGAAATGTACTTCGTATAATCACACTCCAGTCGCCTCTGTTACATACACTAAAATATCCAAATACGCCAGAATATATATCTCTTTCTTCCTTTTCCAATTCATGTAATAATTCTATGCTTCTCTTCTTAGGTGCGCCTGTCATGCTTCCTGGAGGTAATGTATGTGCTAATACGTCAATGCCTGTATAAGGAGGTTGTACAGATCCTCGAATTACTGACACGAGTTGATAAACTGTTTGATATTCTTCTACTTGCATAAGTGCAGGCACATGAACATTTTTTGCTATTTGACACAAGTCGTTACGTATGAGGTCTAAAATCATTAAATTTTCTGCATAATCTTTCGGATTTTTTAGTAAATCAGTTGCTTTTTCTAAGTTAATTGAAGGATCTTTACGCAAAGTTCCTTTAATAGGTCGTAATTCGCATAATCCACTCGAAGACCAACTTAGGAATCGTTCTGGACTAGATAATAGTAGTGTAACTCCATTTAATCGAAGATATCCAGAAAATGGTGCTGGATTTAATGTTCTTAAGCGTTTATATAAGTTCCAATCATGTATTGGGGTATATTTTTCAGACGAAAAAATACGTGTTGTTGATGTTAAGCAAAGTTCGTAAGATTCTCCTTGTTTTATGTAGTCTTTGGCAGTTTCTATTCTTTTAAGATATTGATTTTTGTCGGGTAAGATAATTTGTGTTTGTAAGATGTTTTGAAAATGGTTGTTTTGATTAAATGAATTTTGTGAAGACGCTGAATTATTTGAACATTTGTTGTTGAATGACTGAATAATAGCTGCTGTTTTTGTAACCCAAGGATCATTTTTAATTAAGCTTTGTACAATTACTTTTTTTTTTATTACATCTATAACAATACTTCTTTCAAAAAATAGTAGATTGACATCTGGGTGTTTGAATTTACTTTTTTCATATATATTAGTCGTATAAATTGTGTATTCATAATTGAAATATCCAATAAATCCCCCTTGAAAAGGTACATCTGAATTAGTATTTACATGTAGTTTATGTATATTATCAATTAGCCATGTCCAAATATTTGATTTATCTAATGGAATTTTTTCTTGTCTATCTGAATAAGTTTTAATAAGATGCGTGTCTGGAAATGTATGAGTTAATGAATAATGGCCTTCTGATGGGACGCCAATGATAGAATATTGTCCTGGTTCGCTTGTTGATTCAAGAATAGCACATAATTCTTTTTTTTCAAGATATAGTTCCTCAACTAATTGGACTGCTGAGATTTCAATATTTAATACTTGAAAAAAAACTGTTTTATGTTCATTTGCGTCCTGAAATGTAGAAATGGATTCGTCATCATGTTTGTCAAAATTTCTGTCTGATTTTTCATTTAATTTCTGATTTTTTGTTTTGTCCCATTGAATTTTAGTCCCTAAAGGCTGTATTGTTTGATGCAAAGCATGCCAATCCTTATTTAACACAATGTGTGGTCGTCTTTCCTTATTAAACTGGCATGTAATTTCCCAAAAATTATATATTATTTTTTCCCCATATTCAGACAAAAATGATTCTGGATGGTATTGAACTCCATAATAAGGCAGGTCTTTATGTCTTGCTGCCATCAATATTTTTCCATTTTGATCGCGAGTCCAAGCCAATTCCTGCAAGACAGCTGACTTGGCAATACTTACTGAGAATGAATGATACCGTGTTGCCCTGAATGTCTGTGGAAATCCCTGGAACAAGCCGTGCTGTGTATTCACAATTTCTGAGACAATGCCATGAGCAACATATTCGAGTCTTGAGAGACTCGCGCCCCAATGAAGACAGAGTGTCTGCAGCCCCAGACAAATCCCAAAGACGGGCAAAACCTGTTGATCCTTCAATGACCAAACTGCCGAGTGAAGCCCGATATCTTTTTTGTTTGCTGGACTGCCAGGCCCGGGCCCGAGAATACAACAATCAAACCCATCCACAAAGCCATAAAGGGTAGCTGCATCAAGCTGATCGTGACGTATAATAAAAAGCTGAGCTGATGGAAGAACCTTCTTAATTAACGAGCAAATATTGTAGAAATAAGAATCGTAAGCGTCAATAAGGAGTATTTTTCCTTGCCACTCCATTGTTTAATTCTGTCAATAAAAAAGAGGGGGATTGAGGAGTAATTAGAGACGGAGTTAGTATTTTTAATAAAGGGTTTGGTACGAAGGGTTTTTAGCAGCTGATAAAGGGCGGGCCTTTATTTACGAGATAAAAAGGCGAAGAAGCGATGCCTGTTTTTTCATATGTGAGGGCATCGAGAATACGAGTTTTGGTTAGAGGTGAACCGATTGTATTAGAGGGCTTGGAGGGGGTGAATCCGATAAGTATAAGAGAGCTTGAGAGAAGAGAGGGTAAAAAATAACCAAAATAAGAGGGGAAAAAGAGTAAAATAAGGGTTTTTATAGGGATTTTGGGGAAGATTGAGTTCTTGGAGGGCCAGATTATGTATGAGTTTATGGGTAAAAATGAGGTGTGTTATGAATGGCTAGAGACGTTTGAAATAAGTCGGAAAATCTGGGCTATATTGAGCGTTTTTGACGCAAAAAAAGAGGGGTGGCGTGAGGGAATAGACAGGGAATTGAGGTGGATGAGAAGGAAGCATCAATCGGTCAGTGTTGTGCGTTTTTTGGTGAAAAATTTGCCGTCAGACGAAAAAATGGGGAGTCTGGACCTTATAGCGCTGTCAGATAAGGGTGAAATGGGCAAGGAACAATGGAGGGAATTGGTTTATGGCATAACGTACAGTTTGGTTGCGGAATTTGAGATCTTTGTAGGACAAAAGAAAGAAAAGTTAAAGTGAAAATTAACGGTAAGAATAGGCTAGAAAAATACAGGAAAAAGTGTCTATTGAGTCTCCTTATGTTTCAAAGTTTGGCGGAAAGGCCGAAGAAACCAAAGAATTTGAAGAAAAAACCGAAAAGATAGATGAGGACAGGATATTGAAGGGAAGAAAGTTGAAGATTTTAGGGGATTTGTATTTATTGTCAGGATCTACATTGGATGCGTTAAAATTGTATATTTTTAATTATCATATTTTTATTTTAATGAATACAAGGTATACAGAATCAGCAATGTTAGGTAAGGCCTCTAAAGATTATATATGGCATGGATCTGCATTAGAAGGAATTGGTGTTTGTCTAGTAGTCTTGTCATTTCTTCAGATTGAGTATCAGGTATGGTTATTGAATGGGTTAAAAGAAAGGCTTAAATTAGAAAAGATACCGATTACATCTTTACCCTCTTCGCCTCCTCAATTGGATAAAATAGGGTCGACCAAGATGATGACATTTAAAGAAATAGATTTAAATGTTTCAAAACCTCATGTTTTAGATTTTCTTTTGGATTTACATATGAATATCATTGATTTGTATCAAAAATCGTATAATTGTTCTAATGAAAGGGTTCCAACATTATGTTTTTCAGAGAGTGTGCTTCGTTTTGGAAAGCTATTGTCTCTTGTGCATTTGGCAGGTGGTTGGAATCACATTGCGTTAAGAAGTATTATTTATGATGAATTTTATCTTATTCCGAAAACACATGTTTCTGGGTATCCTCCAAAAGCAGATATTGCCTCATGGTCAATGCGTGCATATACTCCATATATCAATGAATTGGATGTTGTTGACAAATGTAGAATTTATGGGGGCCTTGCAAGTATTTTAGGCATGGTAGGATTTCGAAGAGCAAGAGCTATGTTTTTACGGGAAATTATTTCTACTCTTACTCCTGTATTGATCAATTCTAAGGTCGATGGAATTTCAGATGATACTGTACGTTTAATTGCTCAAATTGCTTTGACAAACTATTCTTTATCTCCGAAACATTCAAACATGCAAAATTCTAGTTTTTTAATACATAATCTTCTTGATGATCTTTGTGATTGTTATGGCATTTTAAGAATGGATGAAAGATGTAAAAGTAGGTCTGAAGTGGAATTATTAGAGAAATATGGTTGGCCTTCTTTGAAAATTACTATATTGAAAGAATGCATTTCGTTTTGTGAGGCATTGCCTGATTTTTCTGGAGTGTTAAATTTTACGACTAAAATACTTAGTATTGCTTCCATTTATCTTTCTAGGGATAATCAAATTCGTCTTGCATCAAACATTCCTCGTATTATTTTAGCTGTTAGGAGTCTTGGATTAGATGAGCTTGAAGCGGATTATTGGGATCATGATATTGTACAATCAATTGAATTTATATCGTATGATAATATTCTATATTAATTTTTCATTCATTTATTTTTAGTGGTTCTTCTAAATTTACTCCGGTTCTTTATTCCAATTCAGAGTTAAATAGTGTTGATAATGATAATAACCATTCAAAAGACCCATTTATATACAATCCTTTTATCAAAAAGACTAATGTTCCTGTTAAGGTAAATATAATAAATGATTTGTCTATATTGTTAATCTAATATTTAGCATCTATTAGTTGAGGGAGATGTTGCTGAATTTAAGATAGTCCTGCATAATCCTCTTTCATTTGAATTGGAATGTGTTGATATTTCATTGTTGTAAGTCTTTTTCGAAATTGTTTCTATTAATTTATTATTGTTAAGTACTGAAGGTGTTGAATTTGAATCGCAATCAACATCAGTAGTTATTGGACCTCAACGAATACATGTTGTTCGATTATTTGGTTGCCCTAAAGAGCCTGGTGAGTTTGTTGTTAAGGGATGTAGAATTCATCTTTCAGGTTGTAAAGATGATATATTCTTTGTGAATCGAGGACTTTCCTCTGTAGAACATGAACAGTTATTTTTAAATGTTTTTTATGAAGGAAAAATTAAATCCATGGGCCTTAATGTTTATTCTGTTATAAAATCATCTATTATGTCATCAAAGAATGGAAGAATTCCTCTCAAAAATACATCATCATCTATACCTATGACAATTGAGGAGAGTTTTGAAGTTTTGCCTGCTCAGCCAACTTTAATAGTAACTAGAACATCTCTTGTAAATGGATCTATCATGTTATTAGAAGGAGAACGGTAAGTTTAATTGTTTTAATAACATCAATTGAAATTGTAGGTCTACTTTTACAATAACTATAAAAAATGTTTCTCATATTACTATTAATTTTCTTCTTCTTTCTTTTTCAGATTCAACAATTAATCCTTTGAAAGACGCTTTGGCTTCTAAAAATATTTCAAGAGAAGAAATATATGAATTGGAGTTATTTCTTTATAAGAGACAAGCCCTTGTATGGAACAATAAAGTGTCTCATTTTTCTTTGAAACCAGATTGTGAAGAAGTTTTGGAAATTGAGATTTTGGGAAAAAGAGGTCTTACTGATGCTAAGATTCAAATAGATTATGGAAATGTTCAAGACAATTCTTCTCATGGACGATTTTATACTCGACGTGTTGTTGTTCCTGTCATTGTTACAGTAAATGCTTCTCTAGAGCTTGTAAATTGTGATGTCATCAACATAGTTAATGATATTAAAAAGAGGGAAAATATTTCTGATATTTCTGAAGAAATGGATAGTTTATTTCAATATGCAGGAATACATGAACATGAAGAAGTTGAATATTGTTTAGGGCTTTTGGATTTTCGAAATATTTGGCCTAAACCATTATGCGTTTATCTTAATGTTCAAAATGAGGGTAATATTTTTTTCTGAATTGACTTTGTTTATCCTTAAATAGGTGATGAACTTTTTAAAATAGAAAAGTTTATTTATCCGGGAGAAACGAATAGGTAAATTTATCATATTTATGTGCAGTTTTAATATGTATTTAAGGCTTATTTTTCCATTGAAGAGAATATATATTTCTAGAGAAGATTCTCAAAAACCTATTCCAATTTCTTCTACTCGCCAGTTTGTTGTTTCTAATACAAAAAAGGATTTAGAAGTACATGATTATCAACAAAGAGAATCATTTTGGTTGCGTGAAGCGCTATTTAAGATCATCGATGGAACATGGGTGCAACCAGGAGTCGATAGGAAAGGTGTTATTGAATTGCGTGGCTTACGTATGACACCGAAAATGGTTTCTTCTTTAAAAGTGGAAGATATTATTGTTGTTCTTGAAATATCTGGAATTGTTAAGAAAATTCAAAGATTTACATGGCTCGTAAAATTATATGAATTTGTCACTTTTACATTGAAGATTACTAATAGAAAAGGTACGGATTAGATTATTTTTATTATTTATTTTAATCATTTTCAAAGAATATCCTATAAAAACCCTTGTTCGAATTCAACCCTCTTTACGCTATCAAAATCAGACATATGTAGATTTGTCTCGATATGTTGCTTTTAATGGTATATTGCAGACTGTATTTCCATTGATCGAATCTCAACAATCCTATGAAGAAAAATATACGGCTGTTTTTATGAATCGAGGTGAATATGAAATTATGGCGTCTATACAAGAGCTTTATGGTCCTGATAAGGGGCGTATGCATGTTTCTAGGAACCATCTTATCGTAAAATGTGTAGATGATATAGAATTGTAGGTATAGTCCGAAATTGAGATTATGTATTTTCGAGATTTATTTGGTCGTCCATTTAAAATTCGATATTGTCCTTCATAAATATATTTGAGTAAATTAAAATTGTTATATATATTAAAAGACCGCCCGATATACTCATGATAGTTGCGTACCTAACGATAAGGCCAGCATGTTCAAGTGTGATAGGCAATGCTTTTAGAATTTAGTCTGACCCGTAGAATAAATAAAAAACATACTGATCCCAGAAACAATTAAAATTCCTGTAATAAATCGCCCAACATTTTCAACTCCATTTCTACCCTTTGTCATTAAATACATAAAATTTCCTTATTTTTTACCCAAATGAATCATTGATAAAATCATGTGTATCTGACATCCTACTGCATATTGCATTGGGTAAAGGTGCGAGGACATATATAACAACTGACTTTTTTAGCACCTTTTCTATATCTTTTTCACCGAGCATAATCGATGAAGCTTAATCTATTTACCAACGGATAAAGGAAGCCAATTAGAAAATAAAGCGCATGAAAGAATTGACGACAGAAAACCAATAGACAATAGAAAACTTAATAAAACCTTATTATATTTTAATTTTAAAAAATTTAAAAAAACCACTCACAATTCTAAAGATCTATTATATAAATATTAACAAAGTACATACTTACATGTAAATATGGTTCATATCTCTCTATAATTGACGAATATATCGGCTCAAATACGCTTCCTAATAGGCTTGCTCAACACCCTCTGTCGTCGGCAGCACTATCTTTGTGTTTCCATGACAACTGTTTCCTAGGTAACCTGAGCTTAGTAGTAGAGGCCAACGTATAAAATTTTAAGCTGGTAAAAGGGCATATTTTTAGAGTATTTTAGTGGCAGTTAATTGAAGAATTGTGTGGATTTGAGCTATGTTTCGTAATCAGTATGGTCTGTTTTACTAGAATTGTTTTTTTTTTGAAAAAAATGACCTATTTTTGACAGATAATGATGCAACAACGTGGTCACCTCAAGGTCGGCTTTACCAGGTAGAATATGCCATGGAGGCAGTGAAACAGGGCTCAGTTGCAGTCGGTATCGTGAGCAAGACTCATGCGGTTTTGTGTGCTCTCAAGGTAGAGATTTATGTCTTATTTTTGGACTTTTTTGCAAAAAATAAAGATTGTTAATGTTATGGGTTAGAGGAATCCTGAGGATTTGGGGAGTTATCAGAAGAAAATAGTTAAAGTTGATGATCATTTGGCATTGGCACTTGCAGGTCTTACTTCAGATGGGCGTATGCTCAGGTAGGATGGGGTTTTTTTCTGAATTGTAATTCATGAAATAAGCAATTTTATGAGGCAACAAGCTATTGCTTCGCGGATAATATACAATAGAAAGATATCGGTGGCCCGAGTTATGTCGTCTATTGCAAGTAAGGCACAAATCAATACTCAGCAATATGGGAAACGTCCTTTTGGTGTGGGTTTTTTAGTAATTGGCTATGATGTTAATGAGATTTTGATGCTTTTGGCTCAATTCTTATTTTTATAGGATACGGGACCTCATTTATATGAGTTTTTGCCGTCTGGATCTGTTTTGGAATATACAGGTACGAGTATTGGAGCACGTTCTCAGTCAGCAAGGACGTATTTAGAGTCTGCTTATGAATCATTTCCAAATGGTATGTTTTTGTATTTCTTTGAATGCCGTTGATAGTTCGTTAGCGACATTAGATGAATTGATTCTTCATGGCCTTCGTGCATTACGAGATTCTTTGGCTCAAGATAAAGAATTAACTTCATTAAATACATCTATTGGTGTTGTTGGAAAAGATCTTCCATTTAAGTTAATGGAAAACGATGAAGTTGTTGAGTGGCTTTTTAAATTAGGAGAAACATCTCTCTCTGCTTATAGACGCTGTCAAAGAGCTGCTGCAGGTAGTGCTTCCGCTACTCCTGTAGAGGATACCATGGAAATGGATTGAGGATGATATGAGACAGAGATTGTGTTGAGGATGTTTGAGAAGGGGAGTGGCTTAATTATTTGATAGATTGAACTTTATATTTTTTTATTATTTAGAAAGGGAAAGTATTAAAAACATCAGATTTATCAAGACGATAAGTTATACATGAACAAAGTCTTTGGTTAGAAATTTTCCAAGTTTTTAACTTTTAAGGATCTTTTTTTACGTTAATGGTCATAAATCAAACTGATCAACAAAATATATTTATCTATGAATAGCATGGTTTATGCTAATAACAAATATTCATATTTTTTATTTTCTAGATTATTAACTAATAGATTCATTATATATAAATGTATATAGGATATTTCTTTTTAATATAAAATCAATGTTACTTTTGTTCGTAAATCATGATTTCTTTACAAAACTAAGAAATTTCAATATATTTTATATTATTTTGATTTAATTTTTTAAGAGTTTTATACTTATTATAACCTAATTGCTTTTTTTTATATAATTTTTTCTACAAAAGCTATTTTTACATGTTTTATCTATCTTTAGTCTCTAGATCTAAAAAACACATAAAGTATTTCCTGAAATTATAAAAGATTGAACCTTAATGGTTCATACTATCCAATATAAATACCTATATATGTATTCATTTCCAATTCAACCAAGTTAATTCCTATTACCTCGATCTCATGTAAAATACTTGATATTATGAAATTTTAAAAAAATATATAAAAAATATTCCTATAAAGTATATTTATATTTTTTTTTCTTTATATATTTTCTTTTTTGTTAATATATGAGTATTGTGTGTGCGTTTGCGCACTGTTTTTGTCTGATCTGCTTATCCGATAGCTTTGTTTTAAGTATTTTTATTAAAGCCCTATTATTATCTTGTATTTGCCTATTGTTCTTTGTTTTGATATGAATTATGGTTTCTTCGTCTCATTCATTGTTGGATACAGTTGATATTGGGGTCTTGGAAAAGCCTTTTAAAAACCCGCATTTCAAGAGGAATCCACGAAGAAATAAAACTCTTCGTCAGGTCTTGATGCATGAAGCACAGATTCATGCATCAATGTCTCCTTTACCGCCAGATGCACCGACATATAGTAATATTGAAGCATCACCCAGTCTTTTTCCCTGCTCTAAATGGTGTGATATTACGGGTTTAGAGGGTTTATATACAGATCCTAAGACTGGGCTAAGATTTCATAATAAAGAGGTTTTTTCTATAATTAAGAATATGACGCAAGGTAGGCAGATAGGGTAGAAATATATTTTAATTAGATCTTAGGTGTTGAACAACAATTTTTGCAATTACGTGGTTCTCATGTGATGCTACGTTAAAATTGGCATTTTTCATATTATAAGACTATTAATCATGTTTGAATGGGAGTAATTAATAATGGGTTAGTAATGGATTTACAGATCTTTATAATTTATATCTTTATTTTTTGCTGGGTTATTTTTTAAATCAACTTTATATAATGGTTTAGTAATATTTTGTTAATTATTCTGAGATTTTTTTTCAGAATTGTTTTAAGTTATAGAGCAATTGCTAATTCAAAATTATAATATTGTATTATTTGTAGTTAATATGCATTAAAATATTAATGAGTAATTGTATGGTAAAATTATTTAATTACTATAATCGATTATCTATTGATGAAGAGATTTTGTCACTTGGATTTATTTATTGAACTAGAATATCATATCTTCAGGATCGTAATGTTCTCGAATTAGTCTTGCCAGATATGATGGTGGATGACTACCTCTATTTTTTATTAGTAGGGTTTTGTAAATAAAATAATTATAACAAGTTTGTAATATATAAATCAATCATAGATGGTGGAATATAGTCATGACAGGCATTGATCATGTCTACTGAGTCCATTAAATCTATTAAATATTAAAGAATTTTTAAATATTTTAAAAAAGTTACCTTCATCAAATGGTATAACATGATCTGGTGAGGATAAAGCAATCAATGAGTCGGGATTATGTGGATATACTGGACTGAATTTGTATATACCAGCGCAAATAATAACAGGCGTAGAATGATGTTTGGCTGCTGCTGCAAGATTCTTTGCACCTGCAGAGACTAATACTCCTCCATTTGCAAAAACTACATTTATTAGTAACAAGAAAATAGAAAAAGATGAAAGATGGTAGATAACAATTGATGAACGCTGAACTGACCTGTATGACTACCAAGTATAACTTTATTAACTCGGCTCATCAATGCAAAAACTGCTGCATCGGGTATAAGAATTGTATCAATGCCAGCATTTGCCAAAGCAACAATTGATATATGAGAAGATTCGTGATCATTAGGATATGATTCAGATAAAATAACTGTGAATTTTCTTTTTTTTGCTGCTGCACGTAAAAAAGTTTCAATAGTTTTTGATGCACCATAAGTCATGATTATTTCGCTAATATTTATTAATGATTTTTAACCTTATCACAACAATCTACTTTGAATGAATATGATCCATTGCTTGTGCTGCAATATCACTATGTGTTTTTTCAAGTTCGTCAATAATATCTTGGATTCCCTGAATAAAGATAGGTCTCAAGTCTACATTTATTCGATTTGTGAATTTTTGTGACACATTAGGTTCATAATCGCTGGGCTTTCCCAGAAGATTTAGCATGGATGAATAAATAGGACTCGAAGTAATTCTTTCTAGATTTCCTACTGAAACTGTCTAAAAAAAATGAACATAGGGTCCCGTCCTCTACCTTCAATACTGGATTTAGCTAAATGGTCATCTGTTGATGGATTTAACTCTGGTTCATCTGAGGCATTGTTGAATTCTTCTCGTATAAGGAATAACACTCTGCGGACAATATTTCCACTAACAAACTCTAATCCATTTAGAAATATACAAAAGGTTCTGTTTTATAATGCCCTTTGGCTGTGCTTCGACCAATTTAGATCCTAATTTTTGGATTTGACTGATAAGCTGGTTAACATTGGACCATCGGGCTGTTGAAACTACTTGTCGTAATAGTAACGCTGTCTCTACAGCTACCTGGAATCCTGTTAAGATCCTGCCTCGTTTTAACCGGAAAACAAGAGACTCGATAGTAATATTAGGATCCTGTGGAGGCATTAAATTTGGTGCTGGTTTTTTTAAAAAGTTGGCGGTACTTTTGTCTCGGCATCTGCCCTTTTAACCTCTCAAACACTTAAGGGCTTGGGTTTAGACAAGCTCATAGAAAAAGAGGCAATTTAGCTCAAGAAGGAAGCCTTATATTAGTAGCTATTCTTATTACTTTTTCAAAGGGCTTTATAGTGGATACATATCTTTTTGAATAACCCGTTATTTTCTATGGATCTTGGCTATTTTCTCTAATAATTGTTTGATTGGGGTGTTTGTGTCTTATTGTATTGTCTGAAAAGTGTTGGTGGCTTCAGGATTTGTCAATATTAAAGGTAATTGCGAGAAAAAGCGCTTGAGACATTGATTATGTTTATCGAGAAATATATACATGGAAGCTGGATATATATTGCTTATTTGCTCTGGATTTTGTCTTTGATTTGGTATTTGGTTTTTATTAATTTATATTTTTGAGTATATATATTATATGAAATATGTATATGGATCTTATCAAGCAAATTATATTGGAAATGTTATTGATATTGATGGATATTAGAAGTGTAGAGGAATATTGGGTAGAATTTCTTTTATTCAGTTGTGTTTATAGATGATGACGAAACAGTCTATTGTTATTATAGGAGGTAAAGATATCTGAAATCTTTCTATTTTTTGAGAAATACAGGGGGAATTATTGGATCAACTACGGCTTATTACCTTACATCTCACCCTAAGTATGATTCTTCTAAGATGTCGATTACACTTATTGAAGGAACTGGTATATTTTGAATTTTTTAAAAGAGTATTCCAATTTTGTTAGGTATTGCTTCTGGAGCTTCTGGAAAGGCAGGCGGATTGTTAGCTTTGGATTGGGTATAATTGAATTATCTATAATTGTTTTTTTGCTAAAAATATTTACAGCATGGACAGGATACAGCTCCTTTGGCTAAACTTAGTTACGAATTACATGAAACTCTTGCTAAAGAGCATGATGGAGAAAAGAATTGGGGATATAGGTCTTTATTTTGTAAAGATAAAGTTGTATTAATGTTTTAGAAAGTTGCATACTTTACAAATTACGTCTTCTTTTTGCCCTAGGAGATTAGCAACGCTTCCTAAGACTTTGGATTGGATTGACACTGAGAAAATTGAGCGGGTTTCTACCTTAGGAACAACATCTACTACAGCCCAAGTTCATCCGTATCATTTTACAAATACCATTTTTTCTTTAGCTCAAGAAAAAGGTGTAAAATTGATTTTGGGAACTGTTCTTCCTTTGGATGATATAAAAATTGTTCGTTATATTCCTAAAGGTGAATCTTTTGTACAAACAATTTCTGCGGATTATGTACTTATTACTGCGGGGCCATGGACAGGTCGGATATATCCTAAGATTCCTATTTCTGGTTTTCGTTCTCATAGTGTTGTTGTTACAATTGATAAACCTTTATCTGCGCATGCATTATTTACACATATGAAATTGGAAAATGGACAGTTTGTGAGTCCTGAAATTTATGCTAGAAAAGATGAAGTAGGTTCTCTTTTTTTCATATAATTATTCAAACAATTTAGCTTTATATTTGTGGAGAGACTGATAAGGAGCCTTTACCCTCTACAACTGAGGATGTGCAAGTTAAAGATGCTTCTTGTGAAGAATTGAAGAGATGGGGAGACGAATTGAGTAGATATATTAAAAACGGTCATGTTAAGACAAAGCAGGCATGTTATTTGCCTGTTTGCACTGCACGTGTTAACGGACCTTTAATTGGTAAAGTGAAGGACGGTCTTTATGTTGGATCGGGTCATGGATGTTGGGGAATTTGTAATGGGCCTGGAACAGGGAAGGTTATTTTCTTCATTATATTTTAAGATAAATAACTTTTTAGGTTTTATCAGAAATACTTTTAGATGGGAAGGCGACCAGTATTGATATAAGAAAGTTAAATTTTATTTTTTAAAAAACTGGCGCTTAATCTAAACATAATGAAATCTATATAAATGGGTGTATAGACAAAGCGTTATTTGATATAAATTTATTTAAAAAGTATACAAATCTTATATTTTGATATCGACCTCTAGATCGGTGGACACTGCTCGTGCATGTCAGAGTACGAACATTCAACTCAGGCTACCGTTTGGACTTTTACGGCTGATAGGCTTAAGGAATTAAGAGCTTCTATTACGGCAGAAGCATGTGAGAGGATTCGACAGGAGTTGGAGCAGGATGCTGTAAATACTGTTTCATTTTTAAGCCCGGACGAAGAATGGGCTCTTGTTAGTTATTATGCAACACAAATGGAAGGGTTAAGTGCATACTTTGAATTTTCATCTTATGTTAAGGTAAACTTATCTTTCATTGTTAGTATAAATGTATATTTTTAGGCAACGGCGGTAACATATTTGAAGAGATTTTATCTTCGTCATTCTGTTATGGATTACCATCCAAAGCTGATTATGTATGAGTTTTAGCGTGTTTAAAAAGGGTTGATGTAAAATATTAGGTTAACTTGTCTTTTTTTGGCGACTAAAGCATGTGATCATTATATTTCTTTGGATCAATTTGTACGGTCTATTCCGAAGGTAACATCAATGGTTATTTTGGAAAATGAGTTTCTCGTATGTCGTGCTTTATCCTGGGATTTTTATGTTTGGCATGCGTATCGACCATTACATGGATTTGTCTTGGATATGCAAGTAGTGTTACCAGAACATCTTGTAACGGTCTTTGGGAAACTTCATGATGATGCGAAAATTCTTATTTCTAAGACATTATGGACAGATCTTCAATTTCTACACAGTCCAAGTCGTATTGCGTTAGGATGTTTGATGGCAGTGGGTAGTGAAATTGTTCAAACCTATTTACAAAGAAAAGGGATGCAAGACTTATTAAATACTATTCAAATGATTTCACAAGAAATTATTATAAAAGGGAAAACTGTATTAGATATGGAAGAAGTTAAAGAAATTGATCGTCGATTGTTTTATTGTTCTGACAAAGTAAAAAAGAGTCGTGCTTTGTATGCTAAGAGACAAGTAGAAGAAGAAGAAGAATCTTCAATGAGAAAACAACCACATATTGTTTCAAATGATGTCGATGATGGTACCCATTTATTAATGTAAAAAAATATACATTATTTTATAAGGTTTTGTATATATATTCATATGTTGGCTTTTGAAAAATACTACAAGTTTTTTTTCTATAATTAATATTTAATTTGGAGCTAATAATATTCTAATTCTTTGTTTTTGTCTTGTAAAATATATAATTATCTAAGATCTTTATCTCGATAATCAGTGCTTGTTACAAACTTCATCTGATGCGTTTTAAGACAGGTATTTCAAATATTTCTACTTTTATACGTGAGTTTTTCTTCCTTAAATTATCTTATATTTATTTAAATTAGGTCTTGTTCAATCCCTTGAAAGAATAGGAAGAATTTGTTGGTTAAAGCTTACACCGGAAACAGTTCACTTTATTGTAGTTCCTGATCATACAGGCACACAAGTATGGGCGTATGGAATTATAAATAATAGTATATTTCTAATAGGCTTAGTATTTTGGAGGCAATTGATATGTATTTGATAATAAGGTTGTTAAAATCAAGACAGGTAACGTCTATATTTCGAGATTATCATATACAGTCGAATACGGATAATATAATCAATCTTGAGATTCGAGTTGATAATTTACATAAGGCTCTTAAATCTTCAGTCAATGCTTCAGAGATTATTTTAAGATTAACAAAACAAGATAATTTTCCAATGCTTTCTTGTTCTATTTCTCTTTTAGTATAAAGAGATAAAAAATGATATTTTTAATAATTATTTTTAGGGAAAATCTGGTAGTATGAGTGTAGTAACACATAATATTCATGTCAGAGTTTTATCACCTTTATTACAATTATCTGAACCAGTTGTTCCAGAACCGGATTGTCATATAATATTACCACCTCTTTCTCAACTACGTTATATATCAGAAAGATTTAGAGCAATTAGTAATAAAATTATTCTTAAGGCAAATATGTCAGGTGAATTTCAAATTGGTGTTGTATCTGATTCGTGTAAAATTGAAACAAAATTTAACGATTTAATTAATCCTGAATTGGATCCCAATACAGTGAAAGATATTTCTAAACACCCAAGTCAAATTAGAGATAAAAAATCTTTCGTGACAATGAAGGTTGATGCTAAGGATTGGCTTAATCTTTTGCAAGTTCACATTGTTGCTAAAAGAGTTATTGCATGTTTTTGCGAAGGGCATGCTTTGGTAAATAAATATATTTAGAATAATATATATTAACAATGAAAGGTTCTTTATGTGTATATTATGGAACCAGAAGATGAAAATTCTGCTGTTTTGGTAAGTTTTTAAATATAATTGATTTTAATTAATGAATAAAGACATATTACATTAGCACTTATATCGAGTAAATTTAAGAAAATATTATTTTTTATTAAGATTACATATTGTTATAAAATTGGTTGATTTTGTTGCATTACTTCTGTCCGTGGCATTAAAAGTTTGTATAAATATTTAGTATAATTAATAATCTAATTTCCTGATATTGGGATAATTTAACTTTGCATTGTTTCTAATTTTATTAATTTTTTTATAATTTTTAGAAATTTTGATCAAATCTTTTTGAATTATGTTTAAGTATAATATTTATGATATTTTGATACTATTGTATTGTTTTTGTTGGAAATATAATAAAATGAATGTCTTTTTTTAATTAAATTCTTTAAGATTCATTAATATTTATGATAAATATTTACAAAATATTGATAATATTATAATAAAAAGTATTCTTATTTGTAATTTTATACTTATATAACGAAAATATTGTTTTTTCTATCTTTTTTGAAATTTCTTAATTTTATTAATTATATTATATTTTATATATTATAACAATAAAAATATTGAATTAAGACTATGTTTTAAATATCAATTCCTTAAAATCATATATATGTTTTGTATCCTTTTTTTAATTATTTTAAATTTATTGATATAATATTTATGTTTAAGCATAAGAAGTTGATGCTTTTGTAAAAATACATGTAATTTATTTGTTTATACATTATTCTATTTTTATGAATATTTCTATTTGTAAAAATAAGTTTTAGTTTTTATTTAATAATTTATATTTTTATATCAGAAAATATATTTAATTCAATAAAATACTTTTCTTTAAATATGCAATTGCAAAATATTTTTATTTTTAGTGGTTTTTTGGTTGAATCAATTCTCTATGCTTTATTATATAATGATAACATTTGATAAGACTTAGACATATTTTTAGTTTGTTCAGATATAAAGACACTGAATTATTTGAAAAAAAAGGATTTCTAAGAATTTTTTAAGTTTTTTTTCTGATTCAGAAATGGTCTTTGTAAAATGTTTTTTTCTGTCTCAAAAAGAATTAAGTCTATATCATCTTGTTTTGGTATTTTTAGTGTTGGTCTACTTTATTCCTACATAAATAGTGAAAAAAGAGATTACTTGAATAAGGATTTTTATTCTTTTTGCACCATTAGAGATATTCGTCAAATATCTCCTTCTACAAATATATATGAGCTTGAATTTGATCGGCCGTCTAAACAATATCAGAATCGTCCAATACAAAATGTTTTGCTTAAGAATTCCGATATTCAAATACAACGATACTACACACCTATTTATATTAGTCCCACGAAGGTTGTTTTACTTGTTAAATTTTATGAAGATGGTGAAGTAAGTCGATGGATTCATAGGAAATGTGTGGGTGATCGAATAGAACTTCGTGGTCCATTTTTAGAGTGGGAATGGAATGGTAATCAATGGAAAAATGTTTTGTTTGTAAGGATTCTGCGTTTTTTATTTTTTTTATAATTTGAAAAGATCTCAGGTGGTACTGGAATTACGCCAGCATATCAGCTTTTATCTTATATTTTTCAAGATGGTGCTCAGTATATGCCTAAATTCCATTTGATATATGCGAATAGAAATCCAGATGAAATATTATTAAAGAAAGAATTGGATAATTTACAAGAAAAATATTCTGACAATCTTAAAATTACCTATTTTGTAGATTCTTCTCCAGATAATGAGATTTTGGATAAATGTTTAATCAGGTCAATAAATTTACATGATATAACCCAAGCATTTTCTTCGTTGGGTTGCACTGATTTGGATACAATTGTCTTGGTATGTGGAACTGATGGATTTGTAAACTATATCGCTGGTCCTAAGGACTTGTATGGTGGACAAGGGAATCTTGGAGGACTATTAAAAAAGGCAAAATGTCTCAATGTCTGGAAATTATGAATATATATAATTAAAAATAATAAATTGATTATTCTTAATTATAAATCTAAAAATCAAAAATTAACATTAAATATTAGAATCGGTGTTTAAAAGTTCTCTTAAATAATTGCTTATAAATGGTGATTTCCCGTCTTGGTTTTGTAAATAATTGGAATTGTTCTTAGCATTATTATGTTCTTGTTTTTTAGAATTATCAGTAGATGAAATATTTCTTGAAAAATTTGCATCAATTGTTTCAATTATTTGTTTAAATTTATAAAATAATGATATTGCTCTTTGAAGTGTAGACTCAAGATCTATTGTCATAGAAAGATCGTTTACTATTGTTATTAGTTATAAAATTGATGAATAAAATTGAGTACTATATTTCAAAACTTCATCGAATTCTTTAAGATGATCTATAATATATTAATTTTTTATTTTTGATTAAAAACATGTGTACCCATGATGATTTCTTTATGTTTATCAAGAATGGCTAATGCAACAAAAAGATGAAATTGGGAAGTTATATGATCTGTCCAAAGGATCTATAATTATTATAAGATGAATATGGAAAAAAATAGTATACGTACTTCCCAAAGCCGCAAAACATCGTCCCATTCGAATTCGCGTTTAAACCAAACTAATAACATACGAAAAAAGAAGAACAAATTCGTACTGGAAGTATTTTCTATATATTTTTAATAAGGACTATATTTATTTTTTAATATACCAAGATGTGTATAAAATTTTGGATCCATGAGTTGTATTAATTGATCAAGAATCATTAACTGTTTTCTCATTCCAGACTGATCTTTAGAAAAATTATATTGCTTATAATACATTTAAAACAGAAAAGTGATAAAATAATATATACCATTCTTTTCATGAAATTTACAAAGGCCCAAAAACTTAATATTTCATTTTCGATTACAATATATAAAGGAGATAATAAATCGCACATTCCTATTCTGTTAAATTAGTAATTAAATATTTATAAATTACCCTGAACATAACCAAGATCTTTATTATATTCATTATATGTCAACAGAATGTTTGTCATTGTTTCTAAATGACAATTTGTTTCTAAAGGAGATAAATAAAAAATATTATAAAATATAGGATTACCTATAGATGATTTGGTTTTTCTATCTGTCCTATGAACATCCTTTTCTATAATTGTTTATAATTCATATGATGTTTTTGAAATTATTTACCTATTCGATGTTTTTGATCTTTGAATACTTCGTCTGCTTGTTTTTCTTTGTTATTTTGCCATCCTTCTTTCAATTGGATATATCTATTGCTTTTTTCTAAAAATATTATTTTTCTTTCATCTTCTGAAGAATCCCATGGATAAATTCTAAGTAAAAAACACCAAACTTCTTTTCTTATATTGGGATGTATACCCTATAAAATTAGAATATTTAGTATTAATAACAGAGTTTTACTTTATAAAAAATATTTTCTTTTATGCTTTTTTCTGTTTTCCATAGTTTCCCCTTGTCGTTAAACCATAATTTCCAATGTTTTTCTAAGATTGGATCGTTCGTTATTTTCATATTGTTTTCAAATGTTTTTAACTACTCAAAATTAATACTATAAATATGATTTAATGGAGTTCCCACCTCCAACATTTCAAAATTATTAGGTAATGTTTTTTGATTCCAAGTATTAGTATCTTTACAGCTCCATATAATTTTATTATGTTTGTCTTTTTCACTATCTTCAGCAATTCTAGCAGCCCATCGAGCAAGGTAAAGACGAGCCGAATCATATTCTTCCATTATGTTTATAGTTTGTTCTGAATTTAAGAATTTTTGCAATTGTGGAGGAAAGTTAGGTAAAAGTATGTTTTTTGCAAATGATGTATTAAGAATGTCTTTAGTTTTTTGATGAGAAAAGCGAGTGATAAGACTAAAGCGTTCCAAAATATTCCATCTAACTTTTTTGTATGCTTTTTTAAGTGTTTCTGTTTTTGTATCTTCCTTTATATCTTGTGTTTTTTCTTGGTTATTGTTGTCTATAGATTGTGTATTTACAGTGTCAATATAATCATAGTTTACTATATATACGTTTTCTTCTGTAGATGAGCTAAAGTATATTAATTGTATACAATATATATATATATATATATATATTACTGTTCTATATTCATTATAGACTTTAGTCGTATAAGAAGATATTCGCCTCCCCACAATATTTTTTTTTCTTCGTCGAAAAGTCTTGTACTTTCTTCTAGGTTAATTTTATTGTATAGGTTTTTATCATATTTATTATCTGTAGTAAAAAAATATTTTAGTATAAATATGACATATTTGAGTTCTAACCATTAAAAAAAAGAGTAAGATAATTACTTTTCTCGTGTGTATTAATTGTAATAAATCCGATAGATCCATTTATAGGAGGTTTAATTAATAAGCTGTGTATTTTTAATAGAGAAATAAAATGTATATCTTCATGAGAATTTAATGGGAGAGATATGATGTATTCGTTTTTATCGCTATTATTACAATCATTTTCTTCTACACTTCTATATGTTTCATAGTCATCGCTGGATATTACAAAAGACTCTGGAATCCAAGAAAGAAAAATATTTTCTATGTTAATTGGCTTAGTTAATTGGTGTTTTGATATTTTTTCAATAAGAATAACATATCCGAAGTCGTTTCTTCTAGAAAATGACTCTTTACAAATATGAACCTTATTTAGTGTCAGTTCTTTAAATTGCTATTATTTTTTACCTTAGATTTGCTAAAAATTAATTTTGTTTGTTCATAGGAATTGAAAAGTTGTGAAATATTATTTTTTTGATTTTTAGGTATATCAAGGTTCATTTCTTTGTAGGAATCTTTTATAAATGGTTTTGTTGGTAATTTATAATTTTTTTAATATTTTTTGTTCGAAAATTTAAAAAATGTTAATATAAAAAACTATGTTAAATATAAATTAAAGAAATGAAAATTTAGTACATTTTTTTAATATCTATACAAATAAATAAACATTTATATTTTAAAAACAAAATGTTTAAATAATTAAATTATGACTAATAAAGGAATCACATAGAAAAAATAACTTTTTAAACAAAATGCTGCAAAATTATTATTCCTCGTGTTTCTTGTTTACAAATTTTTCTTTTTTCAATGCTTGACGTCCTCGAAGTGCTTTATAACGTTTATCTGTCCCCATAAAATGATCCCACCACCGAAAACTTGTAGAGTAGCAGTTCACAAAGATCTATACAAATATATTTTTAATATATAAAATATAGGTTAAATTTGTAATACCTCATGATGCGCATCATGATGCTCTGCGCCACTCCAGAATGGAATAAATTTATTTAAACTCCATGGAAAGTCATAGCCTGAATGCGCATCTATAGCTTGGAAGAGTCGTAATGTAATCCAGACATATACCGTAAAAAGATGAAGGTCTCCTGTAAGAAAACACCAAAGAATAGGACTTCCAATAGTTCCAAGTCCAAGAATCAATACCTCTGCAGGATGAGCATATTCAGCAGCAAGACCAAACGGTGCTGAGTATTTGTGATGGAGTTTATGTATATGTTTATATAAGGGTCCCCAATGCAATGCTCTATGAGCCCAATAATGAAAAGTATCCTCCATGATAAAAAAAAGAAGGACATGAAAAAATATCTTCGAAAAACTAGGAAATGGTGCAGAAATAGACATACCGAAATATTGAGTAAGTGGATGAAAAAGCCAAATTTGTGGAAGTTCAACAGTGAAGTGAGAAAGAAGAACTAATCGTGTACAACTCCACTGTTCTTTAATTGTAGGTATTTTTTGCTAGAAAGCATAAGATCTTATGTTCTAATTAAGGACAGTATTTACATCTTGCAGTTTCCATCTGCGGAAATAAGGGATAAAATCAATAATGATCCATGGGAGACAACGTCCAAAATATACAATTTCATGAATTGCAAATGACATAATACCTAATAATAATTTATATTTTACTGTTTTATTAAAAAACTGCCATTTACCTGTAGCAAGTGTATTATTTTGCATATATGTATACCATGTTGTCCATAAGCGTTCTAGTAAAGAAAAATGGGAATAATCCTCCCCAACAATATTCCATGCATCCGAAAGAGATCCGGATAGTGTTTTATTTAAAAAACTATTTGATCATCTATTTATATATGTAAATATATATGGATTTTAAAACTTACACTTGTGATGACATAATAAATAATTTTTTATTAATTAAATTGAAATGCTTTTTCCTTTTTTGATAAAAAGATAAATAAACTCTTTCTTTTTTTTGCTTTAAATATTTTAAAATCTTATTTCGTTGGATTTATTTTTAATAATTTTTCATGTTGATGGTTTCTTAAATATATATTAAAAAAAATGATATTTTCAATATGAAATATGTTTTAAAAAAACTTCTAAATCATGACAAGCAGATTAAATATGTTCATTGTATATACTTTTTTAGTATTTTAATTAATATTATACATAAAAGATTTTAATAAACTGTTCTATTAAAAACTTTTTTTAATATAATATTTTTTGTCCTTTTATCATATGTATCTTTTTATTTTTCATATTATAATTATATTTTGTTAGACGCCAGATATGTACGAAAATGAGTTATCTTTAAATTTTTTAGAGATTATATATTTTTAACTTCAAGTCTTTCTGTCTTATGACTTGTATTAATAATAGGGTTTAGAGTGAAAGTGATTATTATTAACTAAAAATAATATGACTTGGCTTGAGAATTTTCAAGCGTCTCATAAAGGTGTATTTTTTTTAACATTTTATGACGCTTTTGATTAATATTGAATAGAAGAAAATCATGGATCACGAATGTGGGACCGTATAATAAGTGCGACAGGCGCAATTTCTAAGGCTATGGTAGATAAATATGCAGCTATTGTAAAGGAAGATGAAGATCATAATATAGAGAACGAAAATCAATCAAAAGTATCAAGAGTATTAAGAGAATATTATACTAGGAAAAATGGGTGTCTTCCTGAATGGTTAAAGGTTTCTGAGGAATCTGAAACACCAAGCATAAAAAGTTCTGAAAGCATTTCTTGCAATTTTTCAAATAATGATACTTTACAAAATAAACGGGTTATGTCTGTTTCATTTCGAGATATTTACGATTCAACACCAAAGAATTATGAATTACCAACAAAATCTGCTTCTTTCAATACAGATGAAAGTCGATATCAAATTCCATCTGCTAGTGAACGCTTGCGTGAAAAGCTATCGAGACGAAATATAAATCATAATTAAAATCAATAATAATAGTAATTGCAATATTTTAATAGGGGCTCATTGTTTAAGTTTTATAATTTAAATGACTCTTTCTGTATTAATTTATATATATGATAAAAATTTTGAAGAATCAAAATAGGCTTTGATATGGTATTTGTTTTAATATAAATAATAATTTTAAGTAGTACTTTGTTGGTATTATTGTATTCTGATTGGCTGTATATATATATACATGTGTGTGTGTATTTAAATGCACTTTTAATAAATATAAGGAAATGCTTGATATATAATTTTATAATATATTTTCTATATTTTTTTCCTGACTTGATAATTGTAAGCATGATTTATTATTCATATTTTTTTATCTGTTAATTGGTTTTCTTGTTCATATTCTATTTCGATATATGTTTTAGCTAATATTGGTTTAATTATTTATTAGTTTGCTAAATTTAAATTACCTTTCTTGTTTTTTTTCAATTGTTCTTTATGTTTTCTCTTTTGAAAGATTTTTCCTATTTCTTTTTTTTTAATGTTGCTGTCTTTTGTGCCAATATGGTTTTCTTCACTTATATCACTATCTGACAGATCAGAGTCATCAGTAAGATCGTAATTATCCTCCTTAAATTCATATTTTCTATATGACTCTTCTAAATCGCTTTCTTCATTATCGCTAAAAAATTCTGTTTGATCTTCTATATCTTCATATTCTAATTCGCTTTCGTTTTCTTGTTGGTTCTTTCGTGAATTCAAAATCTTTTCCCATATATCTTCACTAACGTTTAATGGATTTTCCCCATATATACCACTCTTGAGTCGTTCTATTAATTTTTTTTCTATGGATTTTTCTAGTTTTGCTATTTGCAATGCTTTTCTTTCTCTAGTTGTTTCTCGTCTAACTTGCTTTGGTTTTATTGCAACAAGCTCTGGGTGCTTTTTAAGTAAAAGTCTTTTTGATTTGATAAGATATTGTGTAAGTCTTGTTAAACGTGCTTTATTTTTGTATATAAGAAAATTTGGCCAGTACAAAAGTTTTTCATCAATCTAGAGCATCAAATAAGATAATATTCAACATAAACGTTTAGTCTTCATTACTTGCTTTAAGGCTTTTATGTAGTTTCTCGATAATTTTACTTTTTCCCACATTTTTGATGGCATATGTGATCTTTCTATTGTTTTCATGTATAAATAAAGAATTCCTTTTTTCTCCTTAATAGTAGCGTATTGGGAATTTGCAAGAGGACATGATTGACGATTACATATTCCAGTGACATTATACTTTTGAATGTTAGCTAAAAATTTGAAAAGATAAATTTACTTCATTTTTACAAAAATTTTGTGTGTTTGACCTGTTTATAAATTAGTTAACTGTCTTTATAAGAAAAAATGTAATAACTTGACTTTATAGGAGCAAAAATTTTGGTTGATCACGTGCCAAACAACATCGTCCATTTTTTTCAGATGATTTTGTAACGTTATATGATTTAATAATTATCGTATTTATATCAACTGCATAATAATTTTCGAACTAGTATAAAGTAACTATTGTGTTTTAAGACAGTTTTTATAGCTCTTTTAGAGATTGTATGTCTTTTTTACCTCTTTTAAAGAATATTTCGTTTTATCATTCTTCATATGTATTTAAGACAATTTATGCTTTATCGACACCATTAGGTAAATCAGCTGTTGCTTTGATAAGAATATCTGGTCCAGAATCATTCCGTGTAATTTATCTTTGAAGTTTATCTTATATTGTTTAAAATGTTTTTCATAGGTGATTCAGGCACTTTGTCCCTCTAAAAAACTTCCAAAATTGAGATATATGAGTCTTCGAGAAATTAGACATCCAAAGACAAACGAGCTTCTAGATAAAGCATGCGTTCTTTTATTTAAAGGACCTTTCTCTTTTACGGGGGAGGATATGGCTGAATTGCATATTCATGGAGGACCAGCTGTCATTCGTGCTGTTTTAAATGCTATTTCTTCTACTGATTGTAATGTTCAATATGCAGAGGCTGGTGATTTTTCTAGAAGGTCTTATGAGAATGGGAAGTTAGATCTTACACAGGCAGAAGGAATATATGATATAATTAATGCGGAAACAGAGGAACAAAGAAAGTCGGCCGTTCTACAAGTTGAAGTATGACTTTTGATGATTAATTTATCAGATTAAATGTCAAAGGGATTTTTGAAATCTCTTTACAATGGATGGAGGGATGAGTTGATTGATTATAGATCTCATCTAGAAGCTATTATAGATTTTGGAGAAGATGATGATATTAATGATAATATATATTTTCAAGGTTTGCAGTAAGATATAATAGGCTATTTATCTAACTGTTTAGTATATAAAAAAGTTGAAAATTTTGTAATTAAAGTTCAAGATCACTTGAAAGAATCTGCTCGTAGTGAATTATTAAGGCACGGTATAAAAGTATCTATTTTTGGATTACCAAATGTTGGGAAATCATCTCTCTTAAATATAATTGCTAAGAGATCAGTAAGTATTGTATCTTCAGAAACGGGAACCACTCGTGATATTATTGATGTAGTTGTTGATATAGGAGGATTTCCTGTTATATTTAGTGACACTGCTGGTTTAAGGGAAGGAAATAGTCTTGGTTTTGTTGAGAAGGAAGGAATAAAAAGGGCTTATGAAAATATTGAAAAGTCTTTTATGCGTATCTGTGTTTTAGATATTACTAATATTGAAGCTAATGTGTCTTCCCTTCGATATTTACTAATTCATCAAAATATATTTAATCAGCCAATTATTTTGGTTCTAAATAAAATTGATTTACTAGAGTCAGAAAAGTATATGGATTTAAAAAAAATTGAATTTTTAACAGGAATACCTTCTAGTTATATTTTTCCTGTTTCCTGTAATACTAATGTGGGAATTCATAATTTAATCTTTTCTATTAATGATCAATTAAGAAAATTGATTTTATTTGAAAATAGTCAGGAAGTGGTTGGAGCGAATGCTAGGCATAGAGAGCATCTTGAAAAATGCTTAGGCCATTTGCAGATTTTTTTAAGTATGTTCTTAAATTAATGACAAATAATATTAATATTTGAAGATGGTAATATCAAGGATATTGTTATTGGTGCAGATAACTTAAGATATGCAAGTGATGAGTTGGGTAAAATTTGTGGAAGAATTGATGTAGAGGAAGTTCTCGGTGCTATCTTTTCAAAATTTTGTATTGGAAAATAAAATACATTATATTTCTTTATAATTATTAGTAAACATATATTGGGATCATTTATACAGGATTTTTCTGCATTTCAATTTTTTATTTAAAATTATTGAATTTGTTAAAATTATTTTTACAAACATCAATGTTTTGAGAATTTTATAATGGTTGCATTTTTTCTTTTTTATGAATAAGAATTGAGTTTTCATTATCGCTATCATCAAATGCATAGTTAATGGCTTCTTCATCGCTTAATCTTATTCTTATTTTATTATAAGAGAATAGTTGTAATGGTATTTTCATTCTATTAAAGTTAGAAATGGGATTAAATATGTGTATATATCTTTTCCTGTTTGGGACTAGTTTAATAGCTTTTTTATAACTAAGTATAAGTATAATAGCAGCAATAATTGTCAAAAAAATTGTAAAAAGAAATGAATAAAAAAATGGTGTCTCTTTTTCTCCTGTAGTTTCTATTAGTATATTAATCTTTATATAACATTGATTGTCTGTGATATACTTTTATATAATCTCGAGCTTATCATTATATAACATAATAAAAGATTTTGTTTTTTATCAAACTCTTTAAATTTTGAATGACGATATATATTTAGTTTTTGAAAAATGTAATTAAATAAACGATATATTACTTTGACTAAAATTAAATGCATAAATACGTGTATAAGATATTTTCATTTTTAAGAACTTATCTGTTAAATTAGAGTGTTGATACTTGATATAAGTAACAATGTATTTATAAATTTTAAAGATATAAAAATAATAAAATTGTTTTTGAAGTAAAAAATATTTTAAAACTTAGAGTTATATATTATTTATAGCTTTTATATTGTGGTATTTGTTTTTGGTTTAATATCAGCATTATAAATATTTAATAAAATATTTAATTTTTAGATTGTTATGAATTATTATGAAATTCAATTTTTTTTTTAGAAATGGCTATAAATTATGTTCTTCAAAGAAATTCGATTATTATTATCCTAGGTTGATATTATATTCTTTAATTAGATATAAATCTTCAATTGAAAAACGATGAATTGTTATGTTTTGAAGTTAATTTAAAAATATATATTAATATACAACAAAACTGCGTTTTTTTATTTAAAATGAGATAATAAGTGTATAGTGAAAAAAATATATAATGATTTATTTTTAATTTAGAAAATAAATATTATTTACACTAAATTATTTTTTTAAAAAAAATGATTTATTATTTTAATTTTTAGCTAATATTTTTATTTTAGAATATTTCTTTTAGTCAATTTCTTTTATAAATTACATATAAACAAGTAAATAAAATATATGGATAATTATTTTTGGTTTTGTTTAGTTCGATCTTAATTCTGTGGTTTTACTGCTTATTTTTCTAACGCTTCGAAAATCTGTGCATTTAAAATGTTGATTTGAAATTATTGTTGACAAGCTGAGTAGATTAGTGTTAAACATTAAATATTATAAGGATTAATAAAAAGGATAATGGGTATTCTCTTGATATGAAATAATGAAAGTATGTGGAGAATTGAATGAATGAGATATGCAGGAAAAGACATCAAGAAAGATAAAAACACCTACAGAGTCCTCTCAACAACAGTTTTTTGGGAAACGTATTAGGGAGATTCTGAATAAGGATAAGAAAACTGATGATAGTCTTTCTTCTGTTCCTTATGGTGAAACTATGGTTTCTGGAATTCGTCCTATAATTCTTGGGAATGCATCTTCAAAGACCACATTAGAAGTTACTGATGGTGGCAGTTTTGTTTCTTCTTCAAATTCTGGTACTTTTATTTCTGTCATTATAATAACGTTATTAATATTGTTGAAATAGGTTCAGCACCAAGTGGTAGCTATTCTAATGTATCTATGTCTTGTGGGTCGAAAGCTATTGCATCGCAAAAGAATGCTTCATGTAGAGGATCTAATGTTTCTGTTGGGTCGTCTAGTGGGCCGAGTAGGCGTAATATTAGTGACGATCAACATAGTGTTTCAAGTTCTCGTAGTTCATATTCTGAGGATTTCCAACGTTTGGGGCTTTTTTCCTATAATGCAATAGGATCAAATGGTGAATTTTCTTTTGAAAGGCCAAAGGATAACTCTGTTATTGAGCATATGTTTGTTGAGCTTCTCGTACGTTCTTCCTGATTATATATTAATCATATGTATACATATATATAGAATATGAAAAATATTCCCCTCGATTCTCGTGGAAAAATGATGAATTGGTCGGCTTCTAAGAAATGGCAAATGATTTATCAAGATGCTCTTCAAGAGTATCAGAATAAGGTTTTTTTTTTAGTTTTAATATTTTATTGATTTGTTTTATAGAAGAAATGGATTAGTTCTCATGGTTATGACCCTGATAAGGGTTCTCCTCAGTGGTTTGTTCGTAAGATTGTTAATAATACGATTAAAATTAAGCAATTATCGACTTTAAGTGTTTCTTTGCGAACTCAGCCTATTAGGTATGATTTAGTTTTAGCTAATTATATGCTATTAACAATATTAGTTGGGTGAGATCTTTTATTAAATGCCAAGGACAGATTGCTTTAACTAATGTTTTGAGTCATATAACTCAGCGAGTTAATAAGTATTATGTTTTTATTGTTTTATTTAGTAACATTTTTAGGCGTGATGATGATATACTTAAAGAATTAGAAATTTTAAAATGTCTTAAATCACTTTTAAACAATACTGTTAGTTTTCATTTTTACATGTATTTTCTTTTAATTATTATTTTAGTATGGAGCGGACGATGCTATTGAGCATCAGTCTTGTGTAAACTCTGTAGCAAGTTCGTTGCTTTCGCCTCATCTTCCTTCTAGGAAACTTGCTGCTGAGGTTTTAACTTTTATATGTCATTGGGATAAGCCAAATGGTCATTCTGTTGTGCTTGCTTCTTTGGATCATTTGCGATCATATTTGGGTGAATTTGGTCGTTTCGATGCATGGATGAGAGTTCTTGAGCTTACCGTAGATGGAAGAGGGAAAATGGGAAGTCTCGTTGGTGCTAGCGATGAAATACGTCGTGGTGGAATGGGTGTTGAGAATATCCTTATGGAATATGCTCTTGCAAATCTTTTTTTGATTAATTCTTTATGCAACGGTGCAGACGATGTTAGAGAAAGATTACACATCCGTAGTCAATTTAAAGCATGTGGATATCAAAGAATGGCTTTAAAAATGCAGCAATTTAATTATGATATAATAGATCGTCAACTTGAAAAATTTGAAAATGACGAAATTCTTGATTATGAAGATTTGTTTGAAAAAGATGCTCAAGATGAAATTAAAAATATAGATAACCCATTAGAATTGATGGGTTTGATATGGAAACGAATTGAAGGTACTAGAGCCCAGGACTTTTTCCTTTCTACATTACAACATCTTTTATTGATACGAGATGATGGAGAGAGTCGCTCTAAATTATTTCAACTGATTGATTCTATTCTTACTTATGTCGTTATGGATCATCGTATGGCTGGAATGGATCCTACACATGCCTTGAATTTTTCTATACAAGGTGTCGTTAGTAAACTTCATACTGATGAGGAAGCTCGGAAAGCAGTAGAAGAAGCTAGAGAGGCACGTATGATTGCGGAAAGAACTGCTATAGAGAGGGATACTATGGCTGCTGAAATTGCAGCAGGCGCTAATGGTTTAGTTGGGAAATTAAAGAAAGAATTAATGGAACAGGCTGAGGCACTTGAAACACAGAGAAGACAAAACGCTATTTTAAAAAATGAAGTAGAAGAATTACAAAGAGTTCATATGTTACAACTTCAGAAAAGTGAGATTGAAACAAGAGAACTTTATATGATAATACGTGACACAAATCCTGAAATATGGGAAAATAGTAAAGGTATTGTGGATAGAAAAGCATTAATGGATAAACTGGAAAAACAATTGGAGCGAAAAAAGACTGAATATAAATTGGAAGGAAAAGCTTGGCAAAATATTACATCCAGTAAACGTTTAAAAGTATTTTTTATTTTATTTTAAAGAAAAAATATATTTATAATATTTAGGAACTTCGAAGTCGTATGGAAAAGCTTCAATTAAGTCCTAAAGATATTAGTTCTCAAAAAAATGAAGATCAAATATTACAATCTCAAGATACACATGAAAAGCCGTCATTTTTTGGTTCAACTAGAACTAAACCTAGTAGACTTTCTCCGCGCACTATTAAACATCATTCAAGATCAAGCGTACGAGTTATTTCTACAAATTATGTTCATGATACAAAAAGATTAGGTGGCGTGCAGCAAATAGTACAATATAAAAAAGAGCACGTTGAAGAAAGTACTGATTATGTTTTTATGGATGAACTTTCTTCTAAATTAAGACATTTAAATAGTAATGAAAATAAAGATGATATTATTGGGCATGTTATATTTTCTGAAACTCAGACTGAAAGTACTGATCTGGACAATCTTGCATGGAATGATGATATGTCAAGTCGTTCTCAAACTCTAAGTTCAGGGACTCCTCTTTCTGATGAAAAGGTTACTCAAAGTATTCCTTCAGAGACTTCTAATGATATTTCTTCATCATTACCTTCTCTTCCTCCACCGCCACCACCACCACCTCCTCCTCCTCCTCCTCCACCACCACCACCACCGCCGCCACCGCCACCGCCGCCGCCTCCTCTTCCTTCTCTTTATCCGAATATGGCTTCTTCTGGATTCGTAAATTCTCAAAATGCAGTGGATATTTCTTCGCTTCCTCCTCCTCCTCCTCCCCCTCCTGTATTTTTGACAAATAATTCACAGATGAAGGCATGTAATGATTCTGCTACTTCTGTTCTTAATGGTGTTTCTTCGCAGCCTCAAATTTCTTCGGAAAAGTCTGAAGTTATTCAGGAAATACCTTTGCATAGCGGGGAAGTTGGTAGAACTGGACTTCCATTCATTAATCCAGAAATTAAAACACAGGTTATGATGATGAGGTCGAAGAAGAAATTGAAGCAAATGCATTGGGATAAACTTGATACTGGTGTAGAGTATACCCTTTGGGCTCAAATGAAATTGGATCCTAATGCTTTAGCCGGAGTTCTTTCTAAAAAAGGTATATTAGATGAGATCGAAAGGGCATTTGCTATGAAAGAAACAAAGATTATAAATACTAGAACATCAAAGAAAAAAGAGTTTCTATCTTCTGATCTTCAGCAACGTTTTGGTATAAATTTTCATAAATTCTCTAATTTGTCTGTCTCTGAAATTGTAATTAAGATTCTTCATTGCGATATGGATACTATGGATCTTATTGATTTTCTTAGTGATGATAAATTATTAGGTATTGAACAATTAAAAGCAGGTTTAGAGCCTTATAGAACAGATTGGTCTTCTGGTGGAGCAAGGATAAATCCTGAAAAAAATATAGAAGAGCTTAGTCGATGGGATCAAATATATTTATTTTTGTTTATTGATTTGGGGCATTATTGGCAGAGAAGAATGATGGCATTAAAAATGAAGATTAATTTAGAACGTTCTTATACTGATCTTATTAGAGATATCAAGTGTATAGAGACAGCAGCATTAGCTATAAAGGGTTCTCAAAATTTTAGAGAATTATTAGATGTAATTTTACATGTTGGGAATTATATGAATGATTCTGGAAAACAGGCATATGGATTTAAAATGACAACACTCCAACGGCTTCCTATGACAAAGGATGATAGAAATTCTTTAACGTTTTTGCATTTAGTAGAAAAGGTAGTTCGTACTAATTTCCCTCAATTAGAAGAATTTTTGGATGATTTTAAAGATGTTGGCTCAGCTGCAAAGATTAATCTTGATCATATTAATTCGGAATGTAAAATGTTGGTTGATAATGTTTTTAGCATTGAAAGAGCTTGTAATACTGGAAGCCTTAGTGATGCTTCTGTATTTCATCCTGAAGATAAAATATTGAATATTATTCTTCCGTTTCTTCTTGAGGCAAAAAAGAAAGTTGGATACTTACAAGATCATTTTAATAGTATGGAAACGACGTTTGAAAATGTCTTAAGATATTTTGGTGAAGAACCTTCAGATTCTCAAGCTAAATCGACATTTTTTCGTAAATTTGAAATGTTTTCTAATGATTATAGGGTACTGAAATTAATTTTATAGTATTTAATTAATGGATTTTTAGAAAGCGCAAAAAGAAAATTTAGAATTTGAAGAAGAATCCCATCGTCAACTTCTTAGGAGAAGGGCATTGAATGCTGCATCAAAGAGTAATATTCTGGATACTGCAATGGATGAAAGTGCTAAATCGGATACTGCTATTATGGATAATTTACTTGAGAAACTTAGAGTAGCACCTGCAGAAAGTAGGAAAGTAAGAAGAAGACTAGTTGCTAAAAATTTCCAAATTGCTAGTTCTCATTGTTCAGACAATCACAATACTTCAAAAAACGATTCTACATCTTTTTCATCGTCTCCGGTAAATGAGTTAGCTATTAAAATGAGGGACGCGGAAGCTGAATATAATTCATCTATTTCAAAAATGTCTTTGGTACAATCATCTACTTCTACGATGTTGCCAGCTTCAGTACCATCAGTAACAATGTCAAATAAGGATGTTGCTGCAAAAGCGCAAAGTATGCTTGAAGGTTTAAGATGCGGGAAAATATCAAGAGTTCTTCCAATGTTAAAAGATGATTCTTCGGTAAACGGATTAGATTATTCAATAAATAAAGATCAGTCACAAGATAAAATGAATGATACAAAACAGTATCTAAATCATAAATTAGAAAATGAAGTGGAAAGAATTTAAAAGTTATGAAACTAGAAATGAAGCATTGTCAAAAGTACGTTGTTAAGTAATGATTTAATGTTAAGTTTTTAAAGTAAAAAAGGATAAATAATATGTTCTTGTGAAATATAGTTTTTAATATTTTCTATATATTTTATGGTATGAATTGGCGGAAGTCCATATTTTTCAATACACTCTAGCTGTAATATTCATATATGATGGGTAATTATATAGGTGCTTAACAAATTTGATTGTCTTTTTTCTTAATGAGGTTGTTTATCAAATAATTTGAAGCATAATTTTAGTTATTTTGTTTATGAAAATGGTTTATTTTTGGTTTTATGATATTTAAAGTATTTAATTAAATAATGTTTAAAAAATAAAAATATATAATTCAATGAGAATTATTGTTTTTGTTATATGTATATATGATTTAGAGTTATTAATGAACATTAATATCTTTTAAATGAAATATTCTAAGAATATGTTATTTGTATTAAAAATGCTAATATAGCTTTATAACTGAACTTAAACTATATTAAGTTTTTATAATAAAAAAATAATGAATTTTTTGTATTAATTCTATGTATATTTTAAAATATTATGTATTATTTATTTAAAAATATTATTTATAGTTATTTGATCCTTTTTTGTGGAATGTTATTTTAAAAACTAAATTCTAACATTTAAAATTCGTATAATTATAATAGTATTATGTAATCATATTTTGTGTCTAATTTAAAATTATTTTTGAGGTTTATATCTAATTAAACAATAATAGCATAATTATTTATTGTATATCCCTTTTCAAACTTAACATACATAAATATTTTTATCATAATTTTATGTATTATTTAGATATTTTTTTGATTTGTGAATTATTTAAAGCTATTTAAAATTTAATTAAGAATAAAGTTAATTAAATTTATAAATATTTTAGAAATAAAAATATAATTTAGTAATATTTGTATTAGGAAAATATATATTTAAAATAACTCTAAACTACAATTTTAAATGTTTTAATTATTTTTATTTTACAGTAAAAAGAGTTTATAATATTATTGTGGCTCGTATTAATTTTTTAAAGTTATGATTTAAAATTAAAAATTAGTTTAAATTAATTTTATGTTAGAGAAACTTTTAATATTTTATTGAAAAAATATTTTTATTGATTTTGAGTGTATTTTTAACTTTTTTGTAAAATATATATAATTTAAATGTTAAAAAATAAGACATTATTAAGAATTTTGATATTTATATGAAATTATTAATTGATATGGTTTAATCAGGTTTTAAGTTTTAACATTTCCGTCTTATGTATATTATTAAAATTAATGTTTATTTTTTCATGATCTTACGATTAATTTATTCGAATGTTTATTTTAATTTTTTTAGTATTAAGTATCATTTAGAATATAAAAATTAGAAGGCTTTTTTCTTACATGAAATATTATGGCAATTTTATTGAAACAGATTGTTCTTTATTTAGTCTTTTTCTTATTTTAAGGATATTTTTTAAAACTGTAAAATTAAAAAAAGATACAAATAATTTAAATTTGTAACCAAAAGCTGAAGAATTTTATTTCATATATAAGTAGATATTAATTCTTATAATAGATTTAATTTCTGATTGTATGAAGACATGATGAATTTCGAAATAATTCTGTTTTTCAGTGTGCAATCTCCGCTAACTAAATTCGAGAAATGAGTCATACTCCTTGGGTAATTTTTTAAATTATTTAAATCGATTTTAAACATCTAGTTCGGAAAACAAAGTAAATGGAAAAATAGTATATGGTGCATTTAAATTTTCTAAAAGAAAACGTCCAGGCAAAATTTGAAGATAAAAAAAAATCTAATAAAACATTTAAAATAATGATATTTTGGTGATAATTAGAAATATATTTCCTTAATTGTAAATATATACACAATATTTTATACTTGTAATTTAGCATAGTTTGGAGGTTTAATTTTCCTTTTTAAAGTTTTTGCTATCCAGGGTGGTACTAGTGAGACTGATGTAATTACTATTGTTTTCCAGAAAAAATCAATGGTTTTTATATAATTTAAATCTGTTTATAAAATAAGATTAAATAGATCAACTGCAACATTTTTACCAAAATAATCATTAAGAAATGGGATAGATGCAATATAAATAATTAAAGTGGCTATTTCTGCTAAAATCATAATTTTATGCCTAAATATTATTAGTTAAAATTTATTATAAGAATTTTAAAAAACCATGTACACATTTCCATAATTACCATGATCAGCTCATTTAAAATTAAAGCTGTAAATGTTACTGTTGTTAGTGTTTTCATTTTATTAAATCCGATAAAAATATATGATAATAGCATAATAGAAACCCCTATTAAAATCAACTTAGAAGTAAAAAATGACCATTTTAACCTTGATATATAGAAATAAAAACCCATATAAAAAATGTTTTATAATTGAGTGTTTTCCCTCTGGTAAGTTCCTTATATAATTCTGGATATAAAAATGTCAAATATTCATTAACATCACGATCAAAAACAAGAGTAAAAACTGGTGCCATCGTATAGATAGTTGCGTATCCAACCATTAGCCAGCCCTGCAAATAAATTAATTTATGAAAGTATATATATGTATATTTGTGAAGTACCTTAAAAAGAACAATAGGAGTAAATCCAGATACAATTGAATAGTATACCTGACATGCGCTAATTAAAAGTCCGCGATGAATTACAAAACGAGTCAATTTCACAGAACGTTTATAGCTATTACGTCCATGCCAAACTAAAAAAAGAATTATAAAAAATCTTAGCAAAAATATTGTATTCTACCTAGTAATTTAGTTAAATGATAGAATTGTGTAACAGAAAAATCTGCTGCTAGACTAGCTTGATGGCCCTCTTTTCCTACAATCCCTATTCCTACATCTGCAGCCTGAATCATACTAACATCGTTTCCACCATCACCTATACAACATACTTTACGAAATGTATAATTTTGAATAAGTTTAACAATTTCTGCTTTTTGTGTAGGTGTACAGCGGCAAGCTATCACTGATGGTAATTTGGTTGCTGTAGATATAAATTCTATTTTACAAAAATCCATATATAGCTAAAATATATTAAATGGATAAAAAAATCAAGAATATTACCTGAAGAGACTCTCCGTCTATAAGAAGACATGAATCTTGTTTGTTTTTTAGAAATTCCAATTGTTCTATAATATATTCTTTAGATTTTGCTAATATTTGTAAGTACTAAATATGCATTAATATTAGAATTACCTTTTGTTATTATATGAATATATTGTCCCCGTGATATAAATTTAGAATTAACTGCAACACATTTTGCAGTCTCTGCCTTATCTCCTGTAAGCATCCAGATCTTTATTCCAGCGTTTCTTAAGAGTTCTAAAGATGATTTAACATCTTTTTGCAATTTATCTTCCACGCCCGTTAAGCCTAAAAGTTCGAGATTACACTCTAAAAATTTTGAAATTACTTCTGCAATAGCTTTATCTCTATCAAATAAATTTAATGCTGCTTGACTATAACTAAAAATTTTAAGTTTACAAATTTATAAAAATTATTTAAGTAATTACTTTTTGACAAAGAGATCATATGATTCTTTGCTTAATTTCTTTCTTCCAATAACAAGTGTCCTTAAACCTTCTCTAGCCATGTTATTGCATTCTTCATCTAACCAGTCACTAGCCATAACGATTTTTTGCATAACCACATCAGCTCCCTTCTGAAAAAACCAGATATCTCCGTCCTTCTTAGATTTTTCTATTATTTGAACTATAATTCCCATCCTTTTGGATTTTGAAGTAAATGGAAAATTATGTAGAATTTTCATCTCTACAAGTTCACCCGTGTGTTGATAGCATAATTGAATAGTATGTCTATCTCGTTGATGAAGAGTTAATCCCATGCTACTAGTCCATTGTATAATTGCTATTTCATCTGGGGATGATGATTGATATGAAACTATATTCGTATTTGAGTCTATAGTCGGAGTGACCTAAAATAGAGTCATCAAATATATTTTTTTATATTTATTTATTACATTGTGACATACAGATAACGCAAAAACTATATCTCTAATCTTGTTTCCTATTTCTTTTTTAGCTCTCTGGCCTACATACTGTGTATTTGAACTATTTTTATATTCTCGAATATAGGCAGCTACTTCTGACATTGCCTCATTTGTATATCCTAATGTTCCGATATGAAGTTTTTTCATTTTCATGTCTAAGATATTTAAAAATTTAAAAAATATAAAGTAAAAATACCATTTTGAGTAAGAGTTCCTGTTTTATCTGTTAAAAGATATTTTATTCGGCCTAAATCTTCAGGAATTGTACTGGTTCTTACAATAGTTCCTTCTAATTCTGGGTCATGTTCTATTTGATAAGCATAAACTGATTTCCCCAAATCTAGGTTAACTCTTAGACTAAAGAAATTTAATTGTTTTCAAAAATAAATTATATTTAATTGCCTAATTGGTATAATACTGGAAAAAAGGATAAGAAATTTAAATAATGATATATACCATTTTTCTTCAAAACCATTAAATAAAACCAAGATAAAACTTAGTATAAATGTTAGAGTACAGAGAATCTTCATCTCAAATTAATCAGAATAAAAAAAAAATATTGTTACTTTTGTGAGATTATTGATTTCTAATTCCAACAAGCCTGTTTTAGTTCCTGCTTTTGATGTATTCATTGCCTGTCTTGTTTCTATACCAGTATATATTACTAAACCAATTATAGGACCACCAGATGCTAAAACTGTATTTGCCCATAACATGTTATCTACAGTTAATGGATAGTTGTATATATCTTTGGATGAAGATTTTATTGATAATGTTCCAAAAAACATATGAATAGATTTTATAGGAGGAGGTGCATAAACAATAGCATTTAAAGAAAATAAAGATTCATTTGAAAAAAAGGGCTGTGTTGCTGCACATGATGTTCTAATAATTATTAAAGATATTAGATATAAACCCTTCTTAAAAAAAACCTTAATTTCCAGTCTGTTTCACCATCTAACTGATCTGTTCTGATAAAACATTCTCCATTTGGATTATTTGTGTGAAGTAACAAAATGTCCGAAGGAATACGTTTATCTTTCTGTACAAAAATTATATCACCTACTTTTAAATCGCGGCTTTTTTTAGTCAAATTATTGTCCAAAGTTGTATATGGCTCTGAATTTGCTTCATTATCTCTTTTCCTTCTAGCTAAATCATCTAATAGTTCTTTTCCCATTGTTATGGAAATAACGAAAATCAATGGAACAATATATGTAGATAAATATCCTATACGCAATGGTATAATAAATTGAGAAAGCGCTACAAGAAGGAAATATAAATTTAAAAAATGTTTAAACTTCAAAATTAGTTGATAATTATAAAATAGTATAGAATACCTGTTCGTACAAAAATATAGGTATGAATGTAAAAATATTGTATTTTGCATTAGAAATAACATTAGATGGATAATTACGTGAATTAGTGGATGAATTTAAACCTAAGTTACAACTTAGTTCTTTTTAAAAATAATAATTTGATCTATACCAGAAACAATAGGTATTGATCTATAGGAATGATTAGCAGAACTTTTTTGTTTACGCTCTGCAAGATCTATAGAAAATGGTGTATGAGGCAAAATATCAATAAGTTGAATATTCTAAAAATAGTGATTAAAATTAAAATTAACTTAAAAATTATACTTCATTTTTTATAAGTGGTGTTTGATCATTATTATTTTCTGTTATCTCATGCTGGGAATATATGCTACAAGATTCGCTATTTATTGAAGTAAGACTTTGTTGAGCTGCGTCAATTTTCATTGATTGTAATGGGATAGAGAATTTACTATCTGATATATGTGTTTGCATATATACTGAAGTATTTTATTTTTTGTTTCTTTTTAATAATTTCATTTGATTTTTTTTATAATTTTGGTTGAATTTTTAGAAGTTTAAAAATCAGGTTTTGGAATTTTGTAGTTTTTATAAAAGAAAAAAATAATTAAAAATAGTCATATATATAGCATAATAGACACTACAAATAGTATATATAATGTTTTAAAATACTTTTTTATTGTATTTATTTCTAATACATAATAAAGAATTAATTTAAAGCAAATTTTAATACAAACTATGAAACTACAAAATGGTAGTAAATATTATATTTTTTTCTAAAAATTAGATGACAGGAATACTATAAAATTTAATTTTATAGTTATTAATTTTGTTAATGTACATAAAATTACATATATAACTTTTTATAATTCGTTAATAAAAAAAATAATGAAATATTTAACTTTGCATATTTATGTATTAAAACTTTTTATGTTTGGTAATAACAGGATAATAAGTATTCGAAATAAATACTTAACAAGCAACATAACATTTAAGGGTTTAAGTTCATTACATCAACATATTTGTTTTTAGTATTCTTTGCTTTTATTTTTCTAGGGAACGTTTTTGTTTGTATATTTTCATTAGTTAAAGAATATTCTGATGCCATTTTAAGTAAATCGTCGATAGTGTCATCATTTGATACTATTGGTTTATGTGTAAATTTAGTAGATAATTGAGGATTCGTAGAATCGACACTAGGTATAATAGTACTTAAAGACGTTTTATTCGATTCATTATAATGAAGTGATTCTTGAGCTATTGAATCTATAGAACAAGATGATTCTGTTTTTTTTGGTGGTGGTGGTGGTGATATAACATGTTCGGAAATTGAGGCATTATCCTGTATATTTGTTTGTATTAGGAGAATTAAATAAATACATTATTACCTTTTTGTTAACCCACTTTTTAAGTTCAGTATCATAAACAAATGAATTTTCTTCTCCTAATTTCGCCTTATATATTTTCTTTTCTTTAGATTGTTCTTTTTTTCCCCACCATTTACTAAACCAGCTAGAATTTACATTTTCATCTAGAATTTTAAATATACTATTAAAAGTATAACTATTTACCTTTATTGTTTTTTGGAGACTGAGATTTAGGCTTAACGTCACAAGAGTCTTCCGAGTCAAGTTTAGTAATAGATAAATCTTTTAATTTGGAATTAATATTATAAAAATCATTAGTTTGCACATCTCCGGATTCCAAACAATTAGGATCATCATTTTTTGACAATTCTATTTGATCGTTTTCTTTAAAAGCTTTTTTATTTAAAATATTTTCTGAACTATTTTCTGATATAATAGATTCACTATAATATTGATCATTTTCGTGATAACTTTCTTGATTAGAAGCCTCATAGAATTTTGGCATTGGTTGATAACAGGATAAATGGCTATATTTTTTATCTTTTAGAAAAACGTTAGGATCTTCAAAGTTAGTTATAAATGAATTAGGTGATAATTCATAGTTGTTTTGACATGTTTTTATTGGCTTTTCCTGATGATTCGGTTGAGAAACAAATTCATCTTGCTTAAGGCAGGGACCAACTGTACACGTGTTTAATGCTTCAAGATTTGTTTGTGAATGGATTTTGGAATGCATTATTTTTTCAGAGAGGCGTTCAAAAGGTTTTGAATCATTGTTTAAAATTTCTTGAGATTCGATAGAACTAGTTTCTCCTGTAACGAATTTACTGAACTTGTTTTCAATTGATCCCCAGAAACTGTCTAATTTAGGTTTTGACATTTTCTTTCCAAACCATGATGGAATTGAGTTTAGAGATTCATAAGTTAAAAGTCGAGATGAAAATTCTTGAAATTGCTGAAAGAATGATAGATGAAAGGAAGGTGAGCCTTTAGAGTATTTCTTAATAATTTCATTAATTGATTCACAATATCTGCATGAATTAATGAAAAATATTAAAAATTATGAGATTAACTTTTGTGCCTCAGATATATACCCAAAATCAGCTAACATTGCTGCATAATAAAATTTATAAGCTTGTAAATGAGGATATCCATAAAAAGGTGATTGAGATTTAAGAGCTGTGTAAAGTTCTAGAATTTCATTTAAAATTATGTTATCTAAATCATGATAAAATGAAAATGGGTTATTTATATGATCTCCTCCAAGTAAAATAAGACCGGAGTTATGTATATCAAGCATAGAAAATAATGAATCTTTTTTTGCCAATAAAAAACTATTTTTATATTAAAAAATGAATACTAAAAATATTATATGTTGCAAATACCATATATGTCCCGGAATTATATAATTATTTTTGATAAGGAGTTTTCCTAGATTATATATAATATTAGAATCCTTATCACTTGGATTAGAAAGAATCATAACTAATGTTTCTTTCCAGCTATTCAAATAATCTTTATGAAATTCCTTTGTTTTATTAAGCTCTATATTAACAGTATTATTGAAAAAAGAATCAGGAATTCCTAAAAAGTCTTAATTAAATTTAGATTTAATAAAATCCTAAAACTAACCTATATTTAGATCGTCTTCACATAATGCTTCATAGAAAAATTTAAGGCTTTGAATACTTTTATTTTTGTCATTAATTTCGGAACGTATGAATTCTTTTACTACATATTTCCATACATCTTTACCCATAGAATTAGATATTAGAAGAGCATGGGGCCAAAGTTTTTTATCTAAGCAGAATTGGATAGCTTCATTCTTGGCACCATTTAAAAGATAGAGTTTAATTTGCTTTAGGGATTCCTGAGTAATTGTATATGATGATATTTCTTGAGTATTTGCATCCAAGTTAAAACTAGAATCCATAAAATCCGCTGTAATTGTAAATTTAGATTCTTTATTGGAAAATTGCAAATCTGGTTGTAGTAGATTTAAAATTGAACGAATACTTTCACTAAATATTTTTAGATAAAAAAAGTAAAAAAATGTTAATAAAACTTACAATTGATCTGAAGAAGAACTATTATCTAATAAGATATATATTATTTTCCATAAGAGTATTTTTTCATCAAAAAAATCCTGTTTTTCATCATCTTTAATAAGCTCTAGTGATTGAATTTTTTCTTTCATCCACTTAATAGCTTCTTTCTTACGGGATTTATTAGTATTTTTAGATATTGAAAATAATGGCCCAGGTATTGTCATATTTAATAATTCGGAATTTTGAAAATAAGATTTAATATTTGAAATCCTTAATGTTCCGGAAGTATGTGATAAATTAGAATATATATATTCTGAATTGCTAGAAATATATGTTTTATTTGGAAATATTGTTATGATTTTTCCTCCAAATCCCCACACTAATATAGGATAACTAGAATTTTCAAAACTATTCTTATGATAAATAGGTTTAGTTTTCTCATCAAAATTAAATCTTCTGGGACTATTTTCACTTATATCCAGCATAGAATTGTTGTTTTGAATATTAGAAGACATTGGGTGGGATGGTAATATAAAAGATGTGTATATGTTTGATGTCACTGAATTATCCTGTTTTTCTGATTGTAGATATGAATCATCTTTATCTAATGGAAGATGTGGGGGAGGCTGTATATTCTTCTGTATAGTAGATATATATGGCTCGTAATTAGAAGTAGATGAAAAATTTTGAGAAATATTGATAGAATTTTCATTCTTTAAACCCTGTGTATTTTCTTTGATAACTAAATTTTTTTTTAGATTATAATTTGGTTCTAAAGAGTGTTGAGAGTATAAATTATTTTTTTTAGCTGCTCCTGCTTCTGAATATGAAAAATCATTTGGTTCAAGTGCATTTTCCTGAATATGAGATTCATTATGTATATTTTGTCTGTCTTCGATATTATTTAATGAAAAATTATTCATATCTATCTTTTTTGTGTTTAGTCCCAGACTATTGATATTAAATGGGGTATCTGATAAAGATGCTTTATTATTTATATTGCTGAAAACATTCAGATTAGCTTCATGAGAATTTTGATAAATCTTCTGTATGTCCTTCTGACCAGTCGATGTATATTGCAAATTTGAATGTTGTATTTCAAAATCCGTATTTTGAGTATTTATAAAAGTTTTATTAATAGTTTTATTTGAGACTTTTGATTTTTTAGAGAATTCTATTGGCAGATCTTGAAACATTTTATTTTTCTCTTCTGTTTTTTCTTTATAAGTTTTAGATGTTTGCTGCATAAAATATGTATTAGCATCTGGAATAGATGCATCAGTTGACGTATAACTTAATAAATCCTTTTCATTATTTATATCTTTTAAGGAGGCTTTACTACATAATATTTCAGAATTATTAGTAACCTTTTCATCTATTGGCATATTTTGTAGAGATTTAGAAGATTTCATTTCAAATGTCTATTAATTTTAAGTTTTATTTTGAGAGATATATACCTTCCAAATACTTACATTTATATTTGTTTGTATGTAACCTGAAGAATGATTATGTTTTTGTATGTCAACATATTTATTAGAAACTGGATTTTCTAGACGTCTAAATTTAGGTATAAACTGTACGGGAAGGTCATATGGAGATAAATAACCACTTTTAATAGAAATATATGATTTTGCAGCTATTTCATTGTTTTCTGAATTTATTGTTGAAAAATAATTATTATTTGGCTGATATGATTGCTGGTTTCCAGTATTTGTCAGAGAAGAAATATTATTTCCAGAGGATATTTCAGATGATGACTGATTAAATATATTTTTCGTTTTATTTGTATCTAGATTATTTGCTTGAAAACCTGTATGTAGTGGATATAATTGAGTATTATTGTTATGCATATTAGAATGGTAAGTATGTGACATAAGACCAGGTTTTTTAGATGATGAAAATATGTCTAATTCATGATTATTTAAATAAGGATAAGACATATTTGAATTTTGATTAAGATAATGCTTTGTACTGTTTTCTGGTGAAAAAAATATATTTTCGTTTGACGGCATTGTTTTTGTATTTAATGTTATATCGTCTGTACGAAATGTAATATCATTGTCAGTACATATGACTTCATCTGGTAAGAAATCCGTATCTTCACCAATTGTTTTCCATATATCATTATAATCGACTTGAGAAGAAATGCTATTGTTTTTATTATTATTATCGTAATTTTGTATGCTTTCATTTTGTATTGTTAGTGTATCAAAAGTATTCTTCAAAAAAAAATATTCATCGTTATCAACAGTTTTAAAAAGAGTAGAAGCGTAGTCAAATTCCGTATGTAAATCTGATGAAATAATATCTTTTTTATCTTCTGTCATTTCATTTTCCTTAAATGATTTTTAGAACAAGATGGCTATTAGATATTTTTGAGGATATCTTACCTGCTGTTTTAAAAAAAAATTTCTAAGAGGTATAGAATCCTTTTCAAATATACCAGAAGATATTTTTTCACTTGTTTTTTCAATAATTCCTATCATATCATTTTTAGAAATATTTTCGTCTGGATTTACAGAGATTGGTTCCAAATTAATTTGTGACTGAAAGTTGAATTCATAAGCTTTTTGAGATGATATAATAGTCTTCGGATCTTCCTGTCCTTTGAAAGGATTCTTAGGGATAGTTTCTTGAATTTCTGGATTTTTTTTGTTTTCTAATTTGTCGGATATAAATTTTTTTGAAGTTTGTATATCTAATAATTGATTTTTAATTTCTTAGCAATGATTATGAAAAAAATACCTTTTTTGTAAAAATTATAGTTATTATTTATGCTTTGTATATGATTAATACTGGATAAGTTTGAAAAAATGTCAAAATGCTCATTTTCAATTAATTTTTGTGGCATAAATTGTGGTAAGATTTTAGACTTTTCATAAAATTCTGTTTTGTTTAATAAACATACATACTCATTGCTAAAATGTTGAGTTAATTTATTTTAAGCTTTTGAATACCTTGTATGCCATTGTATATTAATATCTACCTATTTTTCTATTATTATATAATAATTAATAAATTAAGGTAATGCATTTCTCTTCTCTGAATATGGGAAATTGCATAAATCTTCTTTTTTCACTGGTTGTTCTTTATTATTTTGAATATTTTTTTTCATAATGTAATTTTATTTTTTTTTTAAATGTTTGAATTTAAAAAAATAATATTTATTTATTTGAAATACTCTTTTATATGTTGTAAAAATAAAAATTTTGCATGAATTTTTATTTTAGGATTCTAGTTAACATTAAAATATAAAAAGATAATGATAAGTTTGTGTATTTTTTTGGAAAAATAGAAATTATAGTTTTATTTAATAATTTAAATCAACATATGATAAATAACTTCCGTGATGTTATTGGATTTATATATTTTTTCATGATATTTATTTTAAAATTTAAATATAAACTTTAAAGTTTATTAAATAAGAAATAATGTATATTTTATATATGATTGTGAAAACATTAAAAATAGTATTAATACATTATTTGTATATTATTTATATTAATATATATCTAATTAATTACTTAAAAAACGTTAGTTTTTTATATGTATATTGTTTTAAAATCAAGATTTGATTTTTACTTTTTAAAATACATCATATTAGTTTTGTAATCTATGTTTTTATATATTTGAAATTTGATATTTATATAATTTTTATTATTCTATAAAAATTTTAGAAATATTTCATGTGCTTGGTGTAATATGTTAGAATAGGTATAATAGAAATATAGATAAATTTGTATACTAAATTTCTTAACATTGTATTTTCAATTTTATTAATAAAAAATATTTAGATTTTAACTAAAAAAATATATATTAATATTATACAATTGCAAGTTTGTGATATTACTGGACGAATATAGTTATAAAGCATATGAAAAATATATGAAATGAAACCATTAAATGGCAAAAAAATTATGAAAAATAATTTTAATGTATTTTTTTAAAATACAAATAGTTCAATTTTTGATCAAAATCAATATAATAGACATATAATATAATGAATCTTAATGTTAACTTCTTTTGTTGAAATGATGTTTATATATAATGAAAAAACCTTGATTTTTTAAATTACCATTTCCGTTTAATCTAAAGTATTTTAATTAATGTTACCTACATTTGTTTGAAACAAACTATCTCTTCTAAACAGTTTTTAAATTTTTTAAACTCAGAAATACATGTGTCTTTTTGAATATTATTTGTATTTTTTATTATGCATTTTCCATATATAGTGCCCTAAAAATATTTAGAATTTTAATCTAATTAGTTTTATGATTCACTAGAATAGAGCAAGATTTAGATGCTGATATAAATTTCCGAATTACTTGGTTATTTTTTTCCATTAGATGTTATTTTTATATGAACTTTTAGGGTTAATAGTTTTTAACGGAAAATTATCAAGTGTTAATATAAAAATGTTTTAAGAAAAAAATATAAACTTTCAGAAAGTTTATATGAAATTCTGTATGAATATCTTGATATAATTATAGCGAAATATATTACACATGTATGATAATGCTTTAGATAACATGTTATTAAGATAAAATGAATCTTTCGTTTTATAGTTCTGGAATGATTTGATAATAATGCTAGGTGTAATAATAGAAAACTATACACCATATAAATCGAATGCTTTCATTCTGACTTCAAACAAAGTACCCATATCTCGGCCGCAACGCTGTACTCGAATACTTTTCCATGCATTCCCATTAGGTCTTTCTGAATGTGCAGTACGTCCATCTATATCAAGAATTTGTGTTTCTAACATTGTTGGTGTAGTAATATTACTAATAGAAATCCCTGGATCTCCTTTTATAAAATATATATTAGTAGAACTTGGGCATAAGAATGTTAAAGAATGTGTTGATTCATCAATTCCTGTTAGCTATATAATATTATACCAAAATACTGTAGTTTAAAGTATAAAAAATACCTGTAAATCTTTTCTGATTTCAATTTTTTCTCTTCCCTTTCCTCTTTGTTTAAAACCAAGAGTTCTGCTATATTTCCAGATATCTCCTAATACAAATAAGCCCATCTCTGCCATTTGCGGTAATTTTAATGTTGTCGCCTCTCCTGCTCTTAACTCCGCTGACACTTTTTGTTGTTTTTGGTTAGAATGATGTTCATATTGGCTATCCTAATAATTATAAGTTAATTATTGCAGCCATATAATAATACATGTATTACTCTATAACCATCTACTCGACTATCTGAACGATATCTCCGTGATTCAAATGTATTTTTTGTTCCACGTTCATCATATCTTCCGTTAAAATTGTCCTATGATAGATTAAATAATTTAAATTGAAAATAAAAAAAAAAACTTGGAATTCTCTTATAAAATCCTGAAGAAAAAGGTTATTTTCAAAAAAACCGTTTGTTATAGCATGTTCTATTTCTTCTTCTGTTTTCATTATTTTGTCAATAGTTGGTAATATTGAAAGATATTCTGTTTGTTTTTGTTTATCTAGTAAATTTTAAGTTTCAAATATAAATAATGCGAATTTTTTACTTACAGTCTGGTGAATCATATGAGTCAAAAATATCTAAATTTGTTGATATTGTTTTGTTTTTAGGATATTCTAGTAATTGTTTTATATCCCATAAATCTATTCTTCTACGCTTTAGAGTGTTTGTAGATTGCTGTGTTATTTCTACTGGTGAATCATTTTCTAATTCATCTATATTCAGTTTCCTTTTTTGATCGATTAAGCTATTAGCTTTATTCTCTATTTCTTTATCTTTTTGTAATACTATATTATTGTTTATAGCTTCGTTGTCTATATTTATATGATCTTGTTCTTTAAGTTTTTCTAATGAATTATTGTCTATTTTTATCATATTTTTGTTTTCGGTGGGTGGTAACGTTATTATAACATAAAGTATATGAATAAAAAAAAAGACACTCTATAAAAGCGTTTATTTTAAGTATTTTATGTTCTTTTGTTTTTTTTTCTGAAATGCTATGTTCTCTTATATTAAATATTTTTGTTTTTTACTCTTTTTCTGTAATAATATATACCCGTTTTTTTTATAATTATTTTTTAGCGTTTGCCCTGAATTTTATGATTCTATTTGAAAAATTCAATGCAAAAAAGTTGTTAATTTAAAATAATAGAATATAACAATTAATCTTGAGAATTATTTATTTTAGAAGAATAGGTTTGCATGGTAAAATCTACAATAATTGTAAGAATTACGGACGGATTACCATTATGTGCATCTGTTGATGATAAACATTCTGAAATAGAACTATTAGAGCAAAAGCAACAATGTAAAATTATATTTCGGAAACTAACGGTAAATTCTGAAATAAGAGCATCAATTGAATCTGGACAGTATTTTTTACAGTAAGATATTGATTTTAGTAATTATTTTTTTCGTTTATTAAATATAGTTATTTTATTGATAATAATGTTTGTTATCTCTGTATATGTGACAAATCGTATCCACGAAAACTTGCTTTTTCTTACTTAGATGAAATATCAAAGGAGTTTTGGAACGTTTATGGTAATGATGTTACAAAGTTATCTTTAAGACCTTATGCTTTCGTGCAGTTTGGTTTTTAGCATCATTGATGATAATATTTGTCTTTTAATTTGTGATAGATACGTTTATACAAAGAACAACTCGTCTTTATCTTGCTCCTCGTGCTTCTTCTAATCTTGATAAAATAAATAATGAACTTCAGGATGTCACGCGTGCTATGACAAAAAATATTGAGGATTTAATATATAGGGGTATGTTTATTGATTATATGCTTGATTAATAAATTTATATTTTTCTAGGCCAAAGTTTGGATAGAATGTCAAATTTATCTTCTGATCTTCGTTTAGAATCAATTAAATATAGAAAAGCTGCTAAAAATATAAACTTTCATGCATTTTTACGTCATTATGGAACTATATGTACGATTGTTTTTATTATTGTATTAGTTATTTGGTGGAGATTTTTTTGATGATTAATATATAAAAATAAAAAAAAAAAAATGCATGTAATAATTTTTATTTTTAATGTAGAAAAATGTCATAGTAATAAGTCATTGTCTGGATCTTCTTCATCTAAATCATCTTCCGAATCTGGTGAATAGAATATTGAACTTTCTGGTTGATATATAGCTATTATTAGTAAGAAATATGATATATATACACTTTCTAATATACTTTGTGATTTGAAATGAGGGAGAATTACGCTTTCTTTTTGTTTTTTTTGTTTATCTGTAAGTGTTAGATTAAAATTAATGTCTAAATCTTCTATTTGTTTTCCAATAATATATGTTTTTTTTTTAAAATCTTCAACATCTACTATGGATTTAATGACACCTGTTTTTATCATTAAAACAGATTCTTCATGTATATATTTTCCATTTTTACGACGATGTTCTGTATCAATGAAAATTCCTGAAACATCATTTGAATCTAAAGGAACAATAATCCCTTCAATATAGGAATCATTTTCAAGTGGTGTGATTAATGCTTTATCTTCTGCATTTTTAGTAGCTATTTTATGTGACAATGAATGAACTGAAATAATGGTCGTTGATATATAAGATAGTAATTCAGATGGTAATGGATAATATTCAGGATATGATTTTAGTAGAGGTATTGAAGAATGATGTATCAAAATTAACGTTTTATGAACTAATAACATTAGAATGTTCTATGATAGTATAAAAATTAATACTGTTCAACGATAAAATTAATGATATTATGTCTGATAAACATATTTTATTCGTTAGATTGAATGCATCAATAGAATCTACACATATAATAAACCTTTGAGATATTTCTAATATGATTAAAGTATATTAATTAATTAATTAATATACCGTATTTTGAGGTTATTTCTTTGATGTTACATAATAATGTTGATAATTCTTTTCTCATTAGATTTCTATTATCATTGTAAAATAATGGTATGTTGTAATCACTAGTAGCATGATGCATGATACTAGTTTCGGTTTTTATATATATAGATATTATGTTTCTTTATTTTTTTTAATTTACATTTTCATTTTTTATTACTTACTGAGATTTTGCTCTTCTTAAAAATTGAGAAATAAGTGGCCATGATGATTGTAAAATTGTATCAAACACTGTTATAAGAGGTGAGGGTTCTTTAAATGATAATAGTCGTTCAATTATTAACGGTGTTTTTTTTTCTATCATTTTAAATAATAGTTTATTTAATAAATAGTATTATTAATATTCAGCATTGTATAATCTTACTATCGATAATAAAAAATATTTTTAAATACGGATTTATTAAATTTATATAATTCATACTACGATTAATATGTTTTAATATCATGTAACTGGTTTATTTTTCGTTTAATAAATTATTATTTATTCATAATAATCATTTTTGTACGATATTTTATAAAATGTATATCATAAAGTATATAATTAAAAATAATGATAAATTATCAATTAAAACGTTAAAATACGATTATGTGAAATAACGTAAAATAATAAATGTATAATTCATTGTCAATTTGTATGTTTATAATTATATGTTTTATATAAGAAATCTACAATGGTTATAATATAATATTATAATTTAAAGATTATATAAATTTTATTTAAACACGAATTATTTGATCACAATTATTAAATAAAAATTATGTGTAAATTATAATAAATATTTATATTTAATAAATTTATCAAGAATACATAATTAATAAATTATATTCATACATAATATTTTAAAATTATATTACACATTAATTATGTAATCATATAGCAATACAAAATATAATATAATTCATATTATATTTATTTAAAATGATTGCATTTTTTTGCATAAAAATGTGTATAATAATAGTAATAAATTAGCACTTACGGGATAAAATAGTAAAAATGTGTTAGCATGAATTGTATAATAATCGTATATTAATAATAAATTAATATTCATGAAATTATACATTATATACGTATTTTATATCGTAAATATTTTATATACAAATTCTGAAAGTATAAAAATCATATAATAAAAAATTATTACATTTTTTTTGAAATTTTTCATTTATATATTATTTTTTTATTTTAAAATAATCTTTATAAAAAATAATTTATATAAAGTTTTACATAATTATATTTCTAAATTTATTTTAATAAAAATTATATTTAAATATTTATAATAGAATTTTAGAAACGAAAAAAATCTAAACAAAAATACATCTAATTGTTAAATATAACTTATTGAAATAGGATGAGTAAAATTTTATCAGCTGAATGTATTATTTCTTTTACATAATCATGAGTGCTATATATTTAACATTAATAGATTTAAACGACTTTATATCACCAAGTCAAACATGTATTAAACCTATAGATATTATAGGAAATACATCTAAGAACGTATGAATTTTTAGTTATATTAATATCTTATATTTTATAGAATCACATAAAAATAGATAAAGAAGGATATTATGAACTTGACAAAGATGGTATAAAAAAAAAACTAGAACCAGTATCTATTACATTAAGTGATTGTTTATCATGCAGGTTTCATATTTTTTTCATCATTTACTAAGATAACCAGTTTAGTGGATGTATTACATCAGCTGAAAGTGTTTTCGTTAAAACACAATCATATCAAAAAATTAACGAAGTTATTAAAGAAAACATTGTTATTTATATTACCCTGAAGCCTTAACATAAATTCTAATATTTTTTATAATAGGGTCTTATTGAAAATGAACAAAAAATTCTAATAGCATCCATTTCACCTCAATCACGGGCATCAATTGCAGCAGCATTTAACCTTTCTATAAAATCAACTCATGCTCGTTTAACATATTTTTTTACAAAGATATTACCATTTTCTCACTTTATAGATACAAATTTTGGAAGAGAAATAGCATTAAATGAACTATCTAATGAATTTATCCGCCGATATAAAGCAAGAGAAAAAGGATGTAAAAACCAACTACCTTTATTAACATCAGCATGCCCAGGCTGGATATGTTATGCTGAAAAAACACATAAAGAAATTTTGCCCTATATATCACATGTAAAATCACCACAACAAATTACGGGCTCCATTGTTAAGTCAAAATTAGAAAAAACTTTTGGAAAACATCGTCAATATATTTATTATGTCTCAATAATGCCATGCTTTGACAAAAAAATAGAAGCAAATAGAGACGAATTTTCAGAAAATGGAGTTAGAGATGTAGATTGTGTTATTACAACTACTGAAGTGATAGAGATGCTAAAAGAACGTTCGTTAGATTTACGACAAATACCGGAAGCATCACACGACTCTTTGTTTTCACATTACATAGATGCTGATATAATAGAACACCCAGGTTCATCATCAGGGGGATATTTAGCTCATATTCTTTCATTTTCCTCACAAGAACTATTTAAAGATAATACAAATACTAATGAACATAATGTAACAATGAATATAATACGCAATAACGATATGAGAGAATATATTCTTAAAGGACCAAATAACATAGTTCTTCGAATGGCAATATGTTATGGTTTTAGGTAAACAAAACTAATACGATTTATATGTCATTTTAATATATATTATATATAGAAATATACAAAATCTTGTCCGGAAATTAAAAGCTAAAAAAAATAGAATATCACAAGAAGCAGGATACGATTTTGTAGAAATTATGGCATGTCCATCTGGTTGCATCAATGGAGGAGGTCAACTGAAACCAGAAATAATAGGATTATCAAAAACCATTACACACAAAGAATGGATTGATTATGTTAATGAATTATATGATTCTAGCACCAAAAAACCTGTTAACTCGTTCCATATATCACAGTATATAAAAAATTGGGATTCAGAATTTACATCGAAATCTCTATATACAACTTATCGTTCTATACAAGAAAATTTTGCTAAAAAAATTATTCAGGAATGGTAATTTCACAAATGCAAACATATGGTTAGAAAAATTGTTAATTATGTTCTTTTTCAATTTTATCTAAAACATTATAAAATTAATATTTGAAATTTATTACTATAATTATTATTACATATACAACAGATATATTGACGTCTATATCAGTGTATTCATTATGTTATACATTAATATATCTATAATCTTATTACATGATAATTGTATATAACAGTAAAAGAACATATAACTAATTAATATAAAAAATTGCATATACATTATTATATATAATTCAGTTACAAAACATAAATTCAATATGAACATAAAAAAATAATACAATGTTTAATTCATAAATTTCTAGCAAATCAATTTCATCATGAATTATCAATAAAATTATCCAATAACGCTATCAGATAAATTAACTAAAAGTTGTGCCAACGCACGTTTCGTAGATAAATCATCCTTAAGTATATTAGAAAATGTTGCATCTCTTAAAGGATCGGGTAAACACTGACGCAAAGCTTCTCGAGCTCTATTTTCATAAGATTTAAAAAGTAAATATTTTACGCATACCTTGGATTATCACTTAATCGTAAATAACATCGAACAACATGCTTTAAAAGACGATGAACTTGATTTTCAACAAGCTGATTCACCATATTACTTAAAACAGTACCCACTGAATAAAATCTTTCATACGTTTGACAAATGTATGCAAGACCCATATCATCAGTTAATATTTTTTGTACAATAAAGATAGCAACGGTTTTGCTTAATTCTGAACCAGTTTCCATAATACGAAGACAAAGAGGAATGATTTCAGTAGATAGCAAAAAATTTATTACTTCAGTAGAATCATTTTTTACTAAAGCTCCAATAACACCCAATGATGTTAATCTCAAATATTCAAATGGCCGAGATTTAGATGTAGTACTCATAAAAGGATATAAAAAAAGAGGAATATGAGCATTAAGAAAGAGAATTCGTGTTTCATTATGAGATGCAATACATTGTAGTAAAGCAAGAGCATTGCACACGCGATTTGAGGCATGTGATGTAAGCTGTGGAGAAAGTAAAAGAGGATAAACAGAAACAATTTCTTGAAGCAAACTTGTCATTACGCCTATTTTAATTTCTAAATAAGAAAGTAATTAATAAATACAACCCACCAAAAGAATGCCATAAAATAAAAGCAAGATCATCAAACTGCTCACGCTTCTTACTTAATTCAAGGAGCGCATGCTCTCTTCCAACACTCCCACTTATAAGCTCTATGATCCAATTATACATTTTTACATTGTCAGGTAAATTTTGATGTCCATCATCACCACGAGCACCTAAAAATGTATTTCCAAATGCTACAGAAGTCCCAAACCCTGGACTGGTCCTAGAAAGTGGAAAATTTGCGGTATTAAATGCATCAGAAATCATTTGCTGTTGAGTCTTTGGAATAGAATGATGCAAATACTGAGGAGATCCAAAAGTAGATCCAGATGCAGGTGAAATCATCGAACACAATGCAATAACTATTAAGTTTATTAATTATTTTTTTCAGATCCTTTAACGTTTATATTATACTAATGTATTTTTTAATCGTTTATATTTCAAACGTAGTTATGTATTAAATCTATATAATAGATCTAATAAAATTAGTGAAAATCATTTTTTTTTAAATTTTCTAAGTGTCAAATATATAAAAAAATATAAAAATATAAAAATAAATTAACTTTTTAAAAATAAGCTATAAAATCTAATTCATAAAACGATTTAAAATATGTTAAACCTTTAATCCTATATTATTAAACTTATGAAAATTATAATTTCTATAATTATTTTAAAAGTCTAAGTAAAATACTTTTCATGTTCAAGCAATATAAAATAAAATTATATACAAAAAATTAAACTATTATTATAAAAAAACATTTAAATAAACAATTCAGATAAAAGTTATTGTTAATATTCTTATTGGAAATACTAAATTCAAAATTCCAAATATAACAAAAAACATATATTTTAAAAATATATTTGAAAAAACGTTAAAATCATCATAATAATAAGATTTATGACGTAAATTAACGAATACAATTAAAACTATAAAACTAAATATACAAAGATTATAATTCAAAATAATATCATAAAGATACCATCCATAATTCGATACATAACGTTATTTTTATTTCTTAAAACTCATGCGCAGATTTTATATTGATAATATCTTTAAATTCTTAAAGCTATTAATTTAAGTGTAACATTTAATATAATATTACCATTTTTTAAAGAAGCCTATAATATTAATTATAAAAAAAAAGAAACATATATTACTTACGCCACCTACAAGGAATCCATCAATATCATCCATCAAAGATAATTCTTTCGCATTTTTAGATGTTACCGAACCACCGTATATAATACGGATATTATCGCTTTTTTCACCTAGTTGTTTTTTTAACCATTGTCGTATTTCACTGTGAACATTCTGCGCCTTAAAACATATTAAATAGATTTATTTTATTTACTTAGTACCTGTTCAGGACTTGCAGCTTTTCCTAAAATTCATTAAAAAAAACTTAAAATCTTATCATTCTACCTGTACCAATAGCCCAAACGGGCTCATAACTATATTATAAATGTCAAACATCAAATACAAAACTAGAATACATACGCTATAACCAAGTTCGACCAACATTTTACAATCTGAAAAACAGATTGCAATTGTGAAGTTACTACATCAATAGTACGACCTGATTCACGCTCTTCTAAGTTTTCCCCAATACAAAGAATAACAGACATCCCATTTTCAAGAGCACGTTTTGTTTTTAAAGCAATAGACTAACATATAAATAAAATTATAAAAACATAAAAACATCCTACTTGATTACTTTCGTTAAAATGAACCCTACGCTCACTATGACCGATAATCACCCATGATATGTTAGCATCCTTTAGCTGCTCAACTCTAAAAATATTAATTTTTAATAACCCAAATAATTTCTACGTGATTTCTCCTGTATATGGTCCAGGAGGACTACTATAAACGTTCTGAGCAGATACCCCTATATCATCTCTTAAATGGTTTCTAACATAAAGAAGATAAAGTTCAGAAGGACAAATTACAACATCTTAGCATAAAAATCAAAATTTATAATTTTTAAAAACGTTACGAACCAACATTAGGATCTAATTCGGATTCATTTAAAAACTCAACTATTTTTTTAATGCTTTCAATTGTTCCATTGGCTTTGAAATTCCCTCCAACAAAAAAATTTCGTGTCATAAACTAAACAAAAATATTTAATGCGTAAAAATATAAATTTAACAAATTTAATACACAAATTGTAAAGTTACCGAAAAATAAAAATCATATGAACTTTATAAAATCTATTATATTCTACCTTTATCAATTTTCTCATATAACATAAAGTTAAAAAAAAATTAAAAAATAAATTTCAAATTTATATTAATCAGAAAAATATCATATCCAATTCAAAGACTTTCAAAATGCACTGTTTATAAGCAAGAAAAACAAGATACTCGATAATAAATAAAACAGATATCATTTACTGTTAACAATTTTAAATTATGGTATACTAATTAATATTTATCGTATTTTTAAAGTTAAAACTAAAATTATGTAATAAACTATAGAAAAAATAACATTATGTTTTAAATTATTTTAATTAAATTTTTAAATTAAATATATATTTTTATCAATATGAAACTTAAAAATAGTAGGTTTTAGGAGAATACATTTAATATTTTTATTAATCAGAAATTATGTTAAATTGATTATTTTAAGCATTACATAAATTATAAAACACTATCCATGTAAAAATAAAAATTAACATTTTAATTATTACTTAATATAATAAAAATAGGTATTGAGTATAATTTTATTTTTTTTAAAGAAATCATTATCTAACATTCTATTAAAAATATATGGGAAGTTATAAGTCATGATATTAATATAAAAAAATATATCTGAAAATAATATTTCAATATTTATCTATTAATTCATAGTTTCTTAACAAAAAACAATTTATATAATAAAATATAAAGAATATATAAAAAAATAAAATTATTATAATTTTAAGAAATACTTTTAAAATTTCAATATAATAAATTCAAATGATCACATATTTTTTGAAAATAAAATATTTTATTTTATTGTTTTAACAATATTAACCATAATTATGATAAAACCATCAAATCATTATAATATAATTTAAACTATAAAAAAATTATACAAATATATTAATATTACACATTATTTTTGTTAAAATAAATATTTAAGTATTTTATAAAATTTATAACAAAACATTATCAATAATAATAATAAAAAACTCCAACATTAATTTTAGATAGTACAATTTGCTATTCTAATATACATGATTATCTCAATTATACTTCATTTGAAACAATTCAAACCAATAAAAATAATATTTTAAAAATCAAAAAACACATCAAAACTAATAACTATAATCAATATTAATTAGTAAAAAATAATTATTTAATAAAAATGCAGTTATCATTTAATTATACATCTTCTATCAAAATTACTATAAAATAAATAATAAGAAATAATTCCAGAGAAAACAATTACAGTAGATAATATTATCATTAACAAATCCCATAGTATAAATAAATAGCATATTTAATACAAACACATCCTAACAAATAAAGCAGATTTTTTTAAAAATAAAAAGATTTAAAATATGTATGTTCGAAGTACATCAAAATGCTACTTTATTGTATTTTCATTAACTCTATCCCATATATTCTAAAATAAAATTTACATATAATTTTTATTATCGAAAAATTTACCTTTCTTTCTTTTTTAGAAATATATTTCCATTTAGCTTTGTTAATCTTATACTGCAATTGTTCCTTAAATATCACTGCTTTCTTTATTGCAAGACTCCTTCTTTTCTGTTGTCTAGTAGAGATATTCCTAGGTTTTATTTTTTTCTTAATGCCCGACTTTCGAAATGCTAAATTGAACAATTCTTTAGATGTCTCTTGTTTTAAAGAATTATCTATTTATCTTAGACTCCCTTAATTGTTAAATGATATTTTATCCTTTATAATACCTCTGAAATGCATGTTTATCGTCATATTTTCTTACAATTAATTTTTCTCAGTTTTAAATCCACTGACGATTATAAAAAACTTTTAAAAAGTTAAAAAAATAAAAATCATATATCATTATATATATATTTTATTTTTTAACATCTAAAAAATATCAACTTTTTATTTAGATCGTCTAAAATACAAGGAGACGAAATAAGTGATATAGCATTAAATTAAATGCTAAAAAACATATCATTTAAATGTATTAAAGACTTTATATCATTTATGCCTTGGCTTTCTTTTTTTTGGTTCATTATAATACTTATAACTTCTTACATTTATATTGGGATGTTTTTTAATTTTCCATCATTATTGGATTTTTATAGTATGTTCTTTGATATTTTAGAAGAAAAAAAGAAAAATATTATAGAGAAAATATTTGGAAAAAAAATTTTTGATAAAATAAAACTACAAAACCTAGTGAAAAATGAAACAAACATTAAATACGAACAAACCATTGGAGGTCTTTATAATTCAGGAAATAGTTGTTATATAAACTGTATTCTTCAATCATTTGCATCTTTAAATGAATTGGAATATATTCTGGAAAAATTATCTAAAGAACATGATAATCCTATTGCATCAGCTACATTTTCTATTATATTTAAACTCAATCATTCATCTTCATTATCTCGAACACATAGCACTTCCAAACTCATAAAAACTTTGTCACTAAATAAAAAAATTTTTGACTATGAACAACAAGATGCTCAAGAATTTTTCCAAATTTTAACAACACAGCTAAATACAGAAATTTTAAGGATGTCGAAAAAATGCACAGAAAAAGGATTTTCAGGTTCTATCAAAACGAGATCAGAAATTTCCAACATAGAAAATGAAATAAAAAGTCCATTTGATGGACTTATGGCTAATAGATTAGAATGTATAAATTGCGGATTTTCAGTATGACAAATTATTTAATAGAAAATTCAAATTAATTATTCATTAGGAGGGAATAATTCACTCATCATTTACAAGTATATCTCTTCCATTGTCATCGTCGGTAAGATTTTTATAAAAAATAATATACGATAACATTAAAAACAGGAATTATGTTCATTAGAAGATTGTTTATCGGCATACGTTAACAAAGAAATGATTGAGGATATTCTTTGTCAGAAGTGCTCATTAATTGCGTCTAAAAAAGATCTCGAAATTCTTCTAAAATCTTTTCCTAATTCTGAAATGTCTCAAAATATCAAAAAAAAATTAAATGCCATTATTTCTGCTTTAGAAACAGAAGTCTTGAATGCGGAATTTTTAAAAGATTTCAAACTTCCTCGTCTTGTTAATAGTATTAAATCAAAACAAATTATGTTTGCACGTCTTCCTAAAATTTTAACTCTCCACATTAATCGTTCAACTATATCACCTATTAATGGCTCTATCTATAAAAATACAGCATCTATTACGTTTCCTCTTATATTAGATTTAAATAGATATACTACATCATATTCAACCTTATGGATAGATCCTGTACAAACAACGTCTATACCTATTAATCAAGAAAACCAATGCAAATATGAATTGAAATCAATAATAGTGCATTACGGTTCTCATACGTTTGGGCATTATGTAACATTTAGAAAGACACTGAGAGGATGGTTTAAAATTAGTGATAGAAACGTTAGGTTAGTTCTATTAATTATATATATTATTTTATAATTATTCTAGAGCATGCAGTATTGAAGAGGTTCTTCATTCCGGAAATGTATTTATGTTAATGTATGAACAAATAAAAGATGGTCTTAATATAAATCAAATTATTCAAAATTTTAGATCAGAAAATTATGCTAAACCTTATTCAACAAAATATCTTTCTTCCGTATTTGATAATGAAAAAGAAAATTATAATGAGGAATTTCAAACAGAATCTAAAACTCCAAATTCATTAGGTGTATCAACAATAAATGATACAAACTATTTATATCCTATAATGAAAACATTCATTACAAAATCATCATTGTATTCACCATTGCCTATAATATCCAAAAAAAATTGAAATCATCATCATAAGAACTATTGTAAAACCAAATCATCTAAAATATGAAAAATCTTATTATTTTAGCTATTTAACAATTTACTTAAATATTTAATAAAAATTTAATTATATGAAAAGCCATACGAAATTCTAAAATAGCCAAGTAACCATATTTTTTATTTTTATATTTACATGTATAATTTTACTAGATAATTATAAAATTGCAAAAACTTTTTCAAAATATATTAAAATTTGTAAAATAGTAATAATAGAATAAAATGTCATATTTTTAAAGGAATTATTACTACAGAATTTATTCCTTCTATTAGATATTTAAATTCAAATTAGAACAAATATAAAAATCCATAAATCAATTTTTATTATTAATATCGCTAAAGATTTATTTTATAAAACGTTGTGTTTACATTTAATTATCTAAAGAGAAAAAATAAAAAAATCATAGTTAACAGCAAAAATACATCTTAAAAGCAAAATATACATTTAATAACATTTTTAATTGCAATTGAAAAGGAGTAATAAGAATTGAATTATTCTTAAATATACATCAGCAGTTTTAATACTAATTACAAAAAACATTTAAGAATTATTTATTAAACATTCTCGCTTAAAACAATAAAAAATTTATATATAAAGAGGAGTAAATTGAAACTTTAACTAGTATTTATTTTATTAAATCTTAATTTTAAAAAATATGCAATGTTTCAAATTCATAAGCGAAGTAAACATCTTCCTACGTTAAAAAGAATATTTATAGGAGGAATTGCTGCCTTGATGTCGAAAGTTTTCGGAAAATGTATATCTCTCTCAGGATCCAAAAGCTGCCCTTCCTTTAATACATCATCAATATCTACTATTGCAAATAATACATTGTGATTTTTTATTTCATTTAAATATTTTTAACTAACAGAGATATAGTCCATTTCTTTCTCTTGTTACAGATGTTAATGAATTTGATGAACAATTAGAATCTTATATAATTAATCATTATACAAAGTAATATTATTTTAACTTAAATATTTTTTATTAATTTATTAGAAATAAATATGTAAACTTTTATGGTTGTTCAATGGAAGATATTTTAGATGCTAATAATTTTTATGCAAGATTCACAAAAACAATATTATGTGCATCTGTAATTCAAGAGTCAATTGTAGCGTGTAATCTAACTGCTGCAGACAGGTAAAAAAATTTACTCTTTTAGTAAAATTACTAAGTACAATAGTCGTCCAGTTTGTGCAGATACGTGTGCAGAATGGACTACCAGCGAAGCGTTTATTTTGCAACATTATTGTACAAATAGAACTCTTGAAAACGATCTATCATTAATACGATTTGATTTTGCAGTTTGCACAAGTCCAAGTGCATCTTTTTCTTCGAAATGTATTAAAGGAAAATCTAACGAACCTCAAAGTTGTGGATTTGGAGCTAACATATTAGGACTTTGTCAATATTGTAATTCATCCTTAAATTCTATAGACACATGCTGTGCATTATCTAATTTATCAAGTTGCGCTTCTTTTAACTACTCTATTTCAATACCTACAACATCAAGTGCTATTAGCTCGAGCTCTTTGCCTACAATTCCTATAAATAAACAAGAAAAAAACAATACTGCAAAATTATCACAGAAAACTATGTCATTCATAATTATTTTATCAATAATAATCATAATAATAATTCTTTCACTATTAATCTTGCTTATTATTTTATCTTTCAACAAAAGAAGAAAAATTAGAAATACTATGTCTAAGCTAAATAGTGTAAAGCAGCATATTAGTGAAGAGGATCCATATAAAAGAAATTATTTATCGCTTTTTAAAACAGAAAATAACTCTAATACATCGAATTATAATACTTTACCTGTACAAAAGAATTCTGATTATTTTAATAGGACTATTATCACAAGTACGCCTGAAAAAGAGCTTTCAACAAATAATGAAAACAAACAAGTCAAGAGTTATAAAAATTTTTATAATATTGCCGATTTAAATAAAAACCATAAGCTTTATCAAAATACAACACCATCCTCTTTAAAATTTGATTCATATAAATCTTTAAATCACCATACATCACAAATAACTGAAAATAACTCTGAGAGTATAAACGCCATTACATTGAAAAATTCTAAATCACGTCCTACATCTTCTATTGGACAAGATCGTGTAGCAATCTTGCCAATTGTAATGTCTATGAAAGATTATTATTCCGATCATCAAATAACACGCAATACTGAAGTTATTGCTCTTTATATATATGAGCCAAAAATGCCGGATGAAATGGTTTTAGAAAGAGGAGATATTATTCATGTAGTATCTGTCTGGGATGATGGTTGGTGCTCAGGAATAAAAATAGGAAAACTAGACAACTTTAACACAAAAAAAAACACCTTTAAAAACAATATAAAATACCAACAAAGTACTAATAAAAATATGTCTAAATTAGAAACTGAAATTTTAATAGATGAGCTAACTATAAAAGTATTTCCATTAGTTTGCGTTTGTCACAAAGATTCCTGGAAAGATGTATTTCTATAACTATTTTTAAATCTTTAGCTAATAAGCTTATAGGCTATTGAATCAGATATATCACCATCTTCTACATTAAAAAGTGCACCACCAAATATTACCCGTCAAATATTTAATAACTCTGAAAATGACATTTCTTCACAGTTAAATGAAAAAAACATAATTTTTGAAAATACTGAACATGATACTAAAATTGCTAAAGAAACTCGAAGAAAATCTTTTCCTGAAATATGGCCAATAAATAGATTGATAAATTCCAAATTTAAAGAGCAATTTGAAATAATTCCATCTTAATATTTCACAAATCAACAATACATCTTTTTGGACATCTTTTATTAAAATAATAATTCAGAGATGTATCTTCTTTATTCATACATAAAATATGCATTTTTTTAATCACTATCTGAATAAAAATATTCATGTTTATTAATAACTAATAGCCAATTATCAAGCATAAAACTTAACAAAACCTTCATTTAAAATAATAGTATTGTTATCTTTATAAAAATCTATTTCAAAAATTTTTACGTTTTTTTAACTTTTTTATGGTTTTTATAAGATATATTCAAATAAGAAAATCCTTTATATTTCTAAAGTTTATAAGATTTTAATAAATAAATATAAAATTTCATCAAAAAAACTAGATTTAATATAATATCAAAAGTTATAAATTATTAAAACAGATACATATAAAAATTTTAAACGTTTAAATATTTAAACATATATATTTTTTAATTATATATATATATCTATAGTATATGTACTAATAAAATCTGACCATTCTACATAATTTATAATATTGCATCTTTAATTATTTAAGATTATATAAAATATTTTTTCAAAAATATATTTCATAAATAGAAAATTATAGAAATTATATGTTTATTTTTAAATTTCTGGATAAATATTTACCAAAATAAAAAAATTAATAGTAAAACACTTTAATTTATAAGACTAGTAATTTATAATAATTTTTTAAATTTCTTATCCTAAATAAAATCAAATATATATCCATATAATTATAAAATTATTAATGAAAAAAAATGAAGAAAATGAAAAAGAAATCTTACTCTAATACATTACAATATCTGTCATCATCATCCATAACAAATTCCGAGGAAACTGATGATGAATGGTCTTCTTCATTTTTAAAAACATTGAATCATAAAAAAGGACAAAACGTTTATTCAAAAATGACTAATACAACATGGTGGGGCTGGTTTCTCATTATTTTTACATGGTTTCTTTTTGTAACTGGAATGTCTGGAGTTTTTGGAATTTGGCAATGGGTATTCCGAATTGAGGTAGTTTATTCATGCTATTTCATTAACAAAACTAAAAACATAAAATATTATAGAATATTAGAAATCAAGAAAAATCGCATGATTTCCCAATTATTGATTATTATTTTTTACTTATTATTTTAACTGGTGGAGTTGTAGCATGGATATGGGTAGGCATTAATTGGTTTGGATTGAAATATTTTCGAATGACAGAAACTAAAGGTGATCCATGAAAGATTACAAACATTTTGTAAATGTTTTTTCTTTTAAAAAGCTAAAATTTATTCAACAATAAAGAAATATTTTTTATGAAATCATTTTGCCAAATTCCCTTCAATTTATTTTTTGAATTATTATTTAACACTTTTTTATACATATTTATATTTTTTTATAGTATAATATTAACTTTTACGAACATATGAAAAAAATTATTGAAGCAGGTAATTTAGTGCTTCCTGGCCAGCCTATTTCATCAGCAAATACTGCTATAGCAGGTCCTGGTACTATCATTTATGACTCTGTTATTCGAGCATCAATCCCAGGAAAAGTAGTTCAATCTTTAAATTTAAATGGACAATACCAAATTTCTGTAGAAAGACTATCATGCAGATTCAGCGGAAAAGGTTCGCCTATTTTGCCTGAAGTCAATGCATTTGTATTGGGCCGAGTTATAAAGATTAAACCCAAAGAAGCTATAGTCAGTATTTTTGTTATTAATGAGATAGTTTGTCAGAGAGAATTTCAAGGAATTATTAGGTAAAATTTCACTTAAATATTAAAGGAAGACTTATTCTATTTCCCTTAGGATCCAGGATATAGAAGCTGTTAACAAAAATACAGTTAAAGTCTACACTTCATTTCGTCTAGGAGATATTGTGAGAGCACAAGTAGTAAGTAGAATAAAATAAAACTATTTATTAAAAAATATTTTAAGATATCATTAGGTGATCAATATTCATATTATCTTTCTACAGCAAAAAATGATTTAGGAGTTGTGTTTGCTACAGATGTTACGGGAGATGCTATGTATCCTATTAATTGGCACCAAATGCGTTCATATGTTACAGGTATTATTGAAGAACGAAAATGTGCGAGACCTGTATGACATTAAAGAACTCATCAATTTTTGAAATATATATATCCTATTATTAAACTTTTTTTTCAAACATGTAATTACAAAAAAATTATAAAATTTTTAAACTAAATTTCTACTTAAAAACTCAACTACTACGATTAGACATATAGGCAAGGAGAATTTAACATTATAGGAAATCATTCTTATACCACTTAATATTTATCAAAAAAATGTAAAATCACATATTTATCAACATGATCCAAAATATTTAATATTTTTTATATTAGTGAAGCCAGGACTTTCATTGAAAATATGGTAACTATTAAGAAATATATATAAAGAGCTATTATTAAATTTAAATTTTTATTTTATTATAGAATCAATAAACGTAGTAATTTAAATTTTTCAATCTTCACAGAAATCAATGTATATATTAATAATAAATACATAATATTGATATTTTATATAATATATCTAAAGAATATATAAAACATCACCCCCTTTAATAAGTCAAAGAAACTCCTTTTTGAATTATTAAATTAAAATATGCAAAAATAAACTCTCTATAAAGACATTTACTCACTAAAACATACAGATTATAGTTTATTGTAAAAAAATTACTTTCCGTAAGCTTAAATACATACAATCAACATCCTATCAAATCAAAAATGAAGAATCTAATAGCTTTATTTAAATCAAAATCTAATATTAAGGAATACAATGCTCCTAAATACAAATGTTTACAACTATGATAACACCCATCCTTTAAAACTTCAAATATATAACCAAATATCTATCATATTCCAAAATTTTAAAAATAATTTTTAGGTTACTTTAAAGTTGTCGGACTTTCTGAAAAATCACGAGTTTATATAAAACCGAAATTTTCAATCATTCAAATTATTAAATGTTATTTAATAAAAACAAACAGTTAAGATAGCGTCTTTTAATGTAGCGCCCATAGGAAAATATAATTCAAGTTTTTATTCAGATTTTATCGAAAGCAAACTACTTTATACAATACGTTAAACATTGATGAAGCTGAAAAAGAAATTCATACAGCAATGACAGAGATTTTTAAAGAAATAAAAAGCTTTTCGATACAAGGAAATAGTTTTATTATTGGCTCAGCTAAAGACAAAAACAAAAAATGCAGAAAAACTATGGAAGATACACATACATACATTTATGATTTTGGAGGTGTGACTGATCAAGGATATTTTGCTATTTTCGACGGTCACGCAGGATATCAGGCAGCAAACTTCTGTAAAGAACAGTTCCATGTTATCTTATGTAATTTGCTTCACAATATGCCATCATCAACAATTCCTGATATTTTTGACGCTGCATTCACATCCGTTGATAATGCATTGGCTAATCTTCCATCAAAAAACACTGGATGCACAGCTATTACCGCCCTTATAAGATGGGAAGAAAGGTCATTTGCAACAATCTCAGGCTTTCATGAAACTCGACGTACAAAACTTCTTTATACTGCAAATGTTGGAGATGCTCGTGCAGTTCTTTGTAGAGGTGGTAAAGCACATCGTCTCTCTTACGACCATAGAAGTAGTGATTGGCATGAGAGCCAAAGAATTATTAGTTCAGGAGGGCTTATCATTAACAATAGAGTTAATGGCATTTTGGCCGTTACTCGTGCTCTCGGGGATACTTATATGAAAGATTTTGTTATTAGCCATCCTTTTACAACAGAAACTATTCTTATTCCTGATCAAGATGAATTTATTATTCTTGCATGTGATGGTGTAAGTAATGTTTTTTTTTCAAAAAAAGTTTATATTTAACTTTTTATAGCTTTGGGATGTATGCACTGATCAGCAAGCTGTTGATATTTGTCGTAATATTTATGATCCACATATAGCTAGCAAAAAATTAATTGACTATGCTATTTCTCAATCTAGTACAGATAATATTACAACTATAGTTATTCGTCTTTCCAAAAACGATTCAGAAATAAAAGAGTGTCTTTTTTAAAAATGTATTAAATATTGCCCTCAACAAAAAGTAAATCTTTTTATAGATTTACATCATCTATATTGTATCTAGTCAACTAATTTATTTTTTAACATGAGTTTTTATATTTATATAATACTTTTTTACATTTTTATAATTAAATCATTTTTACTAGAATTATATGAAAAACAAAGGTAGTTATTTATAGAAAATGTTCATCTAGAAAAATGCTTAAAACAAATCCCATTACGTAGCCAATCATAAATTGTACAGTAATCTACTAGAAACTGAAGTTTACAAAAATTATAGCATTTTAGAAAATCAATTATAATAGAGAAAAATAAAATACTTTAAAACTTTGACTTTCAATAAAACCTAAGAAACAAGCATATAACAAAGACAATTTCTAATACTATTCTTTAAACATTTTTGGACTTAATGAAAAACTTCCAATTTAAAATATTTTAAATATTATATATAGACTAATCATGTGAAAATATACTCTGGATGAAGTATTTATAAATATTAGAAAATTCGTATATACATTTCCAAAAAATTTTTAGAATAAAAAGAACTACAAAAAAATAAAAAAGATAAACTTTAATAAAAATTTCAAAATTAATCATCTAATGACATTATATCATAACATCATGTATTGCAAACTTAAATAGACATATTACTATATAATACTAAAAGATTTTAGTTACAGAAAATATTAAAATAATATGTAAATAAAAACATTCCTAGAATAAATATCGTGTTACTCATATGTTAATATTGATAAGTCCAAAACAAGAAGTATAATAATAAAAATACATCCTGCAATTTTTATTATATTTCTATTATTAAATTTTAAAAAAAAACATTGTCATATTTATTAAGAATTTTTCTTATAATATCAACAGAATCACATTATCTTCATCTTTAATCATTATCAAAAACAAAAATCATAAATTATAAATTCTAGAAATTTCTTCAAGATATAAATTTATTTTATTTCTAAAAAAAGTACAAAACAGTTGCAACAATGAGCAATAATGGCATGATAATCATACCATTCATCATATCCAGAAATTTAAAGAAGTTAAGCTACTCAATTAAAACGAAAAAAAATTCAAATCATAGATTTATTTCTAATATAACAATCATCTAAAATTTAATTTACTGAAATTTTCATTTAAAAACCAAAAATTTACTTTTATAAAATATATTACATTATTTAAGTATTATAAAAACTATTATAGACTGAATTTTTATAAAACATTAATCTTACAAGATCTCAAATTATATTATTCATCATCATCCAATAAAATATCATATAAAATAAATCAATTACAATTTTTTAATAAACAGATTTTAAAAAACTCGTGCGTCATTGCAAATATTTTCATTTTGATTAGATATTATAGATTTTAACTTTATTAACAGTGCATTTTTTTAAAAATCAACATTCCAAAAGAATATATAAACACAAATATATATTTACATTTTAGCGTCAATAATTAAGGTCATGCAACATAAATTATTCCTATAAACATTATCATTCATAAACATTAATTTTCTAATTCAAATATACAATATTAATCAACATTTCTAGAATTAGAGTGCTTCTAACATAACTTACATAAAATTTAAGTTGTGTTATTAACCTAGAACGTTTCTTCATTATTTTACAATAAATTTAATAATATTTTAATTAAGGACCTAAAATCAGAATTTCAAAAATATTAAATCAAACATGCATTTATATAAACATTATTGTAGAAAATAGGAACCAAAAGAAAAAAATAGAAAAGATTATATTTTCCTTTTTTTTCTATAATATTCGTCTGTACCAGGTAAAATTCTCTTATTTATATTTTTATCAAACCAAGGCGAATCTTTTGTACTAGTATCCTATAATAAATAAGATATAATATATATAACATAAATATATTACCTGATCTACTAAATGAGTATATCTTGTTTGTCCTCGTTTCCCGAATTTGTCACCGCTTAATATTTTAAGTTTAAAAATAATAAAGCAGAAAAACATACCGAACTTGCATTGTATTTGGTAACAATGTTTTATCAGATATTTCATCCATAACAGGAACAGAATAATCTCTTTTCAAAATTTCTTCATCCTTATTCAAAATATAAATAATGCAAAAATTTAAAGAAATACATACCTGATAAAATGCGCCACGATGATACCATTTTTGCAAAAATCTCATTTTAGATTTCGTCTGTTTTTCCTTCTGTTCTTTTACATGTAACATGTCTTCTTTCAATCTCTCATCTTCATCCATATTACGTCTCCTCTCTATTTCATCACGCTCTCTTTCTTTTTCTTCAAAAAACATTTTCTCTCGTTTTATACGAGACAATTCACGTAATTTCCAAGCCGCTCTCTCTTCTTCTGGATTCAAATCATCCGTATCATCTACTTCTATACCATCACTATCATTAGATGAATATTTAAATTCATCTTTTCTAATTTCATCTTCTAGAAGAATTCGTGTTTCTTTACGTTTTTCTTGCTCAATAATTCTCTGTTTCTCAAGTTCTAATTGATCAAAGTTAAAGCATTTCCCTCTTTCAGACCTGAATATTAATATTAAATAATACATAACAAATAATAACATACTTCGGAACAAAAATAGGTTTTAATCGAATTTTTAATTGTTCTTCCTCTGTTTCCTCTGTTTCCTCTGTTTCTTCTGTTTCATACCCACTTATTTCCTATAAAAGATTTATTATAAGACGCAAAAGATACATTTTATAAATACCTCATCAGATACTTCAGAATCCTCCGTATCATTTTGCTTGATTTCACTAGAATCTAATTGCCATTCTTCCGTATTCAATTTTTCATGATTATCAATTTTTTGAAAACCAATAACAGGAGCCTGTACTTTAATAGGTTGTTTATCATGAACAGATGATGCATTATTTTTATCCTCATCAGATACATAATCGCTGTCATCTGATTCAACTAATTCAGGGCCTTTCCCTGCAAAATATCTAGAAACAGGTCGATGTAAGCGAAAACCCTTCTTTACAGGCATAATAAACTCAAATAACTCTCTCTTAGGCCTCAAAAATATATAAAAATACTAATAACTTCCATTTCTCTATATTACCAAGTATATACAAAAAAATATATATCGATAAATTAGAAAAAAACATAAGAAACAAGGTGCTGAATATAATAAAACCAAAACAATGAACCCTATTACATTTATCCCAAGTAAAAACACTTATAATAAACTCAAATGAACCCAAATACCAATATTAATGAAAAAATGCTAATAAAATCAGAACACTCGGCCCAATAATATTATCTATTGCTTTTTCAAGCATCCATCAAATCATATATATTATATTTGGTATATGCAAACAAGAAACAGTACATACGTTTTTCATAAGAACCCTAAAAACTGTAACTTCAGAAAAAAGCAATACTGCGACCCATTTCATGATCCAATATTAAATCGACAGTTAAAATGACATATATCAACACAATAGATTCCCGCATGCTAAAGAAATAAAAAAAAAAACATAATACTCAAAGCCAATCACACATAATAGTAACCAAGACAAACCGAATATCTGAATGCTAAAAATAAAATATGAATGCCAAAATAGTAAAATCAGAAAAAAGAATACAAGCCATGTCAATGTGAACAAAATCCAATGAATAAAAACCTAAAAATCAAAGCCTAAACCATAAACGAAACTTCGAGTAAGAAAAGCATCATTGGTTAATAGCCTGATATTAAGAAACAACTAAGATTTGCAGCAAGGCAAATTAACACGACTCAACAATGTCCATTTAGGCAAAGACATAGTAGATGTGCCTAAAATATAATCCATACGTTTTAATTCTACAGGATACTTTTCTAAATAACTCCAAGGAGCTAAAGGAATAGGCTGCGTTGATACGACAGGCATATACTGAGAAAAGTATAAATTATTGGTAGAAGATAACGCATTATCAGAAGGCACTAATAAACAAGGTAAAGGCCGCAAAAACCGAATTTTCATCAAACTCGTAGAATATGTCCAAAGTCTTTCTAAAATAATCTGCCAATCCCCCCATTGAGTGTTCGATACAAGAAGCGAATAATGAATATTTATAAGAAATTCAGCTTCCATAACATGAATCTCTTTCACAGATATCCCGGTAATTTCCGCCCATGTTTTATTTGTATAAGTATTATCATCAAGAACTAAATCATAAATCATACGCAAAATAAAGATGCTATCATACACTTATTCCCAAGTATTAATGCGATCGTTAAAAGCCTATACTCGCTCCCAGATTTTCCTCGAATCATCGGATTCTTCTCCTTTAAACGATAGATAAAAAGTAGCGCAAGAAAAATAACATTTTTTGAAATATTTATAGATGAAAGAACACATCGATTCCATGAAAGGAATTCTTCTTTAGGAAAAGAATTCGGACTCAATAAACTCAAAGATTGAACATTGGAAACAATAGAAAACAATGTTAAATCAGTCTCAAACCAGATCAAACAAACAATCTGATAAAATAAGCCACTTCCAAAAATAACCAAAAAATACCTGAGCAATGAACTCAGGCGCGTGAGATTCAAGTATTGACAATAGAAATGGAGAAACAACATATTGAGCAAATAGACCATCTCGATCATCCAAAGTATCCTGTTTCGTCTTTGAAACAAGCTTAGCAAGAAAATACGGATGATGCCGATACGATGGAATTTGTCGTGGTTTACGAATCCCAGAAAGAATAACTAATCGTCGCCATTCTTCTTCTAGTCTCGGGACTACCACCGGATGCATACAATGAACCATTTTGAACGTCTTAATATAATTACGAATAAATCTCAGCCTTAAACAACAAAAGGCTTAAGGAGCAGCTAATAATAATAGCGCAAAAAAGCTTTGCGTTATAGAAAGTAATATAAAACGGACAGAATCTGTTATAAATTTATATTATTTACTATAATTATATATAACCAAAAACTTACATAGAATCCTGGCACCTACGATTTTAAAATCAATAACTCAAGTGCTAACATTCAAACCCATCAAATATTATAATAACTAAATAAAAACATTATTTTAGATACTTATGTGAAGGAGTCTCTGTATATATTCGGGAATTTCACAATAGCCGGGTTCTCTCGATTCAATGGTCAATAAAGAAATTATACTTTTCGCACTACATCTTGATGTACACGATTCACATATTTCATTTTAAAACATGCATGTTGCTCGCTTAATCTGTAATAGCGATTTCCGAAGAGGTTAAGCGGCTAAGTTAATACCCTAGCAACGACTCGATAATGAAGATCAACGTTTCAAAAGACATTAAGAATTATATGCAAGACAAGCCCTTAGTCATAAAAGCATGCAATGCTTAGGGACATAATAGTACACTTGCTGATATACATGATAAAAGAAATAGATTTATAAAAAAGTAAATTCCACGTTATGATCTAAATAAGCAATATACACATTATGCATTATATTAAATATATTATTTATGTTGCTATTCTTATATATGTATAAAGAAATTGCCTCAGTTTAGCCAATTTGTAATTGATAACATACGAAAATCAAAGCTAACCAAAAACAAACAAAATAAAATGAATTGTATCAAAATTTAACCATAAAATTAGGTAGAAATATAATAGTCATGTTTTTATGTCAATACTTGCACTCATTGTATTTTTCTTTATATTAACCCTGAACCCTAAATGTTATAATAAAACACCACTAGTGCTTAATTATCGAATATAAACACCAAGGCAAATAATTGCAGAAAATATCATTAAAGCACATGTACATATGCAAAGTGCTGCAATTTACATAATAAACGTATATTTTTCCCTTCATATATAATACATTTTTTTATTACCGTTTTTACATCCGTGATATATTTTTTCGGGTGCATAAAAAAATACACTTTACTCAGCAACAAAAGTGTTTGAGTGAGATCATACGGAAATATTCTAAAATTAATGCAAAAACCATACGGCGAAATAGAGTGCTGCAAAATTGCATTAATTCTCATAAAATAATGTAAAGACGCACTCCGCTATGAATATTTCTTATACGAATTGTCTTATTTTTAAGACGTGAATGTATTATTTAGGGCTCAGCGTGCATTTTTAATTTTTCAATAAAAAACCCTTAAAAATTATATCGGACACTATAGAAGCACGGATACTCTACCAAATCAAAAACTCCGTATTTGATTCTCATTTACCCCTTTTAAGGGGTGTAATAATATCAGAAAAAAATATATTTTTTCACCATATTCCTAGTCTGTACAACTTCAATTATCTTTTAAAACTTTAAGAGTCAAATCATAATCAAGAAAAATAAAAGCAAGCGATGATTTTTTCCGATATTGTATATTTGGCTAAGCCTTTTTTTGGAAAAAATATAGCAATCTAATTCTTTGTTATATCTATGCATTTTCATATCAGCATTTTCAATTCTACTTAGAATAAGTTTTATATTTTTTCTATAGTTTTAATATCTAATAAACTGCATTCTCAAATCACTATATGTTATCAAGCCTTTGGAATAATTGTCATAATCGTATAAAATTAATAAAATAAATTGATATCTAATTCCGGCATTCATGAACTGCATCTCATTTGAAACTGAAACAAGTTTATAAGTTTATTTTTTCCGTTTTCAGAAACCCGGCATTTGCAAACCTGAACATTAACACGTTTATTATATAGTCCTTATATTAAAATTATTTCATCTATATTGCATTTTTGACACTAATTTTATTATTTTCAAACACGTTTTAATGCCACTTCCGCCATTGCATAGAATTGTACTGTCTTGCTGTTTTATATGTTATGTACCGAATGCTTTCAACCTAACTCTTGTGTTTAACATAATTAACGCTGATATCAAAACCCTTTAAATGTATATACATAATCTAATATTTAGGGTTATTTAAATTCAAAATGTATCTGACTTCAATATTTTAAATTAAAACATTATAAATCAGAAATATTTATTTTATCCATTTAATACTAAAGACCTCTGTTGCTTTTGATTTAATAAACATTTAATGGGACTATATCTATTGAAAATAGTACATTTTTCAGATAAATGTTTTACGAATTATTTAGCATTTTATCAAAACAAAACTATATTGAAATAATATTTATATCTAGTAACCTTAATTTCGAAAACTTCGAAGACAAATAATTTAAGTATACAATTATATAATAGAAAGATTATCTCATTAACGCACGAACGAAAGCCATCATATATATTCCAATGAATTCAAACTAATTATTATAAAAATATATCCTTATAATAATATCCAAGATAACTTTTTGTGAAATTTAATAATCCTTGTGACAAATAATATATAAACTTTAACAAAAAACAACCTTCAACTTATCTACTTTAAAATTGTTAAATAAACTTATTTCTATAAGATTAAAAATTTTAAACAGTAGTATCTATCATTGAATATATATCAATTCATTCAGTAGTTTATAATACTTCCACAGTTTCAATGAATTTACAATTATAATTATTAACAATTATTAAACATTTACAAAATGTTGAACGTTAATATATTTTAAAATCACCTTCTACAGATCAATTCATAATAACAATAAAATTTCCACAAATATCGGACCCAAAATTTATATCTTATATAACTCATGTTTTCTAAATTATATTTTAACAACCACATAACTAATTATAACACTATATATTTAAACAATATAACTACACTTATTCGTACCATAAATATTAATATTTTAACACTATCTCAAATAAATTATTCAACATTCTTTCTAACTAATCTACATTCATAATATAATAAAAAATAAACATAAATACGCCCATAAGAATCTATCCTAATAATACATTTTATATATATATTATAAAAAACTTTCTAAAAACTTAATTCAAATCATGTACATAAATGATTATTAGCTATAAATCCGAAATAAGAAAGCGATTACTCCAACAACTTAAAATATTCAAAAGAAAAAACTCATGCTATCAAAACATGAAAAAGTATTCTAGAGTTATAACCTGTAAATTTTTGCAAATTCCCTTATATTTTCCATCTCTAAATAATCCTAAACAAATTGATTGCACATTCAGAAAGCCCTATAATAAATACAAGATATTCCTACCAAACTACATATCCCCACATTCATTTACTGTACGAATCATTAAAATAATATTGTCTAAAAATGAATCTACAGAGACACGTAAAACTTTTAGATTATCGCTCTTAAATACTACAGAAAGATAAAGCATATCTACTCTTATTTCTCTATATACCAAATGCTTCTTCAATTCCGAATCAACAGACAAAACAGCTGCCGCCTGAGATGCAAGTTGTTCTGTTGGAAATGGAATGCTAATATCACTGAAAAAATTATCCCCACATCAAACACAAATATAAAATCTAAACTCACATAATGTGATCAAACTTTATAAGAGATTGACTCATAAAGAATTAGTAACAATAAATTATTAAGCATATTGCTCAAAAGAGAAAAAATATAGCAAAAAAACAATAAATAATAGATATAAAATGATATAAATTTAATAGATAAAAAAGATACATAATAATATAAAATATCAATTACACCGTATTTCTCAATATAAGAATAACACTATCTCCACGAAGAAACATCTTACTAATAAACCGATCTTTGTTAACAGGCTTTCCCTTCTTTCCTTTAGCATTTCTTGGTGTCTAAACAAATTATTAGAAAAAAAAGTTAAGATTCGTCTACCTCAGTCCACATCTATAGATATTAATAAAATAAAAAAACTAGAATAATTTAACCTCTTTTACATTTTCCAAAACCATATTAGAATGACGATCAAATGCTTTTACACGAGCTAAAAGTTTACGATTATTTCGACAACTAATTAAGACTTGATTATGGTTCTGTACAGCTAAAACTTGATTAAAAATAAACTAATTCCATAAACGAAACGAATCACCTTGCTGTAAAACAGAAAGAGGACCCGTATCAAACTCATATGCTTCCAACTGTTGTATTTCTGCCTCTGTCAATTCTGATCGAGGCTTAGATACTAAATCACTATATAACGAATTAGCTTATCAAAAATAGATATTATGATTATATTTTTCTTAAGCTTACGCCATCTCTTAGTTTAACAAATATATCTTAAAAAATATTGAAAAATATACAAAACTTTTAATAATTAATAAAATTTATAGTTTTTTGTAATAGACCTTTTTTATGTCGGCAATCTCCACTTAAGTCCTTAACGTCAAAAAAATAAGTGATTAACTTAAAAAAATATGATAACAAAAACTATAGAAATCCGTAGTCTTTCAAAGTCATTCCGTCCATTTTTTTCTTCTAATACAAGATGGAGTATTATTTTATACATTTAATATTTAATAAATATAATTAACTTGTATATCTATAGATATATGGTCACAGATTGAACATCAAAAAATAATGTATAGACAAACAATTGTACGGAATATAGCAACGTTTGACAGATCTAAACCACATATAAACATTGGAACTATTGGTAAAGACTATTATATATCTATAGAGAATTCGAAATATATATCTTTATAGGCCATGTTGATCATGGAAAAACAACACTTACGTAAGATTTAAAAAAAATATATGGGAATATATAGAGATTTCATAGTGCAGCTATTACTAAGTGCCTCTCGAAAATAAATAAGACATCTTTTAAAGACTATTCAGAGATCGACAAAGCTCCAGAAGAAAAGGCTCGAGGTAAATCTGTTCTTGAAAAGACATATTAATAATACTTATTTCTTCTAAAGGAATAACAATATCAACATCGCACATTGAATACGAAACTAAAGAGCGCCATTTTTCCCATGTTGACTGTCCAGGTCATGCAGATTATATTAAAAATATGATTACTGGTTCGAATAACGTTTAAAGAGTAAGGAATATTTAAAATTATAGGTGCTGCTCAGATGGATGGAGCAATTATTGTTGTATCTGCTACAGATGGCTCTATGCCACAAACTAAAGAACATCTTCTTCTTGCTAACCAAGTTGGAGTTAAACATATTATTGTTTTTATAAACAAAGTAGATGCAGTTCATGATAAGGAAATGCTTGAACTGGTGGAAATGGAAATCCGAGAACTTCTTTCGACATATGGATTCGATGGAGAAAAGACTCCAATTATTATCGGATCTGCTTTATGTGCTTTAGAAGGAAAGAATAAAGAAATTGGCGAAGATTCCATATGGAAACTTATAGATGCAATCGATAATCATATACCCATACCTCAGAGAGATATTCAAAAGCCATATCTTATGCCAATAGAAGATATTTTTTCAATTTCTGGAAGAGGAACAGTTGTAACTGGACGAGTAGAGCGCGGAACACTAAAAAAAGGAGAAGAAGTGGAGATTATTGGGTATGGACCACCAATAAAAACAATAGTTACAGGCATTGAAGCTTTCAACAAAGAGTTAGACCAATCTATAGCCGGCGATAATTGCGGTTTACTTCTTCGTGGCATTAAAAGAGAGCAGGTTCGTAGAGGAATGGTAGTTGCTCGTACCGGAACTGTTAAATCCTATAAAAAGGCAAGAAAATATTTAAAAAAAACTTTTTTAATTTATTGTGCAGTTTCTTGCATCCTTTTACATTCTTACAGAAAAAGAAGGAGGAAGAAAAACAGGTTTTGTAAATTATTATCGCCCCCAAATGTTCTGTCGTACTTCTGGTAACATTATCTTTTTTAAAGAAAACAAATTATTCAATTATTAATTTTATAGATGTTACAATTATACTCACACATCCTGAGGGAATTGAAGATGCGGACTCTAAAGTAATTATGCCTGGTGACAATGTAGAGCTGGTAAAACATATTTATACATTTTGATTATTTCTGATATTTAGGCTTGCGAACTAGTTCATTATATTGCACTAGAAGAGGGCATGAGGTTTACTATTCGAGGTACATTTTTTATTCATTCTTTGATTTGTATAACTTGATATAGAAGGAGGAAAAACAGTAGGAACTGCTATTATCACAAAAATTTTGGAATGACTTTACATTTCTTGTGATTATATAACTGAAATTTAAAACAACCATAATTTCTAAGAAATAAATCATTAAAAGCTCTATTATTTCTGTATTTTAATTTTTATTTATACCAAACATTATCATTCGTTTATCTATTTAACAGATCGATTTTGTTATGATTAATTCGATAAGTGAATGAGTTGTATATTTGTAAAAATAAATTATAGAAGGTCAAGAAATAGGGTCAAAGTCCTCTAAACTATATTTTCCTGACTAATATTTCTTAGATTATATCAAAATTTCATGAAATATCTTTTTGGAAGCTGACTGTTGCCGTCCTTTAAAAAAAACAATCGCCGTATTAATCTAACCCAAATCAAAAAACATGGCAGATATCAAGAAAGATACAGATATTTATATATTTAGTAATGAATCATGTGAAGTAAGGCACTATCCTATATTATTAGAAAAGTCTCTTCGTTCTATATCAAGTATTTCAAAACGGTCCGACTCTGGAAGTATGGATTTCATTTCAGAATACAATTCATTAGCAGCACAATACAAGTTGCCATGTTATCCGAAAAATAGTGAAGAAGAAAATAATGAATCTAATGAGCAAATTTGCCAGCAAAACAAACCGGTAACACAAAAAAAACTCATTAAAAAATTATGCAAATACCAAGTGCATCATTCATTATTCCATTCCTCGAAGTGGATAGGAAGAATAATGAAAAGCAAACATTCAGAAAAGCATTGCAATACTTTATCAAAATCAAATTCTAAACGAAATATATTTAAAAAATCTATACAAAATCCTGTAGAAATAAACATATTGAACAGCACCGAAAATCCTTATAACGAATGCGTTGAGAAATATTGTAACATTAATTCTCACGAATCTTACGGTATATTTGGAGTTCCTTTGTCATCTCTTATTCAAGAGATGGGTACGAGTCATATAACAAACTTTCCGGAAAATTTAATGTTCAGTGAGCACAAAGTTCCATTAATATTTAAAATATGTGTAGCAAAAATTCTGGAGAAAGGTATTCGATTTAATATTTTCTCATATAATTGATCTATTTATAGGTCTTGAAACACCTGGTCTTTTTAGAGTAAATGGATCACGATCAGTTATAAGATCTTTTATTGAACACTTTTTAAAAAATAAATCCAAAATATCGTGTGAAACAGACATAGAGAATTTCAAAATAACTCCTAATATTCATGATTATGCGAGTTTGATAAAAAAATTATTAGTTGAACTACCCGGGGGAATTATTGGGAATAAATTACAACTTCAAGCTCTTTTTCCTCTTTTAGAAGACAGAGCCTCAGCCCGTGTCTTAATGCCACCTGAAATACGCGCACGAATGCTTGCATTAGCCTTATCTACAATTGAAGATCAAAATAGATTTTATTTAGCTTGTTCAGTATTTGCACTTTTAAGGGCAGTGGCAACATGTACAGAACAAAAAGAGCGTATTTTGAATTATCCAAAAGATCTAAATTACATGAAGCCGGAAGCACTTGGCTTAGTATTTGCACCAACTTTATTAGGAAGACAAATAAATTTATCCGATGTTTCAGACATCATAGATTCAGAAAATTTGTCTAATAAAGAACAATTAGGACCATTAAAAGTAATAAAAAAAGAAAAAGAGAAAGCAAGGAAAAGTGCCAAACTTATCGAAACTATAATTGATTATTGGGAACAAATAATAGCACAATTAAAGAAACTTCAACCATCTATACATATTTCTGAGTTTAATAAGGATACCCCCCAAAACAAAATAGAGCATTCTGAAAATAAAGATTTTTATGAAAAATTCAGTGATGATAATAAAGAAAACATTGATCCAAACATGAATGGGCATATATTAACTAAATTTTCCTCTTTAGACAGTAATACTTTTACAACAGCACATACAAATACAGATGGTAATATTTATATAAAAAATTTTTAAAATATTTAAATTAAATAGAAACAAATTCTAGCGGAACATTATCAAAATCTAACAAGAACATTGCAAATGAGTTAGAGTATAAAGAAAAAATAACTAATCTTAAAAATCAACTTGTTATAACTCAAAAAGAAAAAGAAGAGATACGAATTCATTTAGAAATCAAAACTCAAGAGGCAGAAAGGTTATTTAGTAGATGTCTCGATTGGCAAAGAAAATCAGAAGCGTGGCAAAAACGAGCAGAAACTGCAGAAAAGGATTTAGAAGATTACAAAAACAATAGACAAATAAAGCTGGTTGCAGAATGGTGATCATACTTTCATAATGATTTATCAATAGTTATAACAAAAAGTTTTGTATTTTTTTAAGAACCACTAGCATCAAATTATCAAACAATTATATCATATTACTTAATAAAACGCCATTATTTCATATCTTTTATACTTTGAAAAATTCGCAATTTTAAATTGCAATACAATGTACGTTTATAAAAAACATTAAATGAATATTCTAATATAAAAACCAATAATAAATTCATTAATATAAAATTTCTATAAAATCATTGATTGGATATTTCTTCAACCATAATATATTGTAAAATATCAGATAAAGTTACCAAACCCTTCAAACACCCATTTTTGTCAACAACAATTAATCGATGAATCCTAGACCTTCTGATAACATCAAAAATACCATCCAAAGAATCTTGATCTGTACACGTATGAACTCCACCAAAATCCTATAAATTTTTAAAATAAAATAAAAAAAACTTATCAATTTCATTACATCAGAACGCCGTAATAAAGCTTCGCCAACGGTAAGTTCCAAATCATAATATGAGCCAGATTGAATCAAATGCTACAACGATTAAATATGTTACAATTTCTTTACTCTTAAAACTACCAAAGCATCTATTGCCTCATATATATTCAATATAATACCTTACATATTATTAAATTTTCAATTTCAAAGAAACGTACCATCTGAATCTAAAATAGGAACACTAGATATTCCTCTCTTAGCTAAAAGATAAATTACATCAATGACAGGTGTGTCCATACTAGCAGTTGCAAGATCTTCATAAGTTCCAATTGATAAATCACACAATGGCTTTCGAAGCATTTTGGTTTCTTTATAACACTATTTTTACTTCAGAACAAGGAACATATCTCCTAAAATATACATTTAATGCAACAAATTTCAATATACGATACTGTGTTAAAACACTGACAACTACTTCATGGTATGTTTCATCATCATGATCAATCAGAGGAATCCGTTTTGCTTTCGTCAACCTAATTCTTTCACATGCTTCATATAAACTTCGCATAGGATTGATTGAAATTGTCTCCAGGGGTGGAGCATTGATATTTTTTTCAATATCTGATTTAATTCAACTTAAAAATGCATTTTCAAGAAATACGAATACCTCTTAAACCATCTAACTTCAATTTTTCAATATCTTCCAACGTCTGCGAATATGATGCGTTTTGATGAAAATATTGAATTACATTAATAAAATCAGAAACCGTTAATAAACCCGCAAAAGTACATGTCTTCATATTCCACAAAGGCGCAGAAACGATATCTAAAACCTTAATATCCTTGAGATAAAAACATAAAAAAATTACTATTCTGAAACAAAATCGTAAGGCCTTTCTTGACCAAAAGCTCTGTATCTAAAACAATCATCCGAAAACTTACTGGCAGCACATCATAGCATGTTTTTGATTTAATAAACTGACGAATCGACTCCTAAATATATAATAAACCAAAAAATACACTCAGCACCATCATTATTTACAAGTGCTTCCAACTGAAGCTTATCTACTTTCTCCATTTTTATATGTCAAAAATCCTAAGTTAATAAGCTTATCTTTTGACCTAATTAACCAATTTTAATAAGAAAAAAACCATACATATAAAACTCTGTATGCCTAAAATATTAGAAATGTCTTTAAAGCCGTTAACCTACCCGTTCAGCCTTATTAATATCTCATTCCTATTAGCTGGCCAGCTCAGACGTCGGCAATCCGATATTAAAAATATTAACATTTAAATAAAAATAAATGTATACAACTAAGGGCCTGAGACGCAGGTTTCAGAGCCTCCAATGCCCTTATTATAGGTCTTTTTCAAATGCTTTAAGAATTGCTTTAGATAAAGGCATGGCTCGTCTTAATCCTAAACGACGATTGATTGAAATATACGGATTGGATGCAGGAAAATTCCTTCAAAACATGATATCTAACAATATTCCACCAGAGGGACCTGACAGTGGTGTTTTTTCCGGCTTTTTTTTGCCACAAGTATGGCTTTTATAAAGTATTTAAGGGTCGACTAATCTCAGGGACGAATGTTATGTGATGCTTTTATATATTCAATAGCACATAATTCAGTATGGAGGGAGAGTAGAAATGTATCAGAAGGAAAGGATTATCAGGCCTTTTTTATTGAATGTGATGCACGCAGTGCTGAAAATCTGCTTTATCACTTAAAACATTACAAGCTTCGTTCAAGAATATCTTTAGAACTAGTAGATAATGATGAATGGAGCATTTGGTCATCATGGGGTATAAGTGAGAAGGAGGATTGCGAGAAAAAAGAATCAATTGGTTGTTATGATCATCGAGCACCAGGAATGGGGAGGAGAGATATTCTACCATACAATACTAAGCCGACATTTGAATTAGACGAAGTACCGTTAGAAAATTACAGAATAAAGAGGAACCTTTTAGGTGTCCCAGAAGGGCCAGATGATATTTTTGAAAATAAAGTATTTCCTTTAGAAAGTTGTTTGGATTACATGGGAGGAAGTATAGATGAATATAGAGTATATTTGAAAAAGATTAATAAATAAATAGTTAATTTTTATAAAGGATGTTATATTGGTCAAGAACTTACAACAAGAGTTTATCATGCAGGTGTCGTAAGAAAACGAATTGTTCCTATTTCATTTTATGATCCAAACGATTCACCACCGTCTGTACTTGAATATATTCCGTCTCTAAAATTTTGTTTTCCAGCACAAGCCACTAATATTGTAAGAGAAGATTCTACAGAAAAAAGTGTGGGTAAATTTTGTTCAGGAATTGGCAATATTGGACTAGGACTTATGCGTCTTGATAGTGTATTCAATCAGCCCGAACAACATAAATACGTTATTCATCACACAGATCAAAATAACAATAACCATATTATCGGTGTTAAGGCATTCCATCCATGGTGGTGGACTGAAAAACACAGCAATCCATAACAATATGAATAATATATCTCATATTGAACAAAATAAAGAAATGTACTTTACCATAAAAATGTACATTATTTTCTAGTATTTTACATACAAAATGACCTTTCTATTCAATAGACTTAAAGCTTCTCCTCCCTAAGGCCATCTTTAAAAAATATCATGTATGGAGTTATCCCATCTTCACGATAATTCAACAATACAACCATACCTATATTTCCAATTAATAAAAAATACATACCTCAAGAAGATCTAACCGTCTACACTCATGCTTTCTCCAATATAGAAATCATATTCGGAAAAATTAGCTAAAACTTTCTTAACAAATGCTGTGACATTCTTCTCAAATATATCAACACGATCTGGCTGATTCTCTTGCAAATGCTGTCTAAAAACAGATCAACCCTACCAAACTTCACTTCTCCATTTACTTAAGCTTTTTAAGATATGATCTTGAATAATATTAATTTTTTATACATAAATTATATAATTTTACTTTATATGAATTTGATAATCTTTTTTAGTATAAGTTGTAGAGACCAACCGAAAAGAATAAACAACATTATTGACAGTTTCAACGCCATCTTCTGTTATTTCCTCTTCTCCTTCAGCAGACGGGCTATAGATTAGAAAAATAAGATAAATATAAGTTTATTACTTGGCACCAATATCAACTTCTCCTTGTTTAATTTGAACCATAGCACAGTCAACCTCATATACTATATCATCAACATCCTTTAAATTGTAGGCATCTGATATAAGCTCGTCACCACTGATAATATCTCTATAAAGAAGCATATTGAATGTTTTTATTTATAAGCTGGACGGTAGCCAAATTTTCTTAAAATTTGCAGGATTCCACGTCACAGGAAAATAAGAAATTATTATAGTTATTTTCAATATGAAAAGCAAGAAATAAGCCAAAATGAGTGAATGATGAGAAAGAATAATAGGTTGCAAAATAAAGGTCTTTTTTGTTTAAAAAAAGGTTTAAAAACAGATATTATTTCAGGAAAAAAAAAGTATAAAATAAAGAAAAAAGTATAAATACAAGCATTTTAGTAGAAATGGACAGAGACAGCAGTTCACATTCATTAAAAAATACCTTTTTTACCCAGGTTTCATGATAAAATTCAACAAAATAACAATATTTCTAAATATATGATAATAGAAGAAAATATGCCATTTAAAAAGCATCTCTATAAGAAATATAAGTCTTGAAAAGTTAATTAAACCAGACATCTCATCTGGATTACACAAACATGATATATCTAATAGTAAAATCTTTGATGAATTAAAAAGACAAGATTTTACACAGCAAAGTAACCAGAAAGATGAAATAAATCATTCTGTTTTAGAATCAGATATGTCAGAAAAGGAATCAAAGCTTCTGTCACCATGTAGAATAAGACGACATAGCGTTAGAAGTAACTTAATAAATTATGAAGAACCACTATTACGTTTAGTACATCTGGAAAAAGCATTAAAGAATCATCTTGTAGATACGTTTTTTACATTTCATGTTAAAAATATTGGTATGTTATATAATAATGTTAACAATATACTCATAATTTAGAACATCCTTTATATATTAGTGAAATTGTCACAAAAACGATGGTTATTATTGCATTATATATCCCTTACATACTAAGATATCAATAGAATCCGAATTTTTTATCATTTGATTTTTCTACAATAAAAGCATCATTTATTTATCTGTCTTCTCTTATAATTTGCGTTTGGATATCAAATGGAGGGCCTTTCCAATTATTAATAAAACAACCAATACACCTTCCATCTTTAAACTATCTTGGAGAAAATGTATGAATATATTATTTTATCTATTATTTTCTAATGAAATAGCTTCATTCTTTAAAATCATCCTTTCCAAAGAATTGTATTATTTTAAGCTTTAACGATGGATATTATTCATATCATAATTTAGCATGTCCATTCTCGTACATGCCTACTAATCTTTCAGAAGTATTTTTCTATTAATACTATTTAATAATTTTAATAATAAAAGGCTAAAGAATGCTATTCATATCACGATATTTTGAAGCTAAATACTCTAGAAAAATGTATATGGGATGCAAATAGATCTATAAAAATGTTGATAAAATCTCTTGAAAAATATTTAGACAAATACTACAAACTATTTGAAATTCAAAAACAAAAAAATAAGTCATTTAAACATTTATCAGAATTAGAGAACACTATTGCTCTCGAAAATAAAAACTTTAAAGCTGGTATTTTATTTTTTTATTATTTAATATTTTAAATTTATTTAATTTAGCGGAAGAATATAAACATTATCTTCAAAAAAGTTTAAATATAAGGCGAGAATCTATAAAAACAAGTTTACAAAATCAACAGAAGGTCATAAATTACCTTAAGGATGCCAGAAAAATTCTTCAACACAGAAAAGAGACCTTATCTCAAGTTTTTAAAAAAATATCTATATATAAATGTCATATTGCAGCTGAATTACAAAATGTTTTCCCTATAGAACCAATTATTGATAAACCTCTTGATTTTACCATTTGCAATATTTTTCTTCCAAATACAGATTATTATAAGTATGATAATAATCAAATTGCTGCTGGCCTTGGATATACAGCACATCTAATATATTTATTATCTTTTTATTTGAGGATCCCTTTAAGATATCCTATTCGACCTATGTGTAGTCGTTCTATTATTGAAGATCCTAATAATACTTTTCAAAGCTCTAAGAGGTAATTATATAATTTATTTCACTTTTTCATATTTTTGATAATAAAGTTTTCCTTTATGGCCAAAGGGGCAAGATTATTCTCATTTTAAATTTGGGGTATTTCTTTTAAACAAAAATATAGAACAGGTAAAACTTATAAGCTATTTTAATAAGTTAATAAAAGTAGCTTATGGATTCTCAGTCTTTAATCATAACAAACTTGCAGTATACTCTTCTAAATTGCAAGCATCTATTATTATATATGACATCATTATAAAAATTTAAATCAGTTTCTCCAACTGCAGTAATGTTTATATAATTATATTTACCAGATATTATACATTTTAGTAGATTTTTTTATATATTATTACCAAACACAAAATTTTAAGGTTAATTTCAGCAAAAAAACAAAAATATCTAGGCCGTTTAATTATGTTTTCAAACATAGTAAATAAAAAACATTTTAATTATTAAAAATATCTAAATATTTTTCAAAGATGATTCATTACCTAAATTACAGGATAATACATAAATAATATTTATACGGATATACTTTCAAATTCAGCTTTTATATAAATTGAAAAAACCAAGACCTATAGTATACAAATATATTTTTATGTAAATTAAAATCACCTAAACATTAAAATATTTGTTTTCCTATTAATATAATATATTTCCTAAAATAAAACATAAAATAAACATCATTAAAGATATATCCCCTTTAAAAGTCGTTTTACAGCAATAATATATATAAATAAATCCCTAAAATAAGTACTGCCCTCGAAAATATAGAATAAATTAATCATAATTTAAACTGCTTAATCAAAATCCATACTCTTTAAAGGTAATATAATAAAGAAATTATAGCAATAAAGACAAAAATACTTAAAAAATAATATTATATAGCCTGAAATAAACAAAAATACGCCCGATATCATATATAACTCAACATTAATGCGGATATTATAGAAGAATCGAAAATAGAAACTTTAATCCTTAACATCATCTACGCCTCGTTCAATAACATCTTTAAGAGCCCAACGTGGAGGAGAATGAGATACTTTATAAGCACCACTAAGAAGATATTCTAAATGTTTTAGACCCACATTCTCTCCAGCAGCTCCACTGCTATTTTTAAGTTGAAGAATGTCACCTAATAATATAAGCAATTATATTTTACAAAAATTTCCATACCAACTTCATCACATGCAGTCAAGAGTTTATCCAAATCATCTTTATTATGAGAAGCAGAAACACAAAATCGAGCCCTAGATTCTACAAGAGAAGTTGCTGGATAGCCTACAACAACAACAGCAATTTTTCGCTCCAACATTAAACGAGAAAAAGCAGGCATTTTTCCAGGATTATATAATAGTATTCTACAACAAATAAGATCCTTAACAATCAACAATTAATAAATGTTAACATACAATACAATAGGAGAATCATCATGACCATAAACAATAAAACCTAAACGTTTAAGCCCAAGTCGAAGATATCGACTATTAAATGCAAGCCGCTGTAAACGATTTCTCCCATCATCTTGAGTTTCATCGAGAATAATATTAATGCTAGACATAATTTGAGCAACAACTATAGGACTCATAGCTTCTGCAAAAAGAGATCCAGCATTAAGAAATCGTAATTTATCAATTGTGGACTTATCAGCTGCAATGTACCCTCCAGAAGCACCAAAAGACTTAGTAAACGTACCCATCAAAATATCAACTTCTGATGGATCAATAGAGAAATAATCACAAACACCTCGCCCACGAGGCCCAATAGCTCCAATACTATGCGCTTCATCTATATATAAATAAAACTAAATATGTTAGAATAAGAAATTATCTAAAAAATAATACTTTATATCTCTTCTTTAACGAAATAAGACCCGGTAAATTACAAAGGGTTCCCTCCATAGAATATAATCCTTCTACAATAACAAGAATTTTTTTCCAAGGTCTATGTGTACGATGCTGACCTTGAGAAATACATTCTCTTAATAACTTTTCTAAATCTTCCATATTATTATGTTTAAACATTCTAATGCTTGCACCAGAAAGACGAGCACCAAAGCGAATAGATGAATGGTTAAGTTCATCAGATATTATAAGGCATCCCTTTGATACAAGAGCAGAAAACAAAGTTGCATTTGTAGCAAACCCCATACTATATATTGATGCCGCAGGCTTTCCAACAAATTTAGCAACCAATGCTTCACATTGTACATGCAAATCAAGAGTACCTAAAAATACATTATTATATGAATTTTAATTTAGAAGCCAAAAATACCAGCATCAGACCTAGCCCCACAACTACTGAACTTCCATTTTTTAATAACTTCTTCAGCAAAATCAGCACAAGGACCATGACTTTGTGCGAAGCCCAAATAATTATATGAAGAAAAATTCAAGCATTCAATCAAATTTCCAGTAAAATTAAATGTTTTATTATAATCATAGCTGACACGGTCAATCAATGTAATCATCCGTCCAGGTACGCCTGTAGTAGGTCTACTAAAACAATCATTTAAACGCATTTTAAGCCGCCTAATATAAAAATTATCGAAATCAGAATTAAGAGGCGCATATCCCTATCACAAAAAAAAATCAAATCTACAATAAAACTTAATAAAATCAGACTTACATCATGTGCACGAAGATGTAAATATTTTTGTTTTTTAAATCTTTTACCAAAAAAATCACGTATATGACCCAAAATAATAAGAATAAGATATGAAAAATAGGTTGTAATAAGATAATAATATGACGGCTCATCCTTAATTATTGGGGGAAAAGGTTTTCCTTTTGGATATTGAGAAACAAATAAATGTGACGAATCCAAAAGTGGGGCATACTGATACACCTTATCGTTACGGGGTTCATTCTTATACATATGATTTAAGAATTTTAGCTGAGAATCTGGCCGTTTTTTTTCATTTTTTAATCTTTTTATATTTCTATAAAAACCAACATTTGAAAACCCTGAAATTGATAATGGAACATCAAATGAAAACGTATGTTTAGGATCCATTCCAACATCATTATTGACAGCAGAACTGCCTTCACTGCTAGAAAAAAATTGGACTAATCCTCTGTGTGGAAATAAAAATGATATCAATTTTGATCCTCTGCTAAGAAACCCTAACCCTCTGCTCTGTGAACCAGCCTTATTCCTAGACTTATCCAGAGGCTCACTTCTAGCCCTCTTACGTGCCATAAAATAGAGCTTTTCTCAGTATAATAAGCGCTATTTAAGTATTAAAATTTTATGGACGTTGAAAATTTTAATTAACGTTATATCTGATCGTAGATAACCGGTATCTTATCTCTTATCTTATCTCATCTCTTTAATCCTATAATAGTTCAAGATAAATCTTGATCAAATTATGTATTTAAATAGTGTTTTATAAAATTATAATATTTTTGATATAAATCTCTCTAAATGATGTTGTTATATTTTTGTAATAAATTGAAATAGGATCAAGATTTGCTGACGATTAGCAAATTGAATATATGTGTATGCGTCTTTTTTAAAAATCTACAGAAATCGGTATTCATTTCCATTATAAATTTGGCAAAATCTCGTGCTTTACCGTTAGATGTTGAAACGCACGACCATTCTAAATACAATAAAAAATCAAGTTTAAAATGATTAAATGGCTGATAGTCTTCTCAGACAAAGTCTCGAGCTGCCTTAATATAGATTTAGAAGAAGAATATTAAAATAGGACCTCAAATTTTACAATGACAAAAATGCACATTTTATACAAGATAAACAACAAATTAAGAACAAATAATTTAAAACATATTGAATTGCCATATTTTAAACAAATAATATTTCCCTTCATAAAATGGTATATAATTAATATATTTTGAGATTTCATAACAACCGATATATTAATAACCCTCCTCATTTCTATTTATTCAATAAAGTGGTGAATTGCTTAGAATAAAGACTTTAAAGCCATATGAATTGGCTTTTATATATGAGTGTTAAGATCTTATGTCTTTTATAGTCTTTTTCCGGATTATTTAAAAGATATTTTTGGAATTTACATTATTATTTTTTTTTTGTATATTTTTTTAATAAACATCAAATCAATGGCAGCAGCAAGTGTCGTACAGAACTGGGCAACAGAGGAACAGCAGCAATCATCTAGGATATCATCTAATCGTGTTTCATTTTTACATGGATATTCATATTATAACAAAGCAGAATATAATAGTGATGAATATCCATTCTCTCGCAGTAGAAATACAGGAATTCATAACAGATCAAAAGGTACTATTCAAATAAAAGATTTCGCTGTATATGTGGTTGCTTATTGCTATTTTTTATACAGATCGTTATATGGTTCGTTCATTACCTAGAATTGATCCTCGTTCAGCGTCGGCTATAAATATAAATAATATATATATACAGCATCATCGTCCTTATGCTTCAGTTATTTCCCCAGGGTATCTTCGTCAGGAGCTTAAACGCTCTATTCATTCAAGAGATTATCCTCTTTTATCACCTCGTTCTTTACATCAGGTTCATCGTCGACCCTCAGAAAAGCATATTTTAGATAAACACTTGAGAATTTCATCCAATAATAGGAATAATGGGTATCCATTTCCTGGTTCGACGGCATCATCAGTTTATAATATTAATTCTCATGTTTCTAATACATCTTTTCAAACAGACAATACAAGAGTTCTTCAATACAAGACAGCATCAAAACCATCTGCAAATGTGGAGATAGATGTTTCTATTTCACCAACTAATGATGGAAAAAATGCAGAATCTCGTGTATTTATTGAGGAATTAGAACCCAATGTTAATAATGAGATTTCTAAGATAAAAAACGTAGAAATGGAAACAACACCAGAACTGAACGAAAACTCATTTATTTCTAATACAGAACAAAACGTAATTCAGAATGATCATTCATCAAACCCTAAATTCTTTGTACCTTTTGAAAAGACAAAATCCTTTAAATCAAAAATCTTGAAAGTATTATCTTTTACATCGTTATCATCATTAGAGACAATTAACACAAATAATGTACATCATACAAAAAATCATGCATATTCACAAAATATTTCAAATGATACTGCTCAAATAGGCGATATTGCTACTAACTCTGAAATATATTCTTTTTCAAACAAGTTGACATCACCAGATAACATTTCAATTACATCAACAGCATCATCTGCAAGTTTCATATTAAGGAAAATAAGCAAGGAAGGAAAAGGAATGCTTAAAAGATCAAAAAAAACTCTCTCAAATATTTTTAAAGGTACTTTACATTTTGAAGATTCTAAAATTGCAATGTCCAAAGAATATAAGAAAAGTATGATTGAAAAAATAAATAAGACTAACGTAGAAACAAAGAATTCAATAGATTCTTTTCATAATAGTTTAGAAAGCTCTATAAATATACAAAAGGATGAAAATAATTTATTGAAACTTAGCAATCAAATACAAGAACAAGAGAAAGATATACATATAGAGAAAGATACATCAATCTCTCAATCGACATGCGAAAATACTTCTATGAGCATAACGGCAATCAGCGATCCTGCGAAAGAAAGCAAGAACACTCAATCTACATGTTTCAAACCTTGTCCTCCTACAAAAAAAGGAATCCTTAAATGTATTACCCTGGTTTCATTATAGTTTACTAAGTGAATTAGATGCAGATTGGTCATCAACGATACCTAATCTTAAACCATCTCATTCACTAACTGATATTCCAATTCAATTCGCACCTCCCATTCCTCTTGAATTGGTTACGTTTAATGATGTTCCCAATACCTTATCATCGACAGAGGCATCTATTACTAAAAGTGCAAAATCTCTTAGTTTTTCTCCTAAAATAACAATTTATGATACATGGCCTTCATTCGAATATGATAGAAGAGGAGAAATTGCAACATGTAATCGACTAACACCTATTTTGGCACAACGTATTAAAGAAGAACTGAATACATACAAACTTGATGAAATGGTAATTCATTGAAATTAAATTTTTATAAATAATTTATTATCTTTTAGATTGTACATGAACAAAGCAGAAGATTTACTCATTTTTTCAATTAATAATTTGCATTTGGTTTATAGCATCTAGTTTAAAATGAGATACCAAAACGATGAAGTTACGTATTTTCTTTTTGACAACTTATAGTTTATAATAAACAAGTCATTTTTGAATCTTTTTTAAAACATCAAGTTATAGGTTTATTCTCTAGATTTAGTAAATACAAACATATCTACTAGAACAAAATCTATAACATAGTATTTGAATACTTTTTATTACTTTTGGTATTGTAAAAATAATATAATTTACCTGATTATTCATTTGTCATAGCAAATATTGATTTAAATTAGATATAAGCTTTATTTTTTTGAAATAAAAACAATCCAACTTAATAAATAACCTTGTATCTTTTGTAATTTAGACTTTAAAAAGCAATTCTAAAGAAATGAGCTATAGATTAATAGTAAAGATGAAATTCGACATTATAGAGAGAAAACACTTTAAGCAGGTTTTTTCTTAGATTTTAAAGATGAAATATATTCAGAGGCATCAACGTCCTTGTATGTATTAAAATAATGATCCCAAAAAGTGAAAAATGGCTGTGAAAAATTAAATTTCATACCATATGGCTGATGATGAAGATAATGATATTTAGAATTGTTATCAAATAAGCGCTGCAGAGGATCATAAGGAAAAACATATCCACAATGATCATCCACTAAATGAATAAGAAATAATTTAGAAAAATGAGAGATATGTATTTTTATACATATTAATTAATTTACCTGTTTTAAGTGTAGAAAAACAAAAAAAGATACAACCGCCCATTACACCAAGACCACTCAATTGAAAGGCTAGTCCGGCACCAATGATGTCCATCAAAAGCCCTTCAACTGGATGATTATAAAGAGCGCCAAAAGCGTAAGGTACATATAGTTGATGATGTTTAGAATGAATATAGCGATATAAAGTAGAATTGTAGTGCATCAACCGATGAAAGAAGTACTGCCAAGTATCCAAAATGACCAATGCAAAAAAGAAGCGAACAACGAATAAAAAAGCCCTGCTGCAGCCCTTGACATAGTTGTCAAAATAAGTATAACAAGAAGATGGGGATGAATTGAGGAGAAAGATGTACCCAACCAGCACCTGAAGAGCCTGCTGAAGCAAGACGTCCCGAGCCACCTTGAGAGGAGCTACCCTGTTGACTATTTTGCCCGACGAGCCCGAATGAATTTTATACTTTTCAATGTTTGGATTCTTCAAAAAAGAGAGGATAAAAAAAAAAAGGGAAGACACCCAATAAAAGAGAATGGGTAGAACAAGTGCCAGCACGTTATTCATGATGCTTAGTCTGCCGGCGATGAGTAGGGGGGTTTAGTAAGAGATGGAGGCCGATCAAACCTGACCTAACCGGTTGATCGAGAGACCTAATTTCGGTCGCAGGCTTGGACGGTTCTCCGATGTATCTTGACATAATTTTTTAACAGAGGCTTTGAATAAAAAATGGGTAAGTTTTATTGATTTTTAGAGATTTTTTAAGAAGAATAAGCGGTTGGAAAAAATAAGAGGCTTTCAAAGGGAAAAAAGGGGATTAAAAAGAAAATAGTGGACCCTTTTACAAGAAAAGTAGAGAGGATATATTTGTTGGAAATAAGTAATAGAGAGTAGGATTGGTACGATCTGAAGGCACCGTCTATTTTTGAAGTAAGAGATATTGGAAAAACGTTGGTGAATAGGACGACAGGGCTTAAAAATGCAAATGATTCATTAAAAGGTCGAGTTATTGAGGTTTCATTGGCAGATCTGCAAAAAGATGAGGAACACGCGTTCAGAAAAATTAAGTTGCAAATTGCGGAAATTCAGGGAAAAAATTGTTTGACGAACTTTTATGGGATGTTAATGACGTCGGATAAGCTTCGGTCGCTGGTTAGAAGGTGGCAGACATTAATTGAGGCACATCAGGATGTTAAAACAACTGATGGCTATGTCTTGCGCTTATTTGTGATTGGATTCACGAAGCGTAGGGCAAATCAGATTAAAAAAACAACCTATGCACAGAGCTCGCAGATCCGGCAGATTAGAAAAAAAATGTTTGAAGTGATTCAGAGGGAGGCATCATCGTGTTCATTGAAAGAACTCGTTCAGAAATTTATTCCGGAGGTTATTGGGCGGGAAATTACTAAATCTACGCAAGGGATTTTTCCTCTTCAAAATGTATATTTTATGTATTTATTTATTAATTTATATTTAATTTTTTATAGGTGTTTATTAGGAAGGTTAAGATTCTTAAAGCTCCTCGTGTCGAAATGTCACGTCTTTTGGAGCTACATGGAGAATCGGTTGAAGATACGGGCTTAAAAGTATCAAAGGACTTTAAAGAGCCAGAAATTTTAGATTCAGTTTGATAGTAAAAAGTGGAGATTTATTTATCAATAAAATAGTTGTACTATTTTTAAAACTGTATCAGCATATTTTAGTGCCGAAAAAATGTGTCGAGAGAGCCTATGAAAATGACCTATTAATTATCAAGTCCGCCATTGTTTAATAGTGTGTCGTCACTGTTTAGTGTGTATTGGAGAAATGCCTCAATTGATCGTAAAGTTTCTTCTCGCTGGTCAACATGTACTATTTCAAATCAACAAAGCCCTTTTTATTTATATTTCAGACCCCAATGGCCAGCATCAAGTGTTACCACTTGAGAATTGGGAAAAAACTTGCGAATAGTTGACAAGTATGAATCCAACACATATCGACTTTTGCTGCCACGTATAAATAATGTTCTGCCAGAATAGGTGCCCTCAAATGGAAACCCAGCTATATGTTGAAGCGATTGTCCAAGTATATTTAATGGAATCTTAAATTGCCAATGGTCTCCATATTGAACAAGATTCGAGAGTAGGAAATGTCTAACATTAGCATCCTACGCAATCTTAGCATCTCGTTTCCATCTATTACAACCGTAGACTTCAACTGATGCTTGCAATAATCTGTCTGCATCTTTTTTATTTTTAACACATGCCCGTTGAACGACTTGCATCTGTTCAATGTAATTTACAAGTGTTGGATCGACTGATGTATGAACGGGTGCATTGTCCAGAAGAATCATTGATTCTACAAGTGTTGGATATGTCAACGCAACTGCCATACAAGTTTTAGCGCCCCTTAGTGTAACATTTAGACAGAGGATAAAAAATCCAATTATTTTTACATAGAATGACCAAGAAGAACGACAGAGCCAAGCCGCTGAGAACCAATGAATTCAACGACATCATTTGCCATTGCTTCATAATTATGAGGTGAACCATGGGGACTTTCCCCGTGATTACGAAGGTCCTATGTATAGAACCATTCGTCAGCCCTTAACATTTTTGAAAAGATAATAAAATATCTGTAAGCCTATTCATCTGCTCGACTTACAAGAGCAATAAGACTGCGGCGAGTCCGGATATTTAAAGACCTGCAGAAGCTAAAGACGATGAATAAGAATCATCCAAAGTGTATTGAATACATATTCCAATGTCTTTTTGAGCCGAACAGTCCATGAAGAACCAGAATAGGTGTTTCTTTAGAAATAATATTCTGAAGATAGCGCGTAAAAGAGAGATGAATAGAGGCCATTCTATACACAGAGAGAGGGTATTAAGAATAAAGAGGGGGAGGAGGGGGGTTTATTCGAACATCATGACTTGGATTGAGAATTTATAGGGGCGGTGGGGTTAATAAATAAAAATTAGACGAGTCTTAAGAATAAAAAAGAAATAAAGCCTATTTTAATAAAATAATTAAAAGAATAAAAAAGAGGCTTAAAAATAAGGCGAAAAAAGAGAGAAAAAAAGGAGATTAAAAAGAATAAAGAGTAGAGAGTAAAAAATAAAAAGAATATGTCATCCACACAGCCAGCAGCACTGGCTATTCGTACATCAGCATCTAAAAGTCATGAGGAGGCAAAAAAAAGAGTTCTAAGACAATATAGGGCGTGGCAACGAGCCATACCGATTGTAGTACAGATGTATCAACTCGATGTTCCACTGTCAATTGTCAAATCAGCACTGCGCAATGCATACAGAAAAAATAAAGATATTAGAGATCTCAAGAAGCTTGATATTTTAATTTTTCAGGGCCATGCTGAATATCAAGTATGTCATACATAATATATAATATATGACGGTGGTTTACAAAAATATACAGGAAACGCTTAATTTCTGGAAACAACAAACACATATAATGACGTTTTTAAAAAAACATGCAAAAGAAGCGTTTAATTTGGAAAAAACTCATTTACAACAAGCAAAATTTAAAAGTTCATTAAAGGATTCAGACCCGCTTGAAACAAGCATATTAGAATATTCAAAGACAAGAGGAGGTAGGGCCAAGTTAATTCTTTTATTATATTAAAAGTTGCAGGATTTCTTGAAAATTTTCTAAGCGGTAGATCTTAAGAGAGGTCTAAAAAATGTTAAATAATAAGGAAAAAGCAGCCATAAGACGGACGGGAATAAGTGTGTTAAAAATACGTGGGATTTCTAACGAGTTTTTTAAGATTTCTGACAACTTTTTTGTCGTCGCTTTTATCAACTATTTATAATACAAATATATGACGCTTGGTCTAATTAGATTCAATAGAAACATCCCAGTCTATCAGAATACTCGCAATATTATATTTATTTTTTGATATATATTCTATAGAAAGATCGTACGAGCGCTTATGATGGCTCAACTGGCAGAAAAAATTCAGGCAGATGCAGCCTATTTAAAGGAGGACTTTAAGACAGCAGAAGCCTTATATACGCAAGGTATCTCTTAAATATAGAGGAAAAGATTGTATTATTTTAACAAAGTTTAGCACTTTTGAAAACTCCAGAGGATGAACGGCTCTGGACAAACCGTGCACAAACTTATCTTCAACTTGGGCGGTAACATTGGGATTCAGTCTTTATTTCTAGGGGTTAATGTATATTAGATGGTCTGATGCAATACATGATTGTTCAGAAGCGTTAAAAAGGAATCCTTATAACTTAAAAGCGCTTTTCCGGCGTGGAAAAGCCTATGAACAACAAGGAAATATCAAGGCAGCAAAAGAAGGTTGGAAGACTCTGAATGGGTGGAAATAGGCTGATATATTAGACTGGAATCAAGTGTTGATTCAGGATCCGAAAAATCAAATAGTTCAAGAAGCATTGTTCTTATTAAACAGAACTAAAATAAACTGTGCAGATGAAAAGGTTGAAAATGTGGTGAAAAAAACACCAATTGCTATTAAAGAGGTTGAGACGTTGCCCCTATGGCTAGAAAAGGAATATCAACATAATTCAAATACAAAGGAATATGAGCCATCATTAAATGGGACAAAATATAATACATCAGCAAAAGAAACGAAACCAACATTGCAAATACTTGAACAAAAACTCCGAACAATGGAGGAATCAGAGATATCAAAGCGGGAAAAACTTATGTATTTTTTTTCCATTGACTATATAACGCTACCACATCTTTTTGGTGCAGCAGGGTTAGAGGGTATTTTTTTGGAAACCTTTTTACATGCAATTAAATATGCATATCAACAAGAAAAAGACAAAATTAAATGGTGGAAACAAAGTCTTGGTATTCTTCAACAATTATCTTGCTGTTCTCGGTTCGATATTGCAATTTTGTTTGTAAAGAAAGCAATACTGGAAGATATGAATGAATTATTCGAGAAAATGATAATAGGAATGGAAGAAAAGATAAAAGAATCATATAGAATAACATGGAAAACATGGATGAACCAAGGGACATGAAAGAAAGAACCCACAAGAGTACAAGAAAAGAATATATTGTCGTTCTAAAGCACCAATTAATACAAAACAAAGTTCATTTTACCAAAAAAATCAGTTATATATGGATGATGAACGTTTATCCTGAGAATAAAAATCCAATGGAGGAAATGAGACATAACCTCGCTCAGAAAAATTATGTTGTATATTAAAAAAGCGATTAAAAAAAGGTAATGAATCAGAATCCGCAAGCATTGTATTTTGTATTCGTAACGAATGATTTTGATAACAAAGGTTCGATTCCGAAGAAATAGAGCATGAAGAATGTTTAGATAATGTATCTAAGCATGTTTTACGAGGAAAAATAAGGATTGGTGTAAGTTGTTCGACTTGCAATGCCAATGTTGGGACAGCAGCTAAACCAAATTGACAAAAATTAAAGAGTCAAAAACAATTACCATCGACTAAGAATTCGGGAGCAGCTGACATATAAAGACGTGTAAATCGACATTGTTTTTTATCGAAGCAATTCAACTCTTTCATTTAAAAGGATAAATAATACTAAAGTACAAACGCGAATTCAATAAATCGAATTCTCTGAAATATGAAGACACGTCCACACACGTAATAAAAATGAATAAAAAAATAAACATTTTAAATCAATAATATTAATATTCGATATAAAAGCAGAAGCATAACTGAATCATAAAATTAGAGATGAACAAGGTTATTTCTATATTAAAGTGCGTTAACTATCAGAGCTTTACAATACTTTATAAAAATGTCTTATTAAGTATTATAATATGAAAAGATATGAATAAGGGTTGAGAGGATGATAGACATTTTAGATTATATATTATATATTATTATATTTTTTAAGATTTATAGACAACGATGGGCGATAGACGATGGTAGACAGTCGTATAGGGGATTATAAAAGTAGCAAGAGTTTATTCCCAACTTGAGCCTGGATATAGTTTAAATGTATATATATGGGTTAAGCATTTTTTAATATATTTTTATCAATTTTTTTTGTAGAGGGTTAAGAAAGATATAAAATATACAGGACGAAGTGTCTGTAAAGCATATAAAGGGTTATGCAAGGCAGATCCAGCTTAATAGATCTGTAGATAGGCTGAAATGAGATATTCATATAAGTCAGGTTTATTAAGACAAGTTATATACGTATCTACGCTCTCGACGTACTCAATCCGAAGCAAAACGCATATAGTCCAGAGAAAAACGCATACAGCCCCAAAAAAGGGCCTAATTTCTGTTGTGGAGGCAGGTAAGGGCCAGAGAATGATTATTTCAGAGTCATATTGACGAGGTGATAGTCTCAGAAACTATTATCAAGCATAAAACTTGGATCTAAATCATCAAGTTTTTATATCCTAAAAAGCCGGTCTATTGGCTCTTATTATATATCAGTACCATTAGATAGGGGTATTCTTCTTGATCTGATGCGTTGTTAGTGCAGAATCTGCGCAGATCTGAGCGTTCAAACAAGGGCCTTCATCGCCCAAAATTTTTTGAAAATCCGGAGATTCCTATGCATGAACGGGTTCGTTGTGTCTGCAGAGCAGTCAGTGATGACGGGTGTATTATGGTTCAGTGCGAACAGTGCACAACTTGGCAACATATTGCATGTATGGGGTTTTTGAACGAAGAAAGTCTTCCAGAGACCTATTTTGTATGTTTTTTTGAATAAGAGGGAGCAAGAGGGTACTTACGGATCGTGTCTAGTGTGAGAAATGTAAGCCCGATTTATATCCTCAGCTTCAGAAGGATAATCTGCAAGGAACACTGTCTAAAAGTAGGACGGCAGAAAAAAAGGCTAATAATCGGCCCAATAAGACATCGCAGACTAAAAAGGGACAGGAAAATTCAAAAGAAATGTTGAAAAAAGGTAGCTATTGGGCATAGAAGTGGTATTTTTATTTAACAGGCTCAGCATCATCAAAGGGACATTCGAAAAAGCAGTTAAATGAAAAACCGGATGAAACGACAGAAACAATCAATGAGGAGGCATCAAAAGATTGTCAAAAAACTTCAGAGGAATCGCTTGAGGAGGAAAATAATGAATTAAAACAAAAAACACCGTCACCTTCAACAACATCGGATTCTGATTATAATTCACAGGAAGATCAGGTATGAATAGATTTCCTGAAAGACATTTATATGTATTTATGACGTTAAATGACTGATGTGGATTTAGAAAGAACCTCTAGCAAAAGCTTTACGTCTTTCATATGACCAATCTTTTATTAAAGCATTACATGGCCGTAAAATAAACTCAACTTTAAAACATTCAAAACAGGCGAATCCACCGGGGTTAAAGCATACTTTTAGCCATGTACCTATAGAGGCGCCTGTTCAGAAACTAGAAGAATTGAAAGATGTCACACGAAAACATGTCTGTCAATCATTTTTGAATATTTTTGTAGAAGCTATTAAAGATTTTGTAAAGAATGGAAGCTATGTTTTGGGAGAAAATGAGACACCGGAAGAAGTAGGAGAACGTTTTGCACTTATGATCGAGTATAGCATGTTTAAAGACTTTTCTGTTGAAGAAAAGGGAAAATATATTCTAACACCAAAATATAAAGAAAGATTTCGTACACTTCACTTTAATCTTAAAGATGATAAAAATCCACAGCTTCGTGAACGAGTGGTTTTAGGACAGATCATGCCAAAAGACTTAGTTCAAATGACTAGCGAAGAAATGGCAAGTTCAGAGATACAGCTGTTGGCGGAATCCGTAAGAGCACAAAGTACTAAAAATTCTGTTTTAAAGCAATCGGAGGCACCGAGAATCCGAAAAACTCACAAAGGAGAAGAAATAATAGAGAATCAAGAAATTAGCGGGTTCTCCATGCAACAGAAGATTGAAACATCTATTCCTTTTTCCTTAAAACCACAGAACGAACCGAAAAAAGATCTAAAAGAGCCATCTGTATCATCTCAAAAACATAATTCTATTCATAAAAAACCAATAACTATTTCTAAAACTCATAAATCTGATATAGAAAAAAATAAAATTGTAAATGGTAGAGAAGATACAACATCTAAAGAATCATTTAATATACAAGATGTTTGGAGTAATATTGAATCTCAAAAAACAACTCATATATCTGAAAATTATCCAGCCGTTCAATCTCAAGAAACTTTAAGAACAGATTTTGATTCAGATATTGATAGAATGATTGACGATGATAATGACAATTCAAATACTCCACCTTATTCTCCATCTTATAATACATTTGAACTAAATATTTCTCAACCTATCTGGTCAGGAAAACTTTCTATGGCATCTATTACCGAATTTAATGCTACAGCCACACAAGTAGTAGGAGCAACTACTTCTCCAACACGACCTTGGAGTGAGATTCTTCAGGATAAAATCATTATTGATGGAAGAATATCTATGGATAAATCAGCAGAATATCTTTGTCAACAAAAATTTTCCTCAACAAAAGAATTAATTGTAATATCATTTAGGCCACAAAGTAAAGAATTATTATCATCGTTTGAAAAACTGTACAATTATTTTTATTCTCGAAAACGTTATGGTGTCATAAAACCTACAGCATCTGCAGTCAAAGATGCTTACCTTATACCTCTTTCTCCAACAGATCAATTGCCAGAATTTATTCAACTTATGGACGAAGTACATATTCCAAATGAAAAAAGAACAGAAAAATGTATTTTTGGTATTTTCGTTGTTAATAAAATATCTAATGCTGTACCTCCAGTCAATAAAATACCTTATCATCCTCAAAAAACTAATGAATGGGAAAAATTAAATAATACCCTACGCATGCATCAAGGAACTAGCATTCCAGCACCAATAGTACCATTACCTACTGTTCCAATTCTAGGAGGGCTGACTCTTCCAAACAATTTACCACTTTCTAATGCGGATCTGGCTGTTCTTCAGTCTATATTAAGTGCAAATCCAGGTATTCTATCCAACCCAGAACTCACATCTAATTCTAAAATTCTACAACAATTAGTTATTCAGCATCAAAACCAACATAACCAGATAAATACAACTCATTCATCAAATCCTCAACCTATGGCTTCAAGATGGGACAAAAAATGGTGATTATAATATATTTTTATAGATACAATTTTACATGTAATTTATAAAAAGTCCATGATTTAAACAGTAAATATAGTATTACATAAAATCTATATGATTCATAACAATTATCATAAAATTGGCCATAATAATCCTATGTTTTATATACAAATATTTTCTTAAGCATGGTTTTAAGATTAAATACAAGGATATTCAATTTCATCATTTTCAATCTTCTAGCTTCTTCAAGAGAAACAAATCTTCGAATTGACAAATTGAACATACTACCAAACAGCATCGCAATTATAGTACTAGTCAGGACGATTACATTATAGGGCATACTAAAATCTGGTGTAGGAAGTGTTAATAAAAGACTAGTTGTTCGAATTACAGCAATTGGATCGATTTTATTTATTTCATCATCTGCATTAAAAACTGTAAGAATTGATGGTCTATTAATTATTCATAAACACAATTAAAATTGTAAAATAATATACTTACTCAATACTGATTCCTCTATTTGGATCAGGTGGATATTCTGCATATCTCAAAAACATTTTTTCAAACTCCCATGCTATTTCAATGGTTGAATTGCAAGGAATATGCATACGCAATTCAAAATATGAACCACATTTCCTATCAATAGATGGCCGAATATATATATCCTCAAAATTTGGAGAATATTTTGCTTTAGATGATAAGAAACGTGCATTTAAAGTATGGACAAATGGTTTCATAAACCAAGGAAAGACATCCAAATATATGAATTGGAATTCTATTGAATGAGGATTTGAAATAACAACACTAATTCGGTTTTTCCTTGTCAAAAAACGCTCTACAAAAAGAGGTGCACTCGTTACATTGAATTGAGCATTGGATACATTTGAAGCCATTGTGATATCAAGGAAAGGTTCTTTAATAATTAAAAGAAAAAAATATCAAAAAAAACATACCAGTTATCATATATTTAGAAAAAATGACATCTTCTTCAACCAATATAGTATTAGGTGCAGGAGAAATTACCCTTTCATAAGGATGAGCAACAGTAACGACCTCTGTCGGTGCAAAGTCTAAAGAACATGATCCTTGTATTGGCCGCCCAAACAATTTTGACAAAGACCACTCCATATTCAAAGGGTTATCCAAAGGAAAACATGAATCATCTTTTATATGATTTCTTGTCTTGTCACAGACAATTTCATCAAGAGGCTTTGGCTTTGGGATAGGCGATTCTTTACCATTAGTAACATAAATATATAGATCAAAATGTTACCATCTCTACGACTTGCACGTTCAATGTCTAATACCATATCAATGCCCTGAAAAAGTACAGACAATCCCTTCTTGTCTTTGTCGCAAAAATGTACAACATCCAAAAAAATTGAGTACCATTCTGCATCAAAGAGTCTGTGGCTATCTAACAATGTAGAAATGCCAGCACGACCTTTGCAAGGCAACAATTTTAAAAAAGGTGTCAAATTTTCTGTACATATAGTTTCCTGAGGCAATGATCCATGCAATAAATGGCCTCTACTGCCCCAATGATTCCTCTCTGCCTGTCTTTTGTCCTTTGCAAAGGTCAAGACAGGTATAATTGTGCGTGCACTATCCATGGAGCCCATTGAACAAGAAAAAATGCCTGAAAATGCATTTGTTAGTCTACTCCACCGCTCCAAAGAACTAATCAATGGTCAATCTTGTATAAAGTTAACGCATCCTTTACACATCCTCTGTGTCTCCCTCAATATACGCCCAAAGCTCAATGCCCGTCCCTCCAGCAAACTCCCCCCTATCGGGAAGCATTCCCCAGTTCTTATAGGACCATTTCCCGCGGGTCATCCTCAGATGAACCTCATATGTATGGGTTTCTTCCATGATATATCTTAAAGAACGTGGAAGTCGAGATAACCCCAAAAAAAACCCCTCCAAATCCCCGGAAAAAACGTAGGGGGCCTTAGAGAGGCATTCAAAGTCGGACGAAGTGTTAAATCTGAACGACGCAAGCAGACTGCCAGAGGAAACTGGCTTTATAAACAGATGTTCCTGAAAAAAGGGTTTTTCCCCTTCCAATGCACCATTTTTTCCCGGAAAAAAAAGCAGTATACATAAAAATATGCAAATATTCTCAATAAAACAGGTTTCAAGCATTATTTCCTACGCAATGGCTAGTTTTTTGATTTTTATCTTTTTTTGACGTTGACATTTTCACACTTTACGATGGGCCGGGCAACCTCAGATTTTGTGTAAAAAATAAAATCAACAAAAAGAGCTGAATAGCGGCAGAATTATGTCTAAGAAGAGCATTCTTATAAAAGGTGCGGCCATTATCTTTATTTTTCTCGTTTTTCTCGTCTTTTTTCACCGCACGAGGCCCGAGATAAAGACACCTTTTGTTCCTGCAAAAGAAGACATTTTTGACATTGGAATCCCCCATTTTTTAGACGAAAAGACAAGATTTAGGTGCTTCATGATAGGCGAATGCAGTCCGTGCCCAGAAAATATCACGGTTGGTCCTTTTTTGGGGAAAAATCGGCTAATTTTCACAAGATACCGCCGTGCGACAAAGATCCTAGATATCGACTAAATATACATTGCAAGTATGACGAAACAGGAGAAGATCAATCAAAGTTGTCGCCCCTTCCTTCCTGGGTCTCCTGCTTTCCAGCCAAAAATCTCGAAAGAGTACATTTTTTTATGGCACAAGTATATATATATATATATATTGCTAAATAGGTGACAGAAAACTAGATATTTTTGCTAATTACAAGCTTTATATCAGTATCATTCATACTTTGGAGACGATATATAAGACACGAATGACTTGAACACTTTCCAACCACAAGTTATATCTTGATAAAAACGCTCATTTAGGCAATTGCCTCAAAAATGCAAGCCTCTGAATGAGAATTCTTAGTTCTAAGAAGGAAAGCTGTTTAAAATGAAATCTATGTATTTTATTTATAAAGATAAATCTGATGATAAAATCAACAAATCATGGATAAAAATGATCGAATATATCACAAATAAAGCCACAAAACCAAGTTATCAAGACTTCAAACATATGCTTTAATTTCAAATAAAGTTAACAAAAAAAAGAAAACTTTAATCGCTATAACAAAGTATATTCAACTATGATTATCTCTAGAAAAATCTATCACTAATAACTTCTAAGAATCAAGTATTCAAAGCATTGACATTTATATTCTTAAATACTTGATGGCACTTGAAAGGAAAACAATTCAGCCAAAATTCAAATATTTCATTTATGAATAATGGCTTCAAGAACAAAATTAAATATCCTTACTAAGGAAAATCATATTTAGGTATAAGATATTGTGAATGTTATTTAAATAAAAACCAATAATACAATAAAAACAAATATTAATCATTTTATATGATCTAATATTATGACAAATGAAAAGAACCCTGCCCCTCTTTCATTGCTAGAAATAGTTTTGCTTTCATAATTTTTTTCGTTGTATAATCTGGCAATTTAAGGTAATTCACACAAACCATAACACTTGGCAAATAATCATTAGGTGTAAGAGGCGGTTCATGTGATTTACAGACAACGGTAAGTGGCGGAGTTAAATTTTTAAAGCCTAAGTCTTATTAAGACTAATTTCTCAAATAATTTCATTGCAAACCTCCAATAGGTAGTTTCGGACTTCCTGTTATAAATTGCAAAAATTGACGACGCTCCATATCATTCATATTAGTTAATATATCAAGGAAATTCCGAATTGATCTGCTATCCATATTATATCCGTGATCAGCCTTTATCGAATCAAGAAGTGCTTAAAAAGTTAATAGATTTTAACAAATCATATAAACAATTACTTTCAATTGACCAATCCTCTTTGCCCTGTCCAAAAAGAATTGAGAGCTCTTCTGGAGTAAATAATGACAAAGAAGAATAAGGAAGCACAGAAGAAAACCCATCGCTAAAGGCATTTATCTGTTCCTTTACTCCCTTACCAATTGTAAAATCGATTATAAGATCAATATATTCGCCAATATTATGAATAGTTACCAATTTTTCATGACCATTGCTCGCTAAATGAATATTTGGAAATCCAGGAAGCGTAAAATTCAGCAATAAATCCTCAACAGATACATCCTGTATTCTAATCTCTTTCAAACGCAGATCTTTTTCCTCTTCACAAATATTTTTATTTAATATTTTTTTTTTAGCAATATCAAATTGCATTAAAAAATATAATGAATTTGCCAAATCCTTATCTATTTCTGCAATAGATTCTATAGATAACTTAACCTCACTCGTTCCAGATGCAATTCGAAAAAACATAGGATTAATTAAAATATCCACGATTCTAGAATCCAGCATAGATCTTGCGATTAACTTCCCCAAAACTCTAAAAAGACTACACTTTTTCCTATAAAAGTCAACTACGTTCAAAACTAAAAACAAAAAAATAACCTTTTGTCCTCTGAATCAGTAGAACTAGTGCTTAATGGTGCAGGAAAAAGACCATTAGGAGAAAATACGAATTCATCTTCTGATAAATCATCAACATTTCTCCAAAGACCAAGATTTTTTTTCATAAATTCATGAGATGCTGTAGAATAAAATTCCAAAGTAGGTCCTAAACCAGTGCCAACTTCATCAAAATACTCAATTTCTAACAAAAATGATGAAGAACCATAAAGATCCATTATCTTTATAGTAGATTCTAGAATACGATCACGAGATATTCGAATCTTTTGACGTTGCAATCTCCCCAAAAGTAATCTAGAATCATCTCTTGAATTTTGATGAGATTCATCTCTTCCATTAATATTTTGCCATCTAGTAATCGACCTCAAATACCCAAAGGACGTTGATTGTAGAAAAAGATATCTAGTTTCAAATGGAAATAAAAATAGAAATAAACGAGGGAATTCTTGAACCCATAAAGGAAAACATAAACTATAACAATTAGAATCAATATAATTATAAGGGAAAAATAACACCTAGTAACAACTAAAGGTTCTTCCAATTGACGATTTATTTTCGCAGTAAGCTTCGGATTAACAAAACTACTCAAAGGGAGAGTCATATTTACAACATTAGAAAAAGTATTGAAATCCAAAATATTTCGAATATTAATGTTTAAAAGATATAGAATACGCAAAAGCTTAAGTATTAGAACAGTATTAGCATTATACGAAGAAAAATCATGCGTTTCGAATCTTATATCAGTAGTTTTTATAAGCTCTTCTAAAATCATTCAATACTATTATAATCAAGATAAAAATTTACCTCGAGAATTTTCATAATCACAAGGCTTCAGTACTTTTTTAAACTTAATTGGATATATAAAAGACCATATATCAGAAGATTCACGCCCATTCTGTATATTATAGCGATGAATAGCAGAATAAATAGTAGAATCAGGATCAATTGCTTCATCATTCATCACAAATCTAATGCACCAATCTTCTTTCATTCGCAAAGCCGAAGAATAGCTCATATGTTTTTTATCAGTAGAGGCGGAAGGTTTTGATTCATTCCTTTCCAAAGGGGTCTCTATATGTTCCTTGCCTTTCGTCTTCGTATCTGTTTTACTAATTTTAGAAGACTCTGAATCAGTTTGTATATCATTATCCGCATCAACTGATTTCTCATTACTTTCAGGTACATCTATAATCTATAATTGTTAAAAAAAAAGGATTAGTTACAAAATACCTCAAATAACTGATGAGACGTATCAACAGAATCAGAACCAGATAAATCATTGGTATATTCAAGGATTTCATCATCATATATACCAGTCTTAGAATTTTTAATTTTATGTATTTGTAAATCGGCTTTTATTTGTTCCGGAACATTTGTTCTTGTACTACGTTTTCGTTTTTCTATTACAAATGATTGATCCTTAATTCTATGCATTCTTTTGTCTTTATTTAAGGACGACTGATTCGATGCATTACCGGGTATAACAGCAGATGTTGTAGATGTACTTGAAGTTTTAGAATTATTAGATCTTGAAATGCTAAGACGCTGAGATGACGCTAACCGTGGACGTAGATATTCATCAAGAGTTCTAAATGTTGCGACAGAATATATTGATACAATAAAAGTTTTATATGCTCGTGGAACATTAAAGCCTTCTTCAGCAATAAGCTTCAATTTCAATTGCTTAGTAAGCATGGCAGAAGGATTTCTATAGAAGTCTATAATCCTCAATAACCATTTAACCATATATAATAGTATAATTACCTTCATGAGAGCCTCCATGAACAGTTATCACTTCAAGATCTTCATTACGACTAAGAGATTCATGGAGTTTTTGTAATAAAATAGAAAATGGGGAATTAAAAGAATTACTCCCCAGAACTACTGTTGTATCAAGAGTATTGATTAAAAAAGATTGAAGAAATGCTTTTCGAGAGGATTGTCTAACCTCAACTGTAAAAAATAAGTATTTTAACTATAAAATATTAATAATTAAACCTACCATTAGGATCAGTTAATGAATCGAGAAGAGATTCAAGAAGCCCAGAACTTAGAATCTCATAACTTGTAATGGTAGAATCATTAGAAACGAAATATTTGGATAACTTCCTATAAGTGCTACGAATTTTTATATGATTTTTAATTCTTTTAGCAAGAAATGTCAATTTAAACATAATATTTGAAGCCTCTTCACATACAAGTGACTTATTTTCACATTTCTCATAAATCGAAATAAATGATTTTGCTCTTTTTACTAAAATTAAAAGAAAATCCGAAGCAGGTATTTTATTAGAAACAGGTGAAGCATAAAACGAAAATGCTTTATTGGAATTAAAACCCTTCTACTAAATCATCAGAGAGAAAAAAAATATAACAGATATAACCAAATTAATCTCTTCAAGAGAAAAATTAGAAATTTCATGAACTGATTGTATTATGCCTTCTCGTGCAAATATTTGAAGATATACATTAGAAAGACGTCTCAATAGAAGTTCAGATAATTGCAATGCTCCTAAAACAAGGGAAGGATATTCATGTTGAGAAAGTACTGTTGCTAAAAAAAAAGAAAATTGGGAATGCTAATTTCGCATTAATCAATCAATAAAAAACAGGATATAATATTACCTTTACAGATTCATAAAGAACATTTTCCTTTAAATTAACGACAATTTTTAATAGTATAATCATAACTCTTCTACGAACATTAACATTGATCGCACTATGATAAATATCAATGAGAATGGGCATTATAATTTTAGAAAAATGCTTCATCTCTTCTTGACAATCTTCTAAAAGTCGAAAACGTTGTTCATCTAACATTTTATGTTTTGAAGACTTTGATGATGTTTGTAATTGAGAATTTTCCGAAATACATGTACCAAATACATCATCTATTACACTTTAACATAAAGAAGGACTAAGGATAATCATTAATACCATCTCTGGGAAAATTAGGTAAGAGCTCAGACATTAGATTCAATATTTCATAAATATGTTCTCTTGGTCGATGAATAAGAATATATAAAGTATCCGTAATATCCTCTTCTGTACAATTAACATCATCAACAGGAAATCTTCCAATAAGGATATAATAAATGGTTTCAACGACTTTGAGCTTAAGTATAGCAACAGATAAATTAGGCGAAGCTTTTGCAGCAATTCCTAAAACTCGCAAAAACTGAGTATGAGTATACAAAGAAACAGCATTGCTAGATGCATTCGACAGAACTGACATAATTATTTGTAAAATATCATTTGACAATAATTGTTCAAGCTTATCAGGATGATGTCGAAAACTTTCTACTATACGTGTAACACAAAGACATGCTTGCTCCATAACTTTCCTGTCATTATTCCCAATAATATTTTGCAACATAGACATGACATCACGAACGGTAGCAAAACATTCAAGGGGAATATTTCTACAACAGTTTGCAGCAGTAACGATAGCAGTTCTCTGTACATTTGTAGAAAAAAAATCAAAATAAGTAAGGCATGCTGCTAAACCACCATCTCTCACAATAGCTGTTGGATATTCAATCGAAATTTTTTCAAGAGTCTAAAAATATGAGAGCAGAGTTAAATAAAGAAATTAAAGTATACACTAAGCGCCTGCTCAGCAAGATCAATATATTGTATTTCTAGCAACTTTTGGCACAATACGGGGATCGCACCTCCGTAAACAACATTAGAAATAGAAGAAGGCAGTGCTTCCATCAAATTTGCAAGACATCGACATGCAAGAAGCATCATCTCCGGGTTTTCGGAGCAAAACCCACTACCACCTGTTTTCATAATAGAAACGAGCTCTTTGACAAGCAAGTCCGGAGAGAAATAACCACTAAGAGTATCTTCTGTAGATACAATAAGCAACTCTGATAATCCCTGAAGAGCAATAAGTTGAGCAGATGGATCCTCTTTTTGCCTTAAATTGCTAAGAATAATCTTGAACCGAGATGCAATTCCTGAAAATACACCCGTCAAAGCACTATGCAATGAATCCTGGAAATTTCCATGATCAAAAAGATCCGATGTTTCCTCATCGTAATCTTGAGAATAATGACGTTCATTTTCATTATAATATCTGTCCTCAAAATTCTCATCTATCTCATCATATTCCTCATTATATATATTTCCCACAGTAGATGATTTATGTTGCTCATTATCATCATTTGTCTCGGAAAATACAGAAATATTTCCACATGAAGATTTAGAATCCAAAACCCCTAGATAGGATACTGGCGTATTTCCAGGGCTAGTGTGTTTTGAAGAATTATCCTGTATCGACCTCTCTATATATGAATCATCGATATAGGCAGAAAGCTCATCTAAAACGCCAATAAATAAAATTAATAATTATACAAGAAAAACAACCAAAAGATCCTCTTTTTTTTCTAATATGTTCTTTTTTTGAACTTTCGCCCGCCAATTCTGAAGATACATTTTCACGTCTAAATAATAAAAAACACCGATTAACCATAGTAATTAAGCATAAAAACATATAGAACATACAACAACTCATACGATCCTTTATCTCTTTCCATTCCCGAGTTTTTCGCTATTCTTTGAAAAACGTCTAACAACACTTGTCCACGTTTTTTTTACGCCGCCAAAATTCCTCTACTGAGCCAAACACACGTACTCCTAAATATCTAACAAAAGACCTTTCAAATTGATAGATTCCACGAACGCTCTACTTAATCCAATCACCTGATTTACATACGTTTAATGATTAAAAAAGCTACAAAAACATTTACGCACAAAATACCGCCCAATAGAGCCTCTACACTAATATTTCTCTATATTTTTATGTTGTTTATTAGCTTTCTTGTATTTAAACAACATTCCATCAAGAAAAATATAGCATTTTTCTTCGTTCAAGATCTATGGATTAGAGTCGCCGATGAAGCTCCGAATTTGCAGTAAAAAATAAATAAAAGAAAAATACATAAAAAATCCACAAAACGCACATTTCATACAAAAACAATGTTTTCCAATATTATCATTGTTATTCATGTATTTTTTATAAAATTTTTATCAATCCATATATATAGTTGTATTTAACCGTTGCTACAGCAACCAAAATCAAAAGTCTCGACTGCAAAATATATAAAGCGGGACAACCCATCATTGATGAGCAAATACAATATTCAGTATGTTCTTCCCCTTGATGAAACAAAAAGGGGCCATCGTCTTGGACTAAATGCGGCGATCATTGATCCTCTGAAGGATGGCGGACGTCTTTATACGGCTGGTAGAGATGGGTTAATTTTTTCGTGGGATCTTAATCTTCGTCCTGGGAAGAGGGATTTTGGAGAATATAGATTTAATGAGGCATATTACGGGGAATCTAGTGGTATTCTGTGCCCAGGAGACACAATGAACGATTTGGATGCGCATATATTAAGAAAAAAAGCGCATACATCCCGTGCTTTAGAGAAATTATGCACGAACAATGTTAGCATCAACGGGGGGAGTTTTAAAGTGGGATAGATTATACATGAATTATCAGTAAAAGTTATATCTTATATCTCTAGGATGAGGGTCCTTCATATCATTCAGAGGTTCAGGCACATATGCATTGGATCAATGATTTGGCATTAGTAGATTTATCAAGATTTAGTAAAGATCAGAATTTTAAATTTTAGACTAATTTTTTAGTCGTTTCTTGTTCATCCGATCATACAATTAAAATGTGGAAAACGGATAATTTCGAGTTAGATGCACTTACAATTGGTAATCATGAAGACTATGTTAAGTGTCTTGCTGTTCCAAAAAATTCCTCTACCTGGATTGCATCAGGCGGATTAGATCAGAAAATTATTATATGGGATTTGCATACTCAAAATAAAGTGTTGGATATTGATACAAGTATAGATGGGCCTAAAGGAGGAGTATATGCTTTAGGCGCTAAACAGGAATTAATTACTAGTGGATGTCCAAATGGAGTGGTTCGTGTCTGGGACAAACGGTCGGGACAATCTATAGCAAATTTTACAGGTCATAAAGATGCGATTCGTACTTTATTAGTATCAGATGATGGACAAACGGTGATTGGAAATGTATTGTAGGGATATCATTAATGAATGGCTGCAGATTTTATCAGGATCATCAGATACAACAATCAAAGCATGGTCTTTAGGTGAAAGACGGTGTTTACAAACGTTTACGATACATGGAAGTAGTGTTTGGTCACTATTTTCACCGGATTCAAGATTGAATACGTTTTATTCGGGCGATAAGTCGGGATATTTAATGAGGACTCTAACAATGTTATTATCAGAAGAAGAAAATGTCTCGTATGTTATTTGTCGTGAACAAAGCGGTATAAATAGAATTGTAACAATCGATTCTTTAATATGGACATCTACGTCATCTCCTAATATTCATTGCTGGGTATCTTTTTTAGAAAGACTTAATGCAAGGATTTTTATTATTTATAGCTCGATGCACCTCTAGATGTTACAGTACAAAAATCTTCTGATACAGGCAAACTACAAAGCATTCCTACATTCTCGGAAAAAACTTTTGTTGAACCCTCTTTAGTTACCAAATCCTTGATTTCATCTTATGACACAAATATGCTTGAATCAAATTATACAGTAAATTCGATATCCGATGAATGTCACTTTTTCGGCAACTGTCGTGTGTATAACAAGGATTCTTTGGAGTGTAAAAAAAACATTATTCCTTTGAGAAAATTGCCACAATATACTATTCAAAGTCAAATTGGATTAGTCAAACATATTTTATTAAATGATCGTAGACACGTTTTAACCGTTGATACACAAGGTGAAGTATCCCTATGGAACATTATTACGGTAACCTTTTTTTCATCAAAAAGATAGGGCTCATATATTATTTGTAGTGTACGCATGTTAAAAACTATGGGAAATGCGATATAAATGAATTAGAAAAAGAATTGAATACCCTCGATTATGTTTCCAATTGGTGCCATGTTGATACACGAATTGGTGCACTCACTGTTTCTCTAAATGAGGATTCATGTTTTGATGCAGAAGTATATGCTGATCAAATAGATATTTGTAAAAATTACGGATATAATGAAGATCATATAAGTATGATGCGAAAATAGAAGTAATATAGGCTCATTCTTCTAGTTAATTTAGGAAAATGGGTACTTCGTTGTTTATTTAATAATTTCATAGAGGTTCAAAAAGAGAATGATAATCAATATCGGCATTCTATATTGGATATTTCTTCAGATAACTTAAAAGAAAGTGAAACATTGCTACCATTATATAATTTTCCTGACTTATTTCAAAACAATTCACAATTCATACCTGATATCCTAGAAACATCTAAAAAGATATCATCAGACAAAAATATTAATACCATCGATTCCATGTTGACTCATTGTTCTCACAAAGAGGCATCTTCAATACATAATAATGAAAACATTGAAAAGTTTGTTTTTACCTTATTTTTTATAAACTTGACAAATTTTATAGAAAATCGTCTTCTCTCGATATTTTAAATAAAGAAAATGACATTTTTAATAAGCAGGATTCACCGTTCCAGATGACTAAATTGGAAGAATCTCTTTTTGATTCAATTGACTCAAATGATCACAGCACAAATAGTTTTACTTTTATAGATCGTTTAAAATTTTTTCGAGCAAAAAAGGTACTAAAAACAATACCAAAAGATTCAAAAGCACAAGAAAATCGTAAGTGCATTTTTTTATCATTTCTTTCAACATTAAATAATAAAGTTCAAAACATCGAAAAAAAAGACGCATTATCTACTGATCCAAAAAGCTTTCAACCATTACTTAACTCTGAAATACAGAAAACGGACGTTCTTCATACTGACCATTTCCTATCAGATATTATCAATACTCTTCGTAATAGTTATCGACTTTATAAATTATCTCATCCAGATATGTCCATTCCTACGAATATTCATCCGATGTGTTCTGACGAAGCACCTATTCTTCAACTTCCTCATAATACTATTTTGATCATATCAAAAGAAAAGTCTATTACAAATAATACTGTAAATGTATATAAAGGGAAAATAGGTTGTATTACTCAACATATCGATATTTTAGAGAATATTTTACCTGCATGGTTAGGAAATATGCTTCTTTTCGTAAATATATTTTATTTTATCGCTTTAAATTAATACAATTTAGAATAGAATTCCAAATGAAGAAATACAGAAAATTAATTTTATCCTTCAACCGCATCAAAATTGTCATCTTCCAAAAATACATGATGAAAACAAAGAATGTACAGCATCTAGAATGTTACGAGTTCGAGAAATATTAATTTATATCTTAAAACATCTTAATAAAATGGAACTTTTGTGTACTAATCCGGAAAATTATTTACAATTAATATGCAACAAAGAAGTAAGGATAGTATTTCCTTCTTGAAGACTAATTTATATTAAGATTTTGTCAATCAAAACCACACTGATTACTGTAAAAACTCGTATTTGGAAATCAAAAGGAAGCATAATTTTACATTATCGTCCTTTAAATGAAGAGATATACGAAACGTATTTTAAATAATAAATATCATGCGTCAGACAAAAAATTTTAGTCGTAAACTTCATCTTATATTATACAATTAAGATGTGTTGATACATCTATTTTAAATTTTGTTTCAATAATAAAAGTATAATCAAATATTATTCCCAATGTCGGCAATCCAATAATTCTGGTCTTAGTTTCAACAAGGGGAACTGTGAATCTGGTGCATCCTTTTATCGTTTTCAAAGAATCTAACATCATCTTCTTATTGCATGAATTGGCTGCATAAATCATTGAATACAATAATTTCATATCTGATTCCATTAAAGGTCTTACTTTGAATTGCATAATTTCATTATTTTTCGAGAGGATTCGAATCCACCAACGTCCATCCCATAATATCCATGTATTTTGAGGATTTAAGAAACTAGATGATTGAAGAAATACAACAAAATGTTCCTTCATACTTTTTACATAAGGCTGGCGACTCAATTGCATAGAAAGTGTTTGAAAATGTTGTGTTGTATATATTAAAACACCACCAGCCGTATACTGTTTTGTTTTTACAAGCCTTTTCTCAAATAAATCAATAACTATTCGTCTAACAACAGATATTCTTTGTCTAGATAAAGGTGAAACAATAAAAACAAGGTGTGCGAGCCATTTTGATAACGTTGCAATATTTTCATCATAAATATTTATATCACAAATAACATCTAGTGATCCAGTCATCTCAGAAAAAGTTATACGAGTTTTGGTTAATAATTGTTTCACTTTTTCTGAAATCTCCATTCTTTTCACAGCCATAATGTTTGCCAAATGTAATATATTATCTGGTCTCAAAGCTTTAGGTAATTGTTCGTGTTTTTGAAGCAATGCTCTAATAGCATTTCTTTTTGATATATTCATCAAAGTATTTGTTGGATCTTCAAACCATGTCAAGTTATATTTTTCACATGCACCTTAAACAATTATAACAATTCATATGATATTTTCATGTACTTTTTAAAGCAATTTTAGGAATATCAAGAAAAGGCCGGCAAATTAGTAATTTTTCAGAATCTTTTACTCTTCCTATCATAGGATTCAATGAAATCTTCTGCATTCCGGCTAATCCACTTGATCCACTTTTTCTTATGAGTCTCATCAATACAGTTTCTATTTGATCATTTAAATGATGGCCTAAAAAAAGCACACCTATATCATTATTTAAGCATTCTTGTGTTAAAAGGGTATATCTCTGGTCCCGTAAAAGCGCTTCTAATGAACCTTTAAAATATTTATCTTTTGGCCAAGCAATTGTCAATATTTTATGTTGAAATCCTACAAAAAAAAGAGAATTAAAAAATTAAAATATCTAGCATATCTTTACCCATTTGTATCATCTTTTTATGGACTTCTTGAGCCTCTTCCGTGCTTTTAGGGCGCAATTGATGATCAACAGTAAAAGTATATATTCTATTTGCCATATTTTGAAATAATAAACAAAGTGCCATGCTATCACAACCTCCTGAGACAGCAAATCCTATTTAATAGAAAAAATATATCAATTATAATCCTTTTTTATTTAATATATATTTGTTCTAACCCCATCTATAGTTAATTAAGTGTTGGAAAGGTCTTAAAAGTAGATCAATAGATAATTTCATAAAATCCAGAATAAACAGATATGTTAAGAATATTCTTAACGTTTGATAATATTTTAAGGAGATTTCAATAATATTTTTAAAGTTAACTCTTTACTATTTCTGACTAGTTTTTACTATTTTTTATCTAATCTTATCAGTAGATTAAATTTTATTGAATTGGATATAAAAAAGTTAAGAAATATGAAGCCATTCTTAGAAACAGCACTTGTAAGTTTATTTTATACAAATTTCTATTTAAAAATATATAAATTCTTATTAAAATCCAAAGGCAAGTATAATTGCAGGATTTATGGTAGATATTATACTATTTCCTTTGGATACAATGAAAACATGGACCCAAGAAGAAAAGAAAACTATGAATAAGAATGAATGTATGGTTTTTAAAAAGGGGATCAAAAGAAATATTTATAGTGGTCTTGGAGGAATGATCATAGGAAGTATACCATCATGTAGGTGAAATATAAAAATATGTCAAATTATATTTAAAATATAAATCCATATACTATATGAATGAAATGAATAAATGGGGAGCTAATTTTTTGGGTAGCATTTGTTTTTTTCACAATTTATGAAACAACAAGAAGCATATTGATTGAAGACGAATTTAAAAAGATGATAAATAAAACATGGAATATTGAAAAAGATATACTACTAAGTGAAAATGAATCAAAAATGAAGGATTCAGTGGAAAAAAGGTCTACAATTTTTAGTTGTTCATTCGCTGCATGTTTAAGTGAATTGGCAGCTTGTATTGTGCGTGTACCAAGTGAGGTAATTAAACAGCGTACACAAGCAGGTCAATATAATTCATCATGGGAAGCTTTTGTAGATATTTTTCCTGGAAAGAAGGGTCGAAGATTTGGAGGTCTATATTGTGGATTTGTAAGTACAATTATAAGAGATATACCTTTTGCAGTTCTTCAATTCCCTTTATGGGAAATTACTAAACAAAAAATGTCAGAAGCTTCTAATATGAAAATATTATCAAATATACATATTTCATTTTTAGAAGAGACAACACTTTCTACTGCTCTTCAATCAGCCATAAGTGGTTCAATTGCTAGCAGCATAGCAGCAGCGCTAACTACACCACTGGATGTAATTAAAACAAGAACCATTCTTAGCCAAACAGTATTAATCTATAAAAAATATTCATATTTTTACTTATATATATAGAAACCTAATTGGATTAACTGTGCTACTCGTATAGTCAAAGAAGAAGGTATAAGGGCATTATTTAAAGGGATTACATTTAGAATTACATGGATAAGTATAGGAGGAGCCCTTTTTCTTGGAACATATGATGGAGTACACAGATTAATTAGTAATTTATCAAATCAAGATTCTAAACAAAATTCTTAGACAATTTCCTATATTAATTGTATTATGATGGGCTCTTAGAATAAATTAGTATATACTTTTTCAAATTTCTATACACACATCATTATCTCCATGTATTTCTTGAAGTTACAATTGTCTGTTGGTTTAAAGTCTGCTTTCTTGTAAACTTTCGAAGCAGTGCATCTACTTTTGATTCATCTGTTGCAAGCCCACGTATGTAAGGTAAAATGTCAGACAAGTTCCATTTAGGCCGAATAAGAAACAATTCTCTAAATCGCATAGCAGGATCCATAGGCAATGTATCTTCAGGAAAATATTGAATCATAGAAGGCTCTACTACAAGATATTGACCCTAAAGATATTAACATAGCACCACTAGCTATATAATTTGCTAAAAGATGCGCAAATATCAATTTAAACATACTTCTAATAATGACAATTCTGCACAAGCAGCAAATGGCTCTGGAATAGTAGATTTCCACTTTTCAATGAATTTGTCAGAAGGAATAGAAGCACTCTTATCAATATTTAGCCCATAGTATCATCAATTGATAAAAATATACTTTGTGTTTAGACAATAAATGAATGCCAATCCATTGAGCAACAGCGCGACCATCAATGGCATATGCTATACAATATCAATACTTTTAAGGGCATAAATGAGAACTACGCTCTGTTTTTCTTGTAGAAAATCGACGCAAGACCAACTCTACAACATCCTCTCGTTCATCTGAACCAATGTTTAACATAAGTGAATTAAAATTCAGAGCATCTAAAGGAACATCTTCCTCTTGTGCATATGCCAAGATCAATTGAACTATATGAAATGCATAATCAAAGCTTAGTTGCCTCAAATACCCTTAAAACAGTCAGATAAATCAAACTCCAGCAACATTAACACTCTGAGCGGTATACCATTGATAAATAAGCACATGGAATGGACAAAGGCGTTCTCAATTTCTTCGTCGCTGGCCGGGATTCTTCTCTTGACTTGAAAAGGTGTATAAAGCTGCGCAGTCTATATACAAAATCAATATATACGTTTATAAGCCGGGAAAAAAAGAACATCTGGAACATCCAAGTTATATCCATCATAGACATATGCAAGATGAGTAAGATTAATACGAACAGGTGTCGATACAATCTCCAGATAAGACTTTGCATCCTTTAATAATGAAAATCCATCATTTTCTTTCTGAAAAAGAAGCAAAGAATTAGTTTGGGTGACATTGCGCAAAAGATAAGTCTTTGAGGGTGTACAGAGGACAGTATTGTCCCGATCATAGCTTGGTTTAAGCGTCAAACTGTTGAAAAAAAGAATAAATATTAAATTATTTCTTTCTAGAGGAAAATTGGCCCTACTATCCGGGTTTTTGAGCGGACAAAAACTGGCAGATGTCTTCAGGGACCTCCATAAGAAATATCCTGTCAGTAATATCCTCATTCTCCAGCTCTGGATATCTCAATTCAATATTTTCTTCAAATAAGTCGTTCTCGGCCATTTCAAGAGATTTTCAGCCGGAAAAAAAGGGAACAAAGACAAGGATTCAATCAGAGAAGCTATATCTCATATATTCAGCAGGTTTCCAGGTCTTTTTATTCATTTTTTAACACCTTCAATTTTTGGGACGTTACCCAGCTATACTGTATGGCACCCTCCGATGTCACCAGACACTCCTCCGACACAAACAAATGGACCGGCAGGTAAGTAAAGCCCTTATTCTAAGAGAATGAAGACGCCAATCTGACACATAAATAGAGCTATGCTGGGGGATTATATGTCTGAAGCTTTCTTTTCCTAAGACGAGATAATAAGCGGTTTTTTAGAGAAATTTTGATACCAGCGAAATATAAAAATAGTAAAAAATGAAGGGAAGCGCTGAAGAAACAGCGGAAAATAGTGAAAAAACGTTAATTCTGGACAAGGAGAATAGGGCGCGCGATTTTTCCGGCAAAAATTCGGCCATTTTTTGGCGAAATATCACTTATAATGATATGTTGGACATAGACCCATTTTTCAAAAAAAGTATCGCTTAACAAGCTAATTGTTATTTAAATTTATGGCTTTAGATCAGATACACTATATTACAGACGATCCAGTCGTCGGGTTGACCCTTATTTCAGTCGCAGTCGACAAATTTAACATGATTCATGCCCATGTATTTACTTGTTGTGGGCCTCTTTCGCTTCCTTTAATAACCCCGAAAAATCAGGAAAAACTTAGCATCGTTATATCCCATCTTCCTCATGACTCTAGAAATCAGTCTTTTCAGGTCATTGCAATGGCCATTCTTCAGTATTTCATTTTCATACCATTGTATATTAAAAAAGAGGTTTTGAGACAGTACAACAGCTTAAAAGGAAGCGAGGATCAGGAAAGGAGAATCGCTTTTGATGAAATGCATGCTGGCGATATCGCAGGGCATTGCAAGCTTCTAAAGCTTTCAGATATATCGTCTATTTTATGTTGTATGTTGCAGAAACGAAAAATGGTGTCTTTTAATATGGATATTATTCTTCCAGACAATTCGAAATGTAGGACATGTTTTTAGGCTGAAAACTATCTATTATTCTAACATTTTTTAAAGCTACACCGTTATTTTCTAAACTTCAGGAAATGACAAGTGATGACGAGAAATCGAGCGAATCGCCATTTGAAAACAAGGTTGTTCCAGGGCCTATGACAGACAATTATAAAGTGAAATTTCATCTTATTTATATTATCCTGATGGTTTATAGGAACACGATAAAAAACGTTCAAGTATCCTTGATGAAATTCTTCAAACAGAGCAAAATTATATTGATAGACTACGCCATTTGGTACTCGATTACGTTTTACCACTGAGAGCTCAAGCTAAATCATCAAAAAATCCTCCTTTAGGATTATATGATATCAATAGGATATTTCCAGTATCTCTTAATGATATTATATCATTAAATTCAGCTTTTCTTCAGGACTTCATACAGGCGAAAACAGAAATTGAAAAGGCAAATTCATTTGTTATACATGTACAATTTATTCATATCAAGTCATTCTAGCTAACTTTATAAGTTTTATCGATTTAAGAAGACATATAGCAAATATTTAGAATTGAGCGTAGACTTCGAGTCTCTTCTAAGGCATAATTTACGCAATCCTAAATTTAGGAATTTTGTGGATGTAAGAATAGTATACATTTAATTTTATTTAGTTTTAAAATTACTTTAGAATCAAAAATATAAAGCAGAGAAAAACATCAGCGTTCGAGAACTTATAATGGAGCCTGTACAACGAATTCCTCGCTATTCTTTATTTCTGGAGAGTGAGTATTCTATTAATACTTTTTTTAAAGAAACATTTATATTTTTAGATGTCATTTCATATACACATCCAAAGAGCCCAGCATTAGCACATTTTCAAAAGGCCTTAACTATTATCAAGGAAATTGCACAAATGAAAGTCATGGAGGCAGAAAAAAGATCCAAATTATTCCAAAAATTAATGAGTTATATTCCTGGGTTTCCAGCAGAACTTATATCAAATTCTCGTTATTTTATTACTGCTGTAGATGCTATAGAGATTTTACCACCATTTTTGAGTTCATCAGGAAAATTATTTTATACTTTATTATTGTTTTCAGATTGTCTAGCAATATTAAAAAAAACATCACATATTCCTATTGCTAAAGATCTTATTTCTAATGAAAACGATTCATCATTTCATAGATTTCGATCAAGACAAAACTCATTTGGATTTACAACTTCGGTTTCCAGAAAAGATATATTATTTCAAGGATGGGCTAATTTAGATGATCTTGAAATTGACATTGATGAAAATGATGATACGAACATGTGGATAACAGTACAAGTTTCTATTAATTCCTCTACAGATAAAGAATTATGGGGAAACTTCTCTGAACATAAAATGTCTATAATGTCTGAATCAAAACATTGTGTAATAGGATTTGTTGAAAAGTTCTACAAAACAAAAGCCAAAAATAAAACCTCAAAAAATTTTATTGCAGAAATTGAAAAAAATAATATTAACATTATATGTAATGTTTTTGAGGCATCTGAATATAAAAAAGAATATAAAAAAGTAAAATATTCATATTTTATTAGATTGCTATCTAACAAATAAAGTCAGAAATTGCTATTCAGTATGTTCAGCAAGGTTTAATGAATCCTTTCGAAAGAAAGATTCGAAAATTAGACATTTCTGGATTATTTTTAATCGAAGAATCATCAGGAATCTATAGGTATACTTCTTTATAAAAATGAAAGTGGTTTTTATATGGGTTTAGGTTAGATTTTCACTCATCCTTGTCTTGGAAATTATCTCCCCAGAAATTTCAATATCTAGATATGCTTTTAGAAAATATATTCCAAAAAGGTTAATCATTTATATTATTATATTTTAATTTTTGATAAGTTTTAGCAATTTTATTTCATAATTTTTTAAAATCTTGGGATTCTCCTAAAAATGTTCCATTTTTCATATCAAAATATAGATTTCTCTTGGCATGTCTTTTTAAATTGAGTTCAACGTCAGGTTCAACCAAAACAATTTTTCCATCAATAACATATTTTAACTCTTCAAATAATCATACAAGTTCAACTTTAGAAAATAGTCATTTGCCACCTAGAGATTTAGCAGCATCACTTTCACATAGTAATTCTCTACAGAAAACTTTTGCAAAAAAACCATTTATGCCATTTAGCTCAACAAAGTTAAATAATGAAGGTTACATATCAAAATTCAAAAACAATAGCTCCTCTTCTTTAGAAATAATTAAAGATAAACATATATTTCATGGTGCTGAAACATTTGTTCATACACTTTGTTCTATTGAAGGTTTTTGTAAAAATTATCATAATTGATCTAATCTGTAAAAGATTTTGATTCTATATCTCCACTAACCTATTCAAATTCAGAACTCAAAGATGCTATTGAGCTCTCAAATGAAATCGGTATTATACGTGAAAATATTATATCAATAATTCTTATTTATTAATAGCAAAAAACCCCGAAAAGAATTATGCAATTTTGGGCTCTCCTTTGAAGATTGGGTATGCCGCTTTTAAACATTATATGAAAACACATGTTAGTAAAAAAATTGGGCCAATTTTGCCTCAAGAATTTATAAAATCCTGCTTAAATATAATTGGTATACTACTATTTTTTTCTTAGGATCATTTTTGTAATAATGATAGGCGAACCCAATTCTATTGATGAAAAAATATCTAAAATTCATGACATTATACTGATTTTACCACAAGGAAACTATATAATTTTATATTTAGTCATACATCTTACTTTGCAGTATGCTAATACTTTATTAAATATTTAATTCTTACATAAATAGTATTTTAAATAAAACGTACGGAGAAGTTTTGAAAGTTTTATTGTCAATAATCTCAGAAGGTCTTGTGCCAAAAAATGATGTGTCTGTTTTGATTCCTATTTTGAAATTTATGACACAAAATTTTTCTCAAATATTTTATGAATTTACAGAAAATAATTCTGGATCTGCATTAACTGCGAATAATATACCATCTTTTTTTAGGAATTCTAATCAATCAGAGATCACGTCATCATTATATACCAACTCTCTTTATGACGAACCATTTATTTTACCAGATACATATACATCAGCTTTTAGTAATGTCAATAATAAAGACATTCTTCCATTGCCATTAAAAAATTCGTTATCTTTAAATTGTGTTCAGAAGAAAACATCTAAAAAAGCTCTTCGAAAAAATACGGCTTCTGAATTATCTGCCAATACAGCTATTCCAGAAACTAAATGCTCAAACATGACTGATATGCTATCAAAGTCCAAGGATTTACATAACGTTTCAGATTCAAGTATCTACCAGGGATATGGAAAAGCATGTCTTTCAAATTCTAATAAAAAGTATATTAAAACTTATAATAATATAGAAAAAAAGGATGATTTTCCAATAGTACTTAATAATTTTGAAATAAGTTCACCAACACAGTGTGTTAATAATCGAATAATATAGCATTAGTATAATTGGGTTTATATATGATAATATAATGTTTAGGATATCTCAAATATTTAGTAACAATTAAATATTTTTAAAGAATATTAATCCTAATATTTCTAAAGCTCAGTACTGAGCAATTCTTTTATTAATAGATAGAATTATTTAAAGTTTCGGGCAATTGTTATTACATTAAGATTAAGAACTTTACAATTCTTAAGATTTCAAGTCATTAGCATTGGAACATCAATTGTGCTGAGAAAGTAATTCTAGATAATGTATATTTTAAAAATAGAACATTTATAGAGATTTTTATAAGAATTGACAGTCGTTCAATTAAAAAAGATGATATCTATCTTGGTTATTTTTAAAATTATATTTAACCCACCTATCTTTGTCTGATGATTAGATATTAGAAAAAATGAATATAAATAAATCAAAGATGCAAGATAGAAAAGAGGAAGATCTGATGCTAAAATACTTGGAAATTGTATTTATATCTATTTCTTTTAAAGAATTCTATGTAAATTTCAATAAAAAGTAAATGATATTCTAAAACTTGAGAAAGTACAGATCTACTTCAAATTGAAGTGATTTATGAAATTATTTAAGATTTTAATGGACATTTATTTTTAGCTTATTACACTTATTTTTGCTGATATTTAATATCCAAAAATTGTATAAATATTAAAAATAATAAAAGAAAGCATTTTTATTGATTTTATATACTATTAATGAAGATTGATCTAAGAATCTTGTTAAAAACTTGATTTAAATTATCCTTAAAAATGGCCGAGCAGCAGTTTTTCAGATTTTTATATCACCAAGTACTTTTTGTCTGTATATAAATACATCAAAAGCATCAAAAATAAAGCTTTTGTGTACAATTGATATCAGAGAATCATCCAGCAAAGGAATATAGGATTTTTATTTTTTTATCAAGCTTAGAGACACTTACAATTTGCTCTTTATACAGATATAAACATTTTATACAAAAACCTCTATTTTTGTGCAGATCTTGAGCTTCTTTTCTTCATAAAACAAACATATTTGGTACATAAAACATAATATTTTGGAAAATAAGGATGGATCCTCTCTATCAAGCTATTTCCTCACAAATAAGCACATCTTCAGTAACATCAAGTCAAAAACATGAATATGGAGAAGATCTTGTATTAAACTTATTAAAAAAAGGGTTACCAGATGAAATAGCAGAATCTTTATATATAAATAAAGTCAAAAATAAACCTTTATTAATTCATCCAACAGATATATATAGAAATAATGAACAAGGCAATGATCCAAGGAATATTAAACGACTTAATTATTTGTCAAAATTACATCATAAAGGTCATAAAAAAAAGCCTAAAGCTCTAAGTTCTAGGGAAAAAAAGGCTACAGGAATCTATAATATTACAAAAGATGCTTGCAAGTAATAATATATTCATAAATTATACAGAAACATGTGCTTAAAGTGGCATAGATATAATATTTGGATGCCTTTACATAGTCTTTGGAAGGAATATATCAAAGAAATTGTTGGATCTAGTTCAGCATCAATTATACCACAAAAACTTTTAAAAGCAGATATGCATGGAAGTAAGCTAAAAGTTGTTCGATCAAGATGCCCTTCAAGAGTAGGTATTGAAGGAATATGTATTAAAGAAACAAAAAAAACATTCATTTTAATTACAGAAAAAAATCAACAAAAAGGCATATTTATATGAACATTAAATAATTTATTAATATTTATACAGTTATTCCCAAAGAAAACTCAATATTTAGTATGGAAATAGAACAAACTCTTAATCACACAAATACAAAACAGAATTCGTATGAAGAGATTAACGGCAAACGTTTAATGGTGTTTGAAATTATGGGATCTCATTTTATATATAGAGCAGCTGAAAGAATTGGAAAAAAGATTAAATCCAAGTCAATTCTGGAATTATAGAAATGATTTACAATAATATAAAAGCTACCAAAATATATTACATAGAGTGGTTATATAAACATTAATTTAAAATATATATTCAGTCATATTTCCTTTGATAAAGTTTCATAATAAAATATAAATCCTTCAAAATATCTATCTAGAAGATAGTTTTTTATCACATTCTTCTATAATTCTTTGAGCATTTGAAAACATTAATTTTAGTCTTTCCGCATGAATTTTAACATCCTCCTTGATATTTTGTATGTATTTTTTATACATTGATGCATCTTTTTCAACATTTTCTGGAACAATCAAAATTTCTACTCCTGATGGATGCTCTAAAGGTAATAATTCTATTATAGATGCCATATTTGTATGAACCTTAAATGACAGATTACTAGAGTCATCAGGAGGTGAATTAAGCATAGGTTGTATACCGGGTACTGCACATGAATTTTTATTAGATTCGAGACATGTTTGAGACGACGTTGTAGGATCCAATAAAGAGGTACTATCATCTTTATGATTATCATTAGCATTTACAATATTTTTTAAATATAACGTGGAATCAAAAGAAGAATCAGTTTGAAAATTTTGCTCATTCAATTTAGCACCATCTTGGTCATTTTCAGCTTTATCTGAAAGTGTTTTTAGAGAAGGACTTGTTTCCTCTGGAGAAACATAAGACAAAGAGACAAACGAGCCATTACTTAGTTCCAAAAGCGATGATGTAGCATTTTCGACATTACTATCCACATTTTCATTCTTATTTTGCACATGAATTCTTTTCCGTCTTTTTATCGAATTCTTTTTCATACTTACAGGCCTATGAACAGAATGAAGCTTATAGTAAAGCCCTAAACAATTAAAAACAAACAATTTTATAGACAAACTTACCACATGCATTACAAATAGTATTTCCGGAATCATCTCTTCTCCACAAAGGAGTGGTAGTTGTCCCACAATTTTGACATGTAACTGTGTCAATATCATAATTATCTATCGATAAATTAAAATTGCCGACTGATTCTCGTCCTCCATTTTCCAGTTCCGAAATAAATTTCGTAGTTTTAGAAATTTTATTATTGAAGACTGAACATCCATCACATCCTTGTGCAGCACCCGCACCATTGCACTGACCATTGCCAGAACATGTTTCACCATTTACTTTCAATAAAATAGCAGCTTTTCTGCGAATTCGATGAGACACCGATGAAACCATTACCCTCTTCAAGCGAATAGGCCTCGACATATTCTTTGCCTTTGAATAAAGCCCACATGCATTACAAACATACTGTCCCTTGGATGTTCGTCTCCACAACGGGGTATATGATACGCCACAATTACTACAATACACCCCCTTGGAAAACTAGCTAATTTTAACGATTTCCCACTAAATATTCTTCAAAAATCCCACTTTTTTCATCATATTTTGGTCATAGCTAATCTCATTTTCCTCGTTCAGATCCAGCATTTTCTCTGGAAAAGAGCTTCCATCCGACGATGCCATCTCCTTCCCATCATCCCCACCGGCAACCGCTTCTATTCGAGGCATTTTTTCGGCTCTTTCGTAAATTTATCAAAAATCCTTTTTTCTCCGTTTTTTTTGAACCCAAAAACAAAAAGCCCTTTCCAACCCCATAAGAAAAACCCAAAACAACATGCACGCCATACCCTTTTTCCATTAAACACCCATCATCAACCACCAAATTTAAGCATCAAATATGGAGCGTATAAGATCAATTGGACCGCCAAAATATCAACGCCTTGAGCAAAAACACACCGAAAAAGACTCCTCGGAGACCCTCAGCACGCGGAAATGCAAAGCCACCCCACGCCTAAACAAAGAGGTTAATTTTTGGAGATTTTCAGGGAAAAATCCGTTTATATATTTTCTGATGGTTGCCATGGCGACGGTCACATGACATGTTCGAAAAGACGGGGAACATGGGTGTACAGGGGCGGTACAGGGGGGTGTCCATACGAGATGTCCGCTGTGGATGTGTCCACAAGAGGGTGTCCATGGGGAGGTGTCCAACGAGGAGGCGTCGCCATAGTAACCCGTCGAGACGTAAACAACACCATCTTTTGTGAGGGAAAAAGAGGCGCCAAAAACGGGCAAAAATGACGAGCAATTACATCTTTCCTACGCTAAAACCCCCCGAAATACTGCAATGCATGACAGGTTGCTTTTTTCCGCGTCTTTTTTCGCTAAATTTTGGGGATTTTAGGCTGACTTGTTTTTGACAGAACTAGGAATCCCATTTTCTGAGGAAGATCTGCTTAAACCCACAAGCCAGAGGATGAGACTGGTCTACGAGGCCTTTTCTGATATATTGATGGGCATTACGTGGGAGAATTACTACAACTTTGTCTCTGCATGCCATAATGAGCTGGAGTATTCAGTAGATATATATGGGTGGAGTATATTTTTGTTAATTATACAAGGGAATCTATACGGATTCATTGAGCATTATCATATTTCACCAGAAATTGTATTTTGGTGGTCGTTGGGTTGATTTGTGTTGACAGCAATAGAATAAAGTTGATGACAGAAGTGGGCATTGATGACTTTTCTATCCGTGATTTGATAAAGCCTGAGGCAGGGCGTGTCAAGAAGATTCTTTCGGCAGTGATTAATTTCGCAAAATTCAGAGAAGAACGTATGCCGGTCTTTGAGACACATGCCCAGAAAGCAGTATGTAAAGGACATGATAAGGCTGTATATCAAACATCTTTAGGAATCCTATGTCTCTAGACACCAAGATCTTGTTTTTCAAAACCAAGATCTGTCAGAAAAGCTTAAAAATCTAAAAATAAAGCAAGCAGACGAAGTATTGTTGATTAAAAAATCAAAAGAGATAAATGTTGCACTTACAAACGATCTTCGAGAGCTAAAAAAGATACAGACAGCTCTTACAAATGAAATTGATGTGTTGAAAAGAGAAAAAGCAGAAATTGCCGAACGTCTGGTATTATATATCTATTTGTTTTTAAAATCTGATCATGATAAGACAAACAATCAATTTATTACGGTTAATACAAAACAAGAATGCATGAAACTTCGCTCGAGGATTGTGCATTCTCCGGAAAAATTAAAACAACTTATTTCAGATATGGGATCATCATTGGCATCAGAAAAAAGTTCTATAGCATCATTAGAAAAGAAATCAAGAGAGCTTCAAAATAAAATTGATGCAATTGGAATTGTCGAACAAGTTATTTTTATATATTATTTGGATTAATTCTTATTTTTATAGGATATATTAAATTGTATAAAATTAATGGAAGAATGTGAGATTGAAATTGCTAAAGTGGAAGAAGCATCTCGTAGGGTTGCTAAACATCAAGAAACGGTAGACCAAAAAGAATTAGAAGTGCGTGAGGTAGAAGTTAAAGATCAGGTATTTATTATAAAATATTATTTACTAGTCTAATATTAACACATAGCAATTAAACCGGCAATTAGCAAATGCAGAAGATAAACTTGCTAGAATTCAACGTTCTGCTGAAGCAAAACGTGAAGCGGCTCAGAAGAAAATGGCCGAAATACGGAAAGAATATAATATTATGGCAGTTGAACGAGCAGAAAGAGCACATGAAATGGATAGAAAAAGAACGATAATTGAATCCACTGAGAAGAAAATATCAGAATTACGTTCCCATATTGAGTCGGAAGTATTAGCTATTCAAAATGAATTTTCGAAACTTAAAAGTCATGTTGAACTCTATATGGACGAAATGAATCGATGTATGGAAATAGCAGCCACTTCATAATTATTTAATAATCTTAAATAATCAGTTATACAACACTTTAATTTTTTGTTATGTCTTTTAATTAATCGAGCCGTGTACATTCGATATCACTAATTTTTCCATTTCCTGAATCTTTCCAACAAACTTTCCAATGCTCTCCACGATATTTCCAAATACCATAGCCAATTCCTTGTTCATTTAAATTAACAATCTCCCAGAAAGCACTAATCCATCTCTCCATAACAGTTTCAATAGTAATTTGCTTAATCGCTGAGCAAACTGAAATCCCAGATACCTTTGTACTGCTATTAAGAAGTTGAATTAGTGATTTTATAGAAATAGAATCGCAAAAAATTATATTTTCATTTCTACAAGCTTCAATAGCCAATGCTATTGTTCTAGAAAGACCCTGTGCTGAAAATTCTCCTGATGCTTCATGAATCTTTAGAAATGACCATATAGCAAGCCCATTTAATGAAGAAGAATAATGATATAGTGATAAAATAGCACGAAGACCACGAAGTGATGGAACATAAATTAAATCAATATATTCTGATGCAGATATCCATGCACCTGTTGCATCCATTGTCCAAAAAAAATCACCTGACCACATAGATGTTTCAGAATTACTCGTAGAAAAATGTTGTATATCCTGAACATGTAGAATCTCTTTTAAAAAAGTTTCTTTTGTATATCCACATAAAATAAGCACAGATTTTTCCTTTTTTTTATTTAAATTCAATCTTTCAGATGTCCATCTTAGCCGTTCTCTTCCAAGTACAATAGATATAAGCACTGAAACATATGGAGCCCGAATATAAAGAGGAGAAGAGAAGTTTATATCATTTTGACTGAAATAACTTTCGTTTACTGTCGGAAAAAGAAATTTAATTGGAAAATTCATAATATTTTTAATTTTTCTGAAGACCTTTAAATCTTATTTGAAAATTGATAAGAAAAATATAAAGATAAATTATTTGAATGAAATTATAAATAAAAAATATTTTTTAAAACTCGTCAAGAATTAGGATAGGTTAAATAATATTTTTAAAAATACCTTTAATCGATCAAAGAAATTCTCATACCATCATATGCAGGCAAAATACATGTATTTTTAAGAACACCATGCTGAACTTCTTTATTAAGCCACTTTTCTAAATCATCATGCGCAATTGAATGATCAAATCCGACAAAAAAGATTTTCTTAGGTAAATTTGGACTTAAATAAGTTACAAAATCTAAAGCCTAATTATTGGTTTTAATTTAAAAAGAAAAAAAAGATAAAATTACTTGTGCAATAGAAAAATGAGATAAATGAGGCTGTTCTTTTAATGCATCCTAATTAAATAATTATTAAAGATAATAAAATGACAGAAAAAAGCATTAAGATACCAGAACTAAAAACTCACAACCTTTAATAATATCGGCAGTTTCATCTGGAATAAAACTTACATCAGAAATATAAGATAAATTGTTTATACGATATCCTAAGATATAAAATGGAAGTTTATTTCCCTGTTCATTTTGAAAAACACCATGTTGAACTTTAAGTGGATATATAGTTATATATCCACAAGACTCGACAATAAATGGATGAATAAAGTCTATAATGTGAAAACGAAAAGATGGGACATCTCCTCCGCCTGTGGCCCTTTCTGGGTATACACAATATGGAAATCTGTAAATATTAATGATAATATATAAACTTAAAAAATAGCATACGCAGTAGATATAGCGTCCATCGTTTCTGAAGTAAGATAAATATCGATATAATCTTGAATTAGCCCTTTTAATGTCCACCCTAAAACAATAAATACAATTTCTAAACATTTAATATCATTTAAACTAGCCTCTTAAATCATCCAAACCATTAATAGCACTATTTTCATTAATTATTTAATATTTTTTTTAAAATATAAAATACTCTGCATGTGCCTTATAAATCAGTAGAAAGTTTGATTAAAAAAAAAATTTACATGGGTAATCAATAATGCATCAATTTTCCTCAAAGAATAACGAGGAAAATATTCAAGTGCTGCATCTATTAAATATTATAAAGGATTCTTTTTCATAATAGATCAAACCATAAAAAGTTTTTCCACAATCAATAACAAGAGTTTTAAGATTATCATTACTACAATCCTTAATAAGAATTACTGCACTCGTATTTCGTCGACGATTTTTGGAATTAATATAGGTTGCATCAATACAGACAGAACAAGTTGGAGGTTTCTTTGTTAAACAATGAATAGATGGAACTGAACTTGATGTCCCTAAATTATATATAAATAAAAAATAAATTTTAAAAAATTAATAACCTGTTCCCAGAAAAATAAGTTCTATTGGTTTAGCTTGATCCATAAAGAAAAATAGCGATCGATAGAATGTATAAAATGATTTTGATTATATTTGACCTAATAAAATATTCGTTTATTCATTATTCAGTAGAATAAAGCGATAAGCCCCCCTAAAATCCGAATTTCTTTATTGATTATTATATAAATTAATAATTTGAAAAACCCGTTTATTTAAGTCTGCAAAAAACCCCATTTCTGCAGCACTAAGTAATGTTAACAAGTATATAAAGATGTTAGAAATTCGAAAACTTGTTAAAAATCACTTTAAATTTGTTTTAGCAAAGTCCCAAAAGAAAACGAATAAAAATAGTATATTATTTATTAAAATATACTATTTATAAAGATAACACTGACATTATATAAACGTATATATATATCGTTTCTGAAGATATCTTTTTATATCTCGAAAAAAGTATTTAGTATGTATTGTCACGACGAACAGAATAATAAGACTCAGATGAATGACCAATGCCTTCATTTTGAGAAGGAGAATTCAAATGGACAGGATATTTTTGAGAATAATCATGTTTTTTATCATGATATTGCTGAACAGATGGATTATGTGAAGACGTATAACTAAAATGCGTCATCGATTTTTCCATAAGAATTTCATAATCTTTCATAGCTTTAACAAATCTTTCGTTAAGAGATATCATATCGTCTACTAAATTTAGACAATGAATTTTAAAAACCATTTGGAAACCTTTTTTTTGTGCATATTTCTTGATAAGCTTTATAAGATTCGAGCGAATTGTTAATGTTGAATGATAAAGATTCTAAAATAGTATAAAAATAAAAGAATAAGTTTCTAAAATTACCTGAAATTTCTCACTTTCCACAATATTACTATTTTCAGTTAAACCAACATTACTTAATATTTCTAACAATTTTTCAATGTTTTCTTCATGAGATAATACTTTTATTTCATTTTCAATTTCCCTTTTAAGTTCATCAGGAGTAGGCTCTTGAAGTTTTTCAACATAATTACTAGGAAAAATGCCCATTTTCCCATTCAAAGATCCATACCACCAATCTTTATGTGTTACCTCTAAAACGGTAATAATATCTCCTCTTTGAAAGGACAATTCGCCCGGTTCAGAAGCATGAAAATCAAACAAGGCCCTTACCCTAGAAACAGTGGTTGTAGAACAATCTCGTTTGGATGTCAATGGATTATATTCACTATATTTTGATTTTTTCTGATGATTATACCGATTTTCTTCATTTTTTTCCAAAGAAAGTGTCAAAGCCAATTGAAGCTCCTTTTCTTCTTTCTCCTTTTGCTCGTCTTTCTTGTTTTCTATTGAAAATATCTTATTTCTAATATTAAATATCATACAAAAGTTGTCTACCTTTTTGAATATATTTATATTCAAATTTAAGTTGCTGATAAACCTTTCTGACATATTCAAAAAGAGGACTAGATGGAAAATCAAGTGAAAACTGCTGTACTAACAACAATATTCGTTCTTTAACCACAAAATTTGTATTCTACACCATTGAACAAAAAAAAAAAAACTCGTAAACATACAACGTCTTCAAGATATTTTAGAAACGTTTCCATAAATGCCTCTGACGAAACCTCCCGTTGTACCAATAGCCCGCAATTTTTCACAAGTGCCTCCACCAGCTATATATTTGATAAACCTACGCATACATAAAGCATTTTCCATACACTCAAGCAATATAACTGAACCCTCTGATTTCCAGACAGGAACCGCTTCTGAAGCACAAATATTGCCATTTTTCTGTAATATTCAATCATTTTTTGCATCTCAAAAAACACCGCATACATATCCCCTCCCTGATTCAAGCAATCGCATACATCCAAAATATACTCCCAGTTTTCCCGAGCCAAATACTCGTCAGTAGCTCTGGCTATCCCGTATATTAGCAATCTATATATGTTGATGCTTCCGTACAAATAAGAGCCTCAATTGTTTGTAACTTTTGACTCATTTTTATAAGAAAAATACATAAATCTTTAAATTAGCCGACTATATGCTAGTTAAAAGGGCAGATTATCCTCTATTAACGGCTATATGCGCTATACAACAGACAATATATGTATAAATCTAGATGGCACGTGATTATATGCGTTAAATAGCAGCTTATTAAATACAAACCTCAAACCGCATACAACAAGATATATCTTTTGGGACAAAAATGTGGGGTTATTACTTAAAAGGGTAATAGAATGCTTTTTCATATAATCTGATAATTAATATAAATAGGCAGGGTCAGTCAAGCCGATCGTTCCAACCTACCAAAAAACCTGTATTATCTGCAGAGGACTAGAAAGCCCTTGTTTTTAGAGAAAAAGCCAGTTTTGGACGCAGAAAACACTTTGTTAGAGAGGTTAGTCTAGAGAAAAGGTTTTAGTGTTTTTTTTCCGGAGTTGATTCGTTAATTTTAAGGATAGATTATTTGCTTTTGCTTGATTGGCGGTTAATCAGGCGTATCTCTCTGAAAAGCAGGTTTTATACAGGAACTAAGAGGGTAGAAGCATATATTTGGAGATATAGTCTTGGTTTAAAGGGTTTTATTTCGTCAAAGTTCATAAAAATCAGTTTTAAGGGCTATTTATCTTAAAAAGAGACTAAAAGGATGAATATGAGAGGAATTCTTTTGAGAAACTATTCAAGACCGGTAGATAATAGTTTTTCTCTTAAAAAAAGTCTTATATAATAGATTTTTGGGACAACTTTGCTAAATTGTCGCTATTTTGGAACTGTAAATCTCAACGAGAACATAATTTTTTCTTTTTAGACGTAAATTTACATTTTTTAGTCATTAAAATCAAGACTTTTGGAACGTATACCAGAGGAGCAAGAGAAAGTGAAAAAGTTACGATCAGAGCACGGTCAGAAAGTACTTGGTGAGGTAGTATTGGACCAGGCATATGGGGGAATGCGTGGGATTAAGGTTTATACATATTTATGTCAAAAGTTCATATTGAAGTCAATTAGTGTCTTGTATGGGAAGGATCAGTCTTAGATCCAGAAGATGGCATACGTTTTCGTGGATTAACTATTCCGGAATGCCAGAAAAAACTTCCAAAGGCACCTCAAGGGACCCAACCATTGCCAGAAGGTACGTTTAATGAAGAAGGGAAGAATCTTATTTATTTCTATATTTAAGGTCTTTTATGGTTACTATTAACGGGTGAAATACCCACAGAAGAACAAGTAAAAAGTGTTTCAGAAGAATGGGCAGCTCGTTCGGATATTCCAGATTTTCTTGAAAAGTTAATTGATCATTGTCCACCTAATTTGCATCCAATGGCTCAATTTTCCCTAGGTTTCTATTATCTTTAAAGAGTTATCTTTTTAATATGTCTTAGCTGTCACGGCACTTGAGCAAGTATCTTCTTTTAGTGCTGCATATGCAAAAGGAATTAATAAAAAGGAATATTGGTTACATTATTTCGAAGTAAGTCAGTTCTTTTTATATTTGAATATAAATTTATGTTAAGGATTCTATGGATATCATTGCAAAACTCCCTGTCATTGCCGGGAAAATTTATAGAAATCTATATAAGGATGGGAGAGTTGCTTCTATTAATAAAAATAAAGATTACAGTTGGAATTTATCTAATATCCTTGGATATTCCGACAAGGAAGAATTCAACGAACTTCTTCGACTTTATCTTACAATTCATTCGGATCATGAAGGTGGGAATGTCAGTGCCCATGCATCTCATCTAGTGGCAAGTGCTTTAAGTTCTCCCATGCTTTCACTTAGTTCAGGGTTAAATGGCCTTGCTGGACCTCTTCATGGACTTGCCAATCAAGAAGTTTTAAATTGGATTTTAGCTATGAAAAATGAAATTGGAGACAATCCCACAAAAAAAAATATTGAAGAATATCTTTGGTCTACTCTTAATGCAGGGAAAGTTATTCCTGGATATGGTACATTACCGTTTATATGTACTCTTTTTTCTTATATATTTCTAGGCCACGCTGTTTTAAGAAAGACCGATCCTCGATATACAGCTCAGCGTGAATTTGCTCTTAAACATTTACCAGGTATATATTATATATATATATTACTATTTTTATTTAATCAACACAGATGATCCCATGTTTAGGCTTGTTTCATTAGTGTATGAAATTGCTCCAAAAGTTTTGCTCGAGCATGGAAAAACGAAAAACCCATATCCTAATGTTGATGCGCATTCTGGAATTTTGTTACGATATTACGGATTGGTAGAACAACAGTTTTATACAGTACTTTTTGGTATATTTTTTGTCCCATTATTTTTTATTTCTCAGTATCTTTTAGGCGTTTCTCGTGCATTAGGTATACTTTCCCAGGTATTATAGCATTAAATTTTTTTCTATTCTAATATTTATTTATAGCTTATTTGGGATCGTGCATTAGGTTTTCCAATTGAACGCCCTAAATCATTTAGTACAGAAGCATTTATTAAAATGTTTTGTAAATAATAATGATGTGGGGTTTTGTTTTATTTGTACTTTTTTGGTATTAAAAAAATAATATAATTATATTGTATTTCTAATCTTGTCTATAGTTTTTACTAATATCAATTAATTCTTCATATTCAAAAAGCGATTTCATGTATAAACGTATTTTATAAATCTAGTATGTCATTTCTTCCTTTAAATGTTTATATACAAAAAAAATATCAAATGTCTGAATATATGTAATGATTATATAATTTAAAGATTAATATTCTATGCAAAAAAACACAACTCCTAAATTGTATATTATAGACTTTACTAAACGTCTTTATTAATCCCTATTATATTAATTTTTAGGATTTAGTTTTCTTTTAACATACTGAAACATCAAAGGATATCATTTTAAAATAAGTGGATCAGAATCCAAATTACCACAAGTTACTAAATTATGAGATGAAGTGGTCAGTAAATCATCATTATTATATTGATTCAAAATATTCGTAGATAGTTTTTCATCATTATCCTGAATAGAAATATTTTTAAATAAATCTTCATTATTTTGAGTTGAGATATCTATGGGTATGTGATTCTCCTTATTTAATTGTACACCATTAATTTTGATAGAATCATTATTAGAAGCAAAAAATTCAGATGGAGGAAAAGTTCTAAGAGGCGGTGCTAAAATCCATTTATATTCAACCTCATATAAGTCACTAAAAATATTAAAAATTTAGAATAAATATCTATAATAATACCGAGATGATATCTCAATTAAAACAATATTTTCATCTATACGATTTTCCCTGACTATTCCAGAAAAAATATCACCTTTGGTATATTGTGCTTGTATAACATCACCAATTGTAACTTCTGTGGCAAATTTAAGAATATGAGGATCATCTTCAAGTTTATCAGGTTTAGGTCGTTTTGGACGATGAAATTTACAACTAAAAAAAAATTGTTGATTTAAACCCAATTGAAATGTTTCCACCAAAACACCAGCAGATGCAGCACATGTTGCATGATAAGATCGAACACATTTTGGATAAGAACATTGAAAACATGCACCTTTAATAGAACGACAATACATACATTTCTAAATAAAATTAGAATAAAGTCTAGTTTAAAATGGACATGCCAATTTAAATCGAGCCTTTTCTATCATATCTATCCCATAAACAACATCTTTTGACAATGCTGAATCAGATACAACATACGTCTCAGGAATATATGATGCACAAATCCTATGAGACAAGGCTCCACAACTCGTCATTATTAATGGTTCTCCAATACATTCATTAGGACAAAGAATACACTAAATATTATAAAAAAAATAACAAATATAAAAAAACATACACATTCTGATTTTTTCTGTTGTAATAATTTTGTCTTTTTCAATCCCTTTAATCCAGAAAATTCCTTTTTATCAACTTTCCGCTTTTTTGATTTCATATGTTCTAAAGAGTTAAGTCAATTAAATAACTTAAATTCTTATTACCAATATTAGTAGATATACGTCTTAATGCATCATCCACATTAATATGAACGGAATCTGGGATACATTTGCATCTTTTAGCATTTCTTCCAATTTCAAGCCAACTATAAGAAGCAAAATTTACACTTTCGGCACAGTTATAACCAAGATTATATCCAGAATGATATCCATATGGAAATGTTATTACAAATTCACCTTGATGTTGTACAAGACGATTCACATCAATATTGTTTTGTGCCAAAACTGAAGGAGAAACGCTAAATGTTTTATGTCTCAAGAATTGAGAACATGATTTATAATCATTCGGAAAAATCTCTTTATAGATCATATTAGTTCAATAGTTAAATGATAAATGAATAGTTACTCCTCATGATATCTTCGAACCGAGAGGCATCTTTTTGACATATTGAATACCATTGTTTTGGAGCACCAAAATGCAAATAGTTTATAGAGTACAAATCCATATCCTAAAATTTAACTAATGCTAGTAACAATATCCATTATTTACCTCTACATGCCATGAGAAAGTAGCTTTCCACATTCCTAAATAAAGATAAGAAGTATTAACACCTGGTAAAATTATATCCATTTTGTTCAAAATATTATCTAAATTGGAGACATTCCATTCTTTAACAGAATCATCAAATAACGAACCTAAATTAAAAATGATTAATCATAAAATAAAATAAGTACATATTTTTACCAGGCATGTCTGCACCATACAATGGATTATTATAAGTAATCGTTTTCCAATAAATGCGCTCAAGTTCTTTGCATCTTTCTATTGTATATTCTTCCGGATTTGATATTTTATAATCAAAACCATGAAAATCATAGTCGTCATTTTGATTAATTTTATTTTTCCCAAAACCATTCTTCTTAGGTTTCTTTTTAAAAACTAACCCATTAGAGTTTGTTTCCAGTGTATTCTCAGTCCCTTCTGTATCAATATTAAGACTTTTTTTTTCCAAAAAACAATTAGTTTCTGTTTCTTCTTTCTTAAGAAAAATTTCACGCTGTAACACATCTGTAGATTCATTTTCGCAATTAGAAATATCTTTTTCCATATTTTTCTTTATATTTTTTTCAGATAAGCCATTAATCAATTCAGATTCAACTGAATGATTAACAGATTCCGTATTTTTGTTTTTTTTGCACACATTATCACTGTACGATATTTTCCTCGTTTCTCCTCTACGAGCAGGCGGCAAATGATCAGGACTTTCACACAATTTTCTCCATTTAGGAAAATTAAAGGTCTGTCTTTTCTCAACATTTGTTTGCCGAAAACAACCGCAATTTCCGACAATATGCTGCTCAATAGGATTTCTTAACCGTATTTTCTTAATCTTTTCTGTATAATTCGGCAACTTTTCCAACCTAAGAATGTTATGCCCTATCGAGGCCCATAACAAAATTACCATTCACTCGGCGGAATAATCTTGACAATGCCTGTTTCCATACCATAAGAATCAATAGATTTCACAAATCTACGAAAACAATGAAACTGCTCCATTGTCTAAACTACCATTAACGTCCCATCCTGATTTTTCAAGAAATAATGTGTATTTACTGGTTTAAAAACCGGGATTTTTCCATTATCATAATAATGATCAGGCAGTATATCATGAATATAACCCTCTTCATTGTCCTCGTCTATTTTCCTCAGAAAAAGGTCTTTCAAAGAATCTTTAATTTCATCTGAGCCATCTATAGTTGCGTCATTCCCCTGTTTTTTCGTCAAAAATGACCGGATTTTTTTTGTTTTTCTTATAATACAAACCTCCCTCATATTTCTTCAATAAATACTGAGTATATCTCCTCAAATTACCCCCTTTTAACTGGTTTTTTTTTTCCTAAAAATCCACTGCAAAAATCGATACGTTCAAGTCTGAAAAAAATCCTTGTCACGTGACCAAATGATCTGAAATATTTATATAGCAGAATGATACACAAATAACCACACGAAAGTGAGTAAAACCTTCTATCAATACATTTTTTATTTAACATTTACTAATAACCCAAGAAAATTTAGTTACCCTAAAAGACATGCAAAAATAAGGCTGGAAATAGCTTAAATATATCCCATAAATCTTTATTCTTTGCCATTCAAGTGCCAAAAGCAAAGTTCTGAAATTTTATTCTAGAGAAAATACAAGATCAATAAAAAATTTGGAAAAAAATATATAAAACAGGAGCAAACCTTCAAAGCAATAAAGAGATCGTGTCGAGACACAAGATATCTTGAGATTTTGCATCAATCTAGAATTTTGTAGTCTTTTCAACATAAAAATATAGCCATTTTTTAAAAAAATCATAAATTTCAAGATAAAAATGAGAAATAACCCAGATTTTATATCTAAAACGAAGATTAGAGCTTAAAATTCATCACTAATCCACAAAAATAAGGTAATTATGTTATAACATTTCTATCCCAAACCATTATATCTCCATCATGAACATTGAGACCAGAATCGATTTCTAAAGCCCTATGTCTCAAAGGATCAAAAGGACTTAAAGAAATATCAACGTTTTCTTCTGCTAATTGTCTTCTCTGATTATGAGACTGAAGAAAACTCTGAAAACTATCTTCAAACTCATCAGATCCCTGTTCAGAGCTAATTACTTCAGGAATGGCAGCGTCTAAATCTGCCTCTTCTACATCTTCATGGCCGCCCTCTTCTAAAGAAGGATCCTGATTAATTTCATCATCTTCATCCATTTCTTCATTCATCGCGGACTCCAATTCTTCTTGTTCACGAATTGTCTGCTGAATACCGACTGGTCTTATCCAAGTTGATCCAAATGACCGAATAACAAGCTTCTGAGACACTTTCATACATTTTTAAATTTTCCTAAAAAACTTACTTTATTTTCATATTCTGCCTCATCAAGATCCAGCTGAGACTTTCCAATCTGGTTTCCTGAACCTGATAATAAATGATGCGGCCTATACCATAAAGAATGAAGATCCCGAGGGAAAAGAGAGGGAAAAATCAATGGTTTCATTATAATTAAGAAAAATACAGGTTTAATTGGCTTAATCGCTCTATAAATATCACGTGATTATATATCATGAGAGATTGTTTATAAGAAGAAATAAAGAAAATATCAAGACATTTCAGATGATTTGGCATATATTTTTTTCTAATATTTCAGGATACCTATTTTTCGTTGTATATATATAGATATTTTAGCAAAGATACTTTAAAATAAATAAATTTTAAATAAAATAAATGCAAAGAGAAAGGATAGAAAACATAGTATTTGTTGGTATTTTTCTATGACTGATAGACTTTTTCAATATGTTTCAAGGGTTTAACCCTACCGAAATATAGAAAGTAGCATGGTAATGAGAAATGAACGGTAAAGAAAATTAAAAAAATATTACTTTTATTAAAGGATGAATCCTGAATATGGTAGAACTATTTGAATAAAGTATTGATGCGAATATATTTTAATATAGATTTTGAACAGATTATTTATTTAAATTATTATTGATCGGGGATTCGGGTGTTGGAAAAAGCTGCTTGCTTTTGCGTTTTTCAGATGACACTTATACAGAAAGCTATATATCAACTATTGGAGTTGACTTTGTATATTTTTTTCGAATAAGAATGAACTTTAATTTAGATGTAGAAAATTCGTACAATCGAACTTGAAGGGAAGACTGTAAAACTCCAAATTGTATATCTTTATTAAGATATATGTAAAAAGCTTATATTTTATTTTTAGTGGGATACGGCGGGACAAGAGCGTTTTCGAACGATTACGTCTTCATACTATCGAGGAGCGCATGGTATTATTATTGTATATGATGTGACAGATCAGGGTAAATATATAATAAATAATATTAAAGACGGAAAATAATTGTATCGTTTTAGATACATTTAATAATGTTAAACAATGGCTTCAAGAAATTGATCGTTATGCAAGCGAATCTGTGAATAAATTATTGATTGGAAATAAATCTGATATGGCTGATAAAAAGGTGGTCGATCCTTCTCAAGCAAAGGTTTTTTCTTTCATTTTCTTTCTTTTTTGTTAATTTTTGTTAATGATATAGAATCTCGCGGACGATCTTAAAATTCCATTTCTTGAAACTTCTGCAAAATCGTCAATTAATGTAGAGCAGGCATTTGTAACGATGGCTCAAGAAATTAAAGTGATTTTTTTTCATTTTATTTTATATTTTCTTATATTTTTAGAAGCGGATTGGTTCAGATTCTACATATACAGCAAACGGGAAATCGCATATTAGAGTCACCCAGGGAAGCAATGTACAACAAAATACTTCATTTGGGTGTTGTTAGAGGGCATTTCATACATTTTTATTTTGAACACTAATTATTAATCAACAATTTCACGCCTATTTTTTACTTTTCATGATAGTCTAATCTTTCATGTCATTCAATAGATTTTTATATTCTCTCTGCCTCTTTTATTTGCCCTTTTATTGTATTTTTTTTCTAGAACTTTCGACTGGGTTCTTTCATGGAACATATAAAAGCCGGTACAACCCCAAATTTTGATGAAGACCAACTTCTTGAGGCGGATTTGAGCGCCAGAAAACGGAGTAAAAAGCGGGTTTGGACGGCAGGTAAAATTCGTTTGAGGTCCACAGCGTTGCTAAGAAGAGTTTGTTAGGTTATGAGTCTGACTCGTCGCAGGACGAAAGAACCAGAGAAGACAGGGATGAAATTGATATTTTTGAGGAGAATGGGCGCATACAATACGAGGAAAATGGAGAAGAGAGCAAGAAAGGGCGCATATATACGGGAAAAAGAGGGAAAAAGACCCGGTTTGTTGAGCTAGAAGAGATTGAAGGACAAGATTTTGAGTCAAAAAGAGAATTTGTTGATATTCTTGATGAAGATGAAGAGGACGATGACGAGAGTTATGATCCGGAGCTGGGAGCAAGCGGACGCAAAAAAAATCCGCCTAAAATTGAGGCATTTAACATGAAGGCGGATTTTGAAGAGGGGAGGTTTGATGAAGAAGGGAATTATATTAGAAATGCGCCAGATGTGAATGCAAAACATGATATTTGGCTGGAAGGAATTAAAAGAGAAGACATTTTAAAGGCAAAAAAGGCGGTGGAAAAAAAAGAGGAAGAAAACAGGTTATTATCGGAAAAAAAAGAGGAGCTGTTGTTAGGAAATATGTATGAAATGTTATTAAATCTTCTTGAAGTGGGGGAAACTATTTTGGAGGCATTGCAGAGGTTGGGCGAAGGATTGGAGCAGAAAAAACGATGGGGAAATAAAAATAAGAGGGATTCGCAAGAACTAAAGAATGAAGAAACACAGAAGAAATACAGAGATATCGAGAAACTTACGGAATTGGCGGATAAATTAATGCAATATGGACATAGTGAGATTTATGACCTGACACGTGAAGCAATTGCTCGTAAATATCAAAAAGAAACGGGCAAGGTTTGGACACATCCAAGGAAAGATGAAGAACCAAAATATGAATATAAATGGGAAGGAAAGGAAGAAGTATATGGGCCTTATGAAAGATTTCAAATAAAAGAATGGTACGATCAAGGATTTTTTACAGAACAAAAAATTGAAATACGAAAAATAGGAGATCAAGTTTTTCATACATTAGAAGATCTTGGATTTTCATTTGTAACATGATGTAGAGTTCAGAAAACCTCCATTGGTTTGGCATCATCTATTCTATCAATATAATCACTTTCAGAAATATATTGTTGAGCATATTCTTCTAAGTATTGAACGCTTCTTGCTTGATCCAAAAACAATGTATAGCTTTTTTGTATATCTTCAATATCTATTTGTGTCGCTTTTCTTTTTTGTGCTATAAGATAAGCAGTAGCAATTAAATGAATGCTATAGCGAATAGAAGTTTCCTGACCAATCTTTGTCAAAAGAGTAAGTGCATCAGAGGAAATTTCTACGTCTTCTTCCTGACATCTAATAATATAAATGAAATATTGTAAATAGTCGATTCTTTATACCTTATATATAAAATTTGTTTAATTTCATCCACACTATATTGAGAAGTTGAAATAATCAACATTCTATCAAGGAAATCAAGTGGAATACCATGTGGACTTTTATATTTAGTGCCTCTAATACGAGCAATGCCTCGATTACTTGCCATAATGACAATGGGTGAAAGATCATCTTCTAAAGCTCTATTTAAAAACGAAAAACATTCTATATCAAGCATGTGGACTTCATCAATAAAAAGAACGCCTGAACATATTTCTGCTTTTCCCTCTTCTTTCCATTCATTAACTTTAGTGTTAATTTGATCTCGAACTTCTGAAGGAATTTCGCCCGTATCTCCAGAAAACAAAGCAAGAAATCCCTGTGTTCTTGAATTAATCACATCAATTTCATGCAGAGACACTGTATGTGTCACTTCTCTGCGTTTTTGAAGTTCGCCCTCTGGACATTGAACAAATTTCGTATCTGAACCCATTGCATCATAATCTCTTGCCCGTGTAAATGAACACCCTAATTTTGATATTTTGCCCGATGCTTTATCGATTAAAATTACATCTCCTGCGATCACTTTTTCCTTTGTTAAAGCATCGATCATTTTATTCCCCAAATCATAAACCGTCTCCATATCTGTTGTTTTCATAATCATTTTTCCACGTTTATTCCCCTAAAATACATCAATTCTCCTGTTTTTCTATGTTTTTTCAAGAAAATTCCCGCCAAACCACTTACACCTGTCATTGAGCGATCTATTTGAATCTCTACCACTTCGCCCTCAATTATCTCCGATTCCTCCTTAATCCTAACCCCGATACTCCTCCGAATGGCCTGAATCAAGGCCTCTGTCTTACTCATTTCTAATGAAAAAATTTCTGACGCTGAAATCATAGTAAATGGGACCTCTGGACCAAGGCTTTGAGCCATGCCTTAATATTTAATTAGTTTTTCTGTTTCCCCTATAAACCCTTCATATTCTACCCATAGCAATGGCTGTTTTGCCTGTACTGGGGGGTCCTGAGATAAGAATTGCACGGCCCGTAATTTTGCCCTCTTTGATCATCTGCAGTAGGATTCCTGCAGCCTTTCTCGCCTGATACTGGCCGACCATTCCCTCGGCAGATGGGCGGGGCTCTAAGCGGTCGTCTAAGCCGATTCCTCGGATATGGGAGTGTTCTCCGAGTCTTTCCAGACGTTGAGAGAGGATCTTTTCCATTGTTCCTGAGCTATGCTGTCCTTAAAAATCTTAACCCAGTTTAAGCAAAAGTTAACCCGGTGTTAGGAATTTCTTAAGAATTTTTTAACCCTTCTTAACACGTTTTTAACACGTTTTTAACAAGTCTTGACTTTTCTTAATCGATTCTTAACTTTTTCTTAACCCAGCTTAACTTTTCTTAAGATCGATGTTAAGATTTCTTAACTTTTCTTAACCTCGGCTTAAGCTTCGTTAATAATTCTTGGGACGACCGGGTCTTTCGAGGTTGTCCTGGCCGAGATGAGCCTCCCCTCTCAAGACACCTTTGGAGAATCCCTGGAAAGCAGCTTCAATTGGTTCAACCACTCCATGACATTAACCAGACTGACGCCTTTCTTTGGGTTTTCAGAGGACTCTTTGCTCAGATATTCTAAAGATCTGCTGGAGATTGTTCGCAGAACCAGACTGCCGCGGTTTCCCCTCATCGAAACATGTCAGTGGAACCCAATTGCGCCTCGTCAGGGCCTGGGTTCGTGTATTTGGATACATTTTCTGTCTGGAGACGAGACACCAGGAAAATCTATAGTATATACCTGTTTGTTGGTGTCTTTGTCGGAAAAACAGCAAGGGTGGAGAGAATTCCCCCTGCTCATCTCGCGGATTCCTGGAGAATTGCTCCAGGTAGTCTTGAATTACTTGACAAGCCGATTCGATGCATGGGCAATGCCTTTTCAGCTCAAGTCTATGACATTGGTTGATTTGTTGCAATTGTATGTTAAATCAGTTGATCCAGGGACAGAAGATGCTGCCCAACCTTTGGAATTGGTGTTTTTGACCAAGTCGATTAAAGGGCTGCGTCGAATAATAGTGGGCGTTAAAGGGCAGGACATGTTAATATGGAGAGAAAGGTTTGTTTGACATCTAAAATAGTATTCATAAAATGTTAGAGAACTTGGATTTTTTGAAGGGCTAAAAAAGTATTTATTTGAACAAACAACAATTGATTTTAATCAGCTCGAACTTTTCCGGATTGGCTGTGCAGGATTTATTATTTCCTCAGAAGGGAAGCTTAAAATGTTGAAACCCATGCAATCACAAATTATTACCGCTATTTTGAAAATGGAGGCTAAAAAACATGGAATTGATTAACTAATCTATTTATATATTAAATTCCTTAAAGGCATTTCTATAGTTTCTTTATCAAGTAACATTGAATAATATGGCATTTGATCTTTAACTTTTGAAAGTAGTATAATTTTAAAATATTAAGTATTATAATTACTATTAAACATTTGAAAAATAAAAAAACAAATATTATGAAATTAAAAGAATAAATAATACATATTGGATGTTTTATTTTATTAGGGCCAAGGCCCGGGTGAGCTTTTTTTTCTAATCATCTTCTTCATCTGAGAAGATATCTTCGCCTCTTTTACGTCTAATCATGCGTTCCTTTTTTTTCTTTCTTAATTCAGAACTGGTTAATTTCTTGGCCTTCTTTTTTGCCTCAATCTTGTTGCCCAATGCATCAAAAGTATCCTCTTGATCTTGTTCTTGAAGTCTAGGCCCTGTTCCTTGACCTTGAACCCAATTATGTCCTGATGGCGTCATTTGCCCATTTTGCACACTCCAAACTTCTTCCGTAAGATTTTTTGTAAATTCGACTGAATGTGTAATGATAACAACTCCTCCTTCAAAATTTTTAAGAGCCTTAGAAAGAGCACCCAAAGAATCACGATCGAGATAATTCGTAGGCTCATCTAAAACAATAATATGAGGCTTTAACCATGATCCTGCTGCAAGAACTAGTTTAACTTTTTGACCACCTGATAAGCCTTTAATTCTTGAGTGTGTAACAATTTCTGCATCGAGACCAAAATTTTCGCAATGTTTTTCAATTTCTTTACGAACTAAAGGACGAAAAGATCCAGACTTTAGAGCTTCTTTCATGTCAATTTCTGCAACCATTTTGGAATGTGTTTCTATCAATTCACTTCGTGGTAACCATTCATTATTCATGCTATTTAGCGGTACCCATCGTTCGTTTTTTTCTCCAATATTTTCTCCAAGAAGAAATGAACATTCGTATTCGTACGAGTTTTTAAGTTTCCTTCTAGAATGTATTCCTTGAATTCTTCTACTGGTTCCATTGATTTTAAAAATCTTGTTCATAAGAGCCTCATCGCTTTCTGTTAATTGTCGAGAAGCTTTATCAACGGTTTCAGAATCTTCGCCGGTTCGATACCTCCATTGGATATATTCGGACGGTGTTTTATTTTCATGAGAACCCAGGTGTGTAAATGCGGCTTGAGCAACATATGCAATTCGAAGATTAGGATGACACCAAACTTCACCTTTTTGTGGAACAAGTTCACCACAAAGAATTTTAATTAATGTAGACTTTCCTGCACCATTGGGACCTATAACAGCAATACGTGATGACAAAGAAACCTGGAGTGAAACATTTCTAATTTGAGGTTCACTAGTTCCTTCGTATTGAAATTCTATGTCTCGCATACGACAGATAGCACGCTGTTTAGTTTTAACTCCCTCTAAGTAACCCGGCTCCGGAAATGCAAACTCGATTTCAGACTTAGAGATGTCTTGATAAGACCGAGCAGATGGGACCAGCTCAATAAATTTACTCATATTACCCACATATTTTTTAAGTTTAAAATGTTCATAATGAATAATAGCTTGAACGACGTTATCTAAGAAACCGGAATCGTGTGATACAATAATACTAGTAATATGAGTTTGTGAAGTCAGAAAATCCTCGAGCCAGGCGACATTCTTTACGTCTAAATGGTTCGTGGGTTCATCTAACAATAAAATATCGACATGCTGAAGCATAGCACGAACAAGAGCTAATTTCATTTTCCAACCACCTGAAAGATTGGAAATAGGAATTGAAAGCATGTCGTTTGTAAAAGAATGCTTTAGAAGCGAATCTATGGCTTCCTGTCTATCTTTAACAACGACTGATGGATCATTTACTATAAAATCGAGAACAGATGTTTTTGATTCTGTATCATCGATATCATGTTCGACATATACTGTCTTCAGTTCTGTAGGAAATCCATCAACTTGACCGTTAGAAATAGCACGAAGAAGAGTTGACTTTCCGGAACCATTAGGTCCACAAAGACCATATCTATAACCACGTTTGAGACTTAAGAATGTTCTATTTAAAAGAATTTTTGCACCATATGCAAGAGAAAATTCGCAATTACATAAATCTTCTCCTTCATCCTCTTCTAAATTAATTGGAGCATGGAAGCCTGAAATAGATCGTTTCCTAAATTGATCGATGATATAATTAATATCAGCATTAAGTATAATAGGCTGCAGATATGGAGAAATGTTAACATTCCAATCAACGATTTCATTGTTTTTTTCATCGATAAGCTGAGATGCTATACATGAAACATAATTCAAATAGGCATTTGATGTTGGCACTGGTTCTTGCCCTTTAAGAATTGAAAGAAGTGTTTCCATACAATATTTCGGATTGCCGAGATTCAACGTTTCAGGTATTTTTCCTTGTTTAACATTTCCAACACGAATCAACGTAGCCAAGGAACGGTTAACCACTGCTCTGCATTCAGGGTCCCCGATCGTTTCCTTAATATGTTCAAGAGCTGGTATTAGCTTATCTAAAAATGGCGCGATAATATAAGGATCTTCAACAAGTTTGCACATATTGTCGATAATTAGTGCGGACTTGCGTTTAATCGCTGTTCCTCGTTCATTTAAACCTCGATAAAGCAAAGGAACCATAATAGACAGCGTCGATGCATGTACTTCCTGAACAAACGTTGTTGCGCCAAGCGTATGAATGGTTTCCGGAACTTTTTCCGGTTGGGCGATACAATCAATAAGAACTGGAATAAACTTGTCGATATCTGGATTAGATATTAACGAACAGACATTAGTCATCGTCTTGCGTGCTTGATTTTTGACTTCTGTCTTTGTATCCCACATAGATTCTGATAAAACAGGAATTAGCTCGGGAAGTCGATAGGACATCTGGCAGGGCGCCTTTTCAACGAGCATATCCAATAATCTGAACGCACACATCTTTTCCATCCATTTTTCCGACGTTTTAACGGAATTTATGAGATGAAAAAGCGTTGTTTTGACTGCATATGAATTCATCGTTTTAATAATGCCTTCAGCAACTGCTGCTGCATCTGTTCGGACTGTTGCTACCTTGTCAAAACCAACCCGTTTCAAGACCTCTGGCAACAACTGAACTAGATACGGCTCAAGCCTCTGATTTGATGTATCCAATGCTAATAACAATGCTTTTAGCGCCTGTTCTCGCATCGATGTATCTTTTGATACAATTTGTTCTTTCAGAGAGCTATGTAATTTCTCACAAATATCCACATCCCATGAAATTGATGAATCCTGTTCTGAACCCTTTATTGTTTCATTTTCACCCGTTTCTTGACCCGAAATTTCTAGTTTTGGCATCAAATCCAATAAAACTTTGGGAGATACTGGAATCCCTCGCAGACGTGTCTGTTCAACTGTCTCCGCAACTGGCAACATATGTTCTGCTGATATTTTAGAAAAGGTTAAGCAGTAAAATCGAAAAAAAAAAATAAAAATATTGAAGATCGATCTTAATTTTGTAATAGGGTGAACCCAAAAAAAGACATATGAATAAAAGAAACAGCTAATCCATCATTAAATAACGGCGTTGTCTTTGTTTGAATCTATCTTGTCGGATAAATAGTTTGTATATAATAGTTTTGCTTGAATAGTGTTTTTGAAGTGATAATATCAAAGATATGAATCAGTTGGATCAAAAATCAGTTATCATCTATGTATATTTTTCAGGTGATCCATGTATATTGAATAGACTTGACTATATTTGTTCAAATTTTCTATAGAAAATGTCATAGTATTACTCCAGTTCTTTATGCTTGCAGTCGTAAAGAGCATGCACTACTCGAGTTCAAAAATAAATGTTGCACACCATATTTTAATTAGATATAATTCTTTCGTAAAAAATCATCATAGTCGCTTTTCATGATCAAAAATTGAAAACCCATCTATGTTGGTAAATCCGTCGATGGCAACGAAACATGCATACTTTTTAACATTGTATCCGCTGGTCCTGTCACATCTTGTTGGCCATTAACACTTTCATACAGATTTTTAAGCAGATTATAATGCATGTTTGCATCGGTTCTATCTTGTTCGTTTATACAATCAATCGTATCGTCTGGTAGATTCGAAAATGAATCTTTAAGAGTTGTAGAGAAAAGCTCGCTATCCATCGCATCCATAAAATCCTCGAGTTTAAGTTTATCTTCTTTCTCTTCATTTTGCGGTGATTCATTTTTTATTTCTGTCATTGGTTCATCTGAAAAATCTAAATAAATTAGTTAGAAATAAAATATCAAAGTACCATTTATTTCTCCTTTACCTAGTGTTTCCTTCATGATTTTTATGAACTCATCCGCATCAAAACTTATATCACTATGAGTAGTTGTAGTATCAGTAAAGGAATCGCTTTCATTATTATTAAAAATGGTATATTTATATTAGTAAAAAATATGCTTACCATTCTGACTCTACACCATAAAGCCCTGCATCTTCATTATTTACAAAATCCTCAAATTTCTCTATCACTGATTTATCTGAAATAGATTTATGTTTTGGCATTTCTCTAATATTGTCTTCATCTGATGAAAGTTCGGTTTTTAAACGCATCAATTCATCCAGCTCTTCCGGGCTTATATGTAAAAAGCTGTCACTATCATATGTATTAGGCCATTCTGCAATTTCTTCGTCTGTTGGAAGAGGATGCTTTAGAATATCAAATATTTGTAATGCCGGGTCATTTGTAATAGTAGGGATAGATGGGCATGATCTTAAAAAGCATTTTTCTGCATGTTTCTCCAGAGATTTATATTTTTCTGAGCCTTCTTTTTCATTTTCGAAATAACCAGCTGCATTTAATTTTTTTATAAAGATCTTCCATTCTGGATCTGATTTTAAAGAATACTTGTATCGTGAACCTTGATACTTAAATTATACACAACTTACTTCAGAATGATTTTTAGGTGTTTTTGCAGCTAACATTTCAAACCCGCATGTGATTTTCATACCCATTATCTTTTGATCATATTCTGATCCTGAAAGATTAAATAAAGGATGCTTTTCAAATGATTGTCCTTTCATTTGTGCGTATAGTGTTTTCGTCATTTTAATAACAATTGATACCATATCTTTTGGATAAAAGTATTTCATTTTTTTGCATACCTTAATAAGAAATAAGCATATTTTCTATCTTTATGAATTAACAATTTCTATACCTCAAAAGATACTGGATCTCTTTGGCAAAATTCATGTATTGCTGCTGAGACTAAATTTGGTTCTGTATGAAGAATATGTGCTATTTTTCGAGGTACTATCACCTGTGTTCGATGAAGGTTTTCCTTTATTTTTTCTGGATATCTTGACCATTTTTAATTAAATCCTATTTTCCCATTTTTTCTGTACAAACCCTTTAATCCGACGAAATGCTTCCTTATCTATCTTTTCATCATGGATCAATTGTTCCGGTTTATTTCGCAAAAAGAACAGTCCTTCTGACAATGTTAATCCCTTAATTTCCCTCTTTTTTTTCTCATTTTCCGGAGGAATGATTAACAATCGTCCTTGATTCATCCATACCTTTGTTTACTTAGATTTCTCATCATTCTTAACTAAATCCTACACGATACGTTGAATTCTTTTCACTTATCCACCGAGGTAGCTTCCTTGCGCTCTCTATCAATAAAAATTCTCCGTCAGAGTCTATAATTCTATTTTCCTCATTTAATTATGTCTCCTAAAACACCTTCATTTCATGCCTGACATAAATGTCTTTAATATTCCGTGTTATTTCTCTCAATAAGAACACTATTGCCCATTCGTCTTGATTTCCCTCACGGAAATGTGTCTTTCCATACAAATGAACTGGTCCTATTCATATTTGCTCATTAATCTCGGCAAATATCTTGAACCCTATCTAAAACCTGGTATATCACAGATTTCCAGTCTAAAAGGCTCATCATGCCAGAAATATTCCTTCACCCACGACATACATTCGCTATCTATAATTTCTTGCACCCCTTTCAAACGAAGCACCTGGTCCTCGAGGCAAAGCAAGTCTGCCGTAACGACATAGACCCAATACTCACAGATATCTGAAAACATAGGATTATTGATCGAGAAAACGAACTCCGAATACCCTCCATTCTAATCGTTAAAAACCATTATATAAACTTTGATAACCCATTTTCAAGGCATATAAATATAAATTTGACCCAAATAATAATGATTTATCTTAAAAAGCCTCGATCTCAAATCTTTCATCCGCTCAAGATTTTGATGATGAATTCGAGGTAAAAATAACCTCCAATTAGACAATAAACCCCATCAATCCTGCTTGTCCATCTTCATTTCTATCATTTATTCTGCATTTTATTTTTTTCAATATTTTAAGTACCCCTTGAAAAATAAACACATATGATAGCAAGTTGTTGCGCCCTGCCCATCTCCTGCGTCTCAATTTGTCTTCCTACTATCTATTGCCTCATCTATGCGCGATGTATGCGCGATGTATGCGTTTGTGCATCTTCTAGACCATGCTATATGAATTGCTTTTTTGTGCCTCCGTCTTGCATGGATTGCATTCTTGGGTTAAATCTTGCTTTTATCTCAGACAAACTAGTCCTCATTATCATTTTATTTCTTTATGCTTTATCTTTGCATCATTTCATTTTTTATTATTTACATGTTTTTATTATTTACATGTTTTTATTATTTAAACTGGCTTTTTATTTATATTTATTAAATATCTTTATTTATCTAAGCTTTTTTTATTTTTTTTTTAATAAGGTTAACTTTTCTGATTAATATTTAGAGCCCGTGTTAACATCCTCAATAGAGCGTTCATCGCTTCTTCATCCTCTATAAAATGAGTCGTACGCTTCTTCAGTCTAGACGTCTTGCCTTTGCATCTTCTTCTCTCCATAAAGTGCGTATCAGCAATTGGGAGAAAGTATAGGGTCTTTGTTATCGTGTTTTGGTTCATGTTTTTCAGGATAAATATATTGATTATCATCTTTTGGAAAGAAATATTCAGATCGTCAGAAAAAGGCTTGGTCGCCCTTTGTCCTATGCAGAGAAGGTTCTCTTCGGGCATTTGGATGATCCTTATACTCAGGACATTCAATCAGGGCGATCGTATCTTCGTTTACGTCCCGATAGGGTGGCGTGTCAGGATGCTACCGCACAGATGACAATATTGCAGTTTATGAGTTCAGGGATCTCAGATGTTGCTGTTCCTACTACAGTTCATTGTGATCATCTGATCGAGGCACAAATTGATGGAAAGAAAGATTTGATTCGTGCCTATGATACCAATAAAGAGGTAAAATTGAGAGAGCGACCACCCAGGTGTTAAAATATTTCAAAGGTTTATGATTTTTTATCTAGTGCATGTGCAAAATATAACATTGGATTTTGGAAGCCAGGATCAGGCATTATTCATCAAACTATTTTAGAAAATTATGCATTGTATAAATCTTGGATAGTGGATCAATCATACTAATATCATCTAGTCCGGGTGGATTAATGATTGGCACAGATTCTCATACACCGAATGCCGGTGGTTTAGGAATGGTAGCTATTGGCGTTGGTGGTGCAGATGCTGTAGATGTAATGATCGATCTTCCATGGGAGTTAAAATGTCCAAAAATTTTTGGTGTAAAATTAACGGGAAAGTTGGGTGGATGGACCTCACCAAAAGGTAGCCTTTAGATGTTTGTTTATAAAAGAGATTAAATGGTTTTGAAGATGTTATTCTTAAAGTAGCAGGGATTTTTACGGTTAAAGGAGGTACAGGTGCTATCATTGAGTATTTTGGACCAGGAGTTGAATCTTTATCATGTACTGGTATGGGTACAATTTGTAATATGGGTGCCGAAATTGGTGCAACTACGTCTTTATTTCCCTACAATAGGCGAATGAGAGAATATTTGGTGGCAACTAGACGTTCATATCTTGCAGATCATTTAGACAAATATTCACATCTCTTGTCGGCAGATGAAGGTTTCAAATATGACAAGATAATTGAGATTAATTTGTCGGAACTTGAGCCTCATATTAATGGACCATTTACACCAGATCTTTCCACGCCTATTTCTAAGTTTAAAGAAGCTATTAAATTAAATAATTGGCCCTCCGAATTGAAAGTTGGCCTTATTGGATCTTGTACGAATTCAAGTTATGAAGATATGAGTCGATCTGCTTCTATTGCAAAAGATGCTTATGATCATGGTTTAACTGTTAAGAGTAAATTTACGATTACACCTGGAAGCGAACAGATTCGTGCGACTATCGTTAGAGATGGTTTTTTGAAAATTCTTGAAGATGTTGGCGGTGTTGTATTAGCTAATGCTTGCGGGCCTTGTATTGGACAGGTTTGAAAGCAAAAAATCTAGCTATTCTAACATTATTAGTGGGATAGAAAAGATGTTAAAAAGGGCGAAAGGAATTCTATTATTACGAGTTATAATAGAAATTTTGCTGGAAGAAATGATGCCAATTCCTCGACATATGCATTTATTTCTTCTCCTGATATTGTAACCGCTATGGTGTTTGCAGGAGATTTATCATTTAATCCTATAACGGATACATTAACAGGTGCTGATGGGAAGGAATTTAAGTTATCTCCTCCTAATGGCGAAGAATTGCCTTCCAAAGGTTATGATTTAGGAGAAAATATGTATCAAGCACCTCCAGAGGATCGCTCTTCTATCACTGTAAATATTGATCCTTCAAGTGAAAGATTACAATTATTAGAACCATTCGAAAAATGGGATGGAAAGGATCCTCTCAATATGCCTATTTTGATAAAATGTAAAGGAAAAACAACAACAGATCATATTAGTATGGCAGGTCCATGGCTCAAGTACCGCGGCCATTTAGATAACATTTCAAATAATATGTATATTGGTGCTGTTAATGCAGAAAATGGCGAGGTTAACAAAGTAAAAAATCAATTGTCTGGTAAATACGAAAAGGTTCCAGATGTAGCACGTGCATATAAAGCTAAAGGTATTAAATGGGTGGTTATTGGAGATTCAAATCTAGGAGAAGGATCAAGTCGAGAACATGCTGCTTTAGAACCACGACACTTAGGAGGATGTGCAATTATTGCTAAATCATTTGCTCGTATCCATGAGACTAATTTGAAGAAGCAAGGAATGCTTCCTCTGACATTTGCTTGTGAATCGGACTATGATAGAATTTCTTCTGATGATAGACTGGATATAATTGGTTTGACTGAATTTGCTGAAGGAAAAGATTTAATACTTCGTGTTCACCCTAAGAATGGGGAAGTTTGGGAAGCTGTGTTAAACTCGTAAGTTCTTTTTTTATTTTTATATATTAATTTATTTCTATAAGAACATTCAATACGCAGCAAATAGAATGGTTTAAAGCTGGTTCTGCTTTAAATTATATGGCTTCATTAAAAAATAATTAATGCATTTTGATAAATCAATTTTGGAAATTAGCGTTTAATCAAACGTTTACTGTGTGTTTTTAGCTATTAAAACTAGACTCCATTTTTTAATTTTTATAGTGAACTTTTAATATATTGATATGAAAATATTTGATTAGAAAAAAACAAAAGAAATAGGGAGAAAACGACTTGAGATATATTTGTTTAAGTCTGAATATGATTTCTATTGTAAATATACCTCCAACGAAATATGAAAGAGAACGTTGTTGGGAAGCTAGGGATATCTTTTTCCAATGTTTAGATAAGAATTCTATTATTAATCCGATGACACAGATTGAAAAGATTCATTTGTGTTCATCAGAAGAGGAAAACTTTAGAAACAACTGTGCAAAGAGCTGGGTGTGTTTATAATTGTTTGTTTATAGACAAGATTTGATAAAAATAGATAGAATATTTTAAAAAAAAAAGAGTTATTGATATTCAAAAGGGATTTTATGAAAAACTAAAGTAATATCCAAGTATTTACAAGTATTTTTAAAAATGGTAGCCAATAATAAAGAATATTTAAATAACTTGCGATTTTGCTTGGGATTTTGAAATAATTACTTGTAAATATATATTTTAAATAAACGGCATAAGATTTTACTCAATAATTTTAATTTTTATAATATTTTTGATTCATCTCATATTAAAATCTTCAAATGTGATAATATGAAATAAAGATATTTTTAATATTTTGACTAGCTTTTCTAACCATTCTTTAACTTTAAGTTATGGATAACTGTTATTGAGCATTAAAGGCGGTGGATATGAAGGAAGACTTTATTTAAGGGGTTGTTAGAGGACATGTTGGGTTATGAATAAATGTGTAGATAATGATATTCTACAGTACAGGGCTTTAGAGGAGGGTTAAATATGCACAGATTTGTTGTTTTTATTGTATAAAAAGTAGGGGTTATGTCGAATTTATTTTTAAAATTTTCAACTATTTTTACCCCTAAAAATAGGTTATAGCTTAATAGTTTGGGTTTGCAGCTCAATTTATTTAAGAAAAGGCCAGCTTTATTGCTTTTTTTCTATTTTTTTACTTTAAGTTTTTTACAAAAAGTTTATCTTATTCAAATAAAAAAGGGCTTCATCTCTATCATTTCTCTATCATCAGGGACTTGACTCATATTTATGTTTTGTTATTTTTTTCAGCCTTAACAATCACGTGAAATCCGGGGATATATATCAGGATAATTGGAAATTCATATTCAGCTTGAATTATTTACATAAATGACTTGTAATTAGGAATTGGTCTCTTTAGAAATGCAAAAAATGATTAATTTATACACCTTTTTGTTTTTGTTCCGGTAGAATATCTTAAATAGTCAGGAAATGGGGTAATTTTTATAGTATATGTTGTTTTGCTCTGGGCTTTATCTGGATATTCATGCTTCCACTTAATTATTTTAATCGTCATGTTTTTGTTTCTGAGAATGCTATTCTTCCAGGCATTGCCAATACCTATTTTGGAGATAGCGACAGTGATACTCATATTATTGATGCCTACAGAGAAGAACTTAGTTTTATACATCAGCAAAGCGAAGATGTGTATGATTGGGTCTCTATCTTACTTTATCTTTTTGATTAGTTTAGAAAATCTCAATCATTGCATGAAATTTTTGAAAGATTTGGGTTAAGAACTGCTACTCAGGATTATAAGGTAGAATTTAAGGGAAAAGTCTATTCAGGTAGAAATTTCTTTGCAGTCCTTGATGCTCAGAGAGGGGATGGCACAGAGGCTATTGTCTTGAGTGCATCATGGAAAAATATGGATGGAAAATGTAATTTAATATTTAAATTAAGGTTTCTTTTTAATTTATTCTACAGTGAATCTAGGAGGGGTGTCTCTTTTAATTGCATTAGCCAGATATTTTAAAAGTTTTTGCTTGATATTTCAGAAAATAGATTGACTCATATAGGGTGGTCGTTGTGGTCAAAAGATATTATCTTTCTTATTCCTGGGGAGAAAGAAGTAGGTGCTCAAATGTGGATAGATGCTTATCATAAAATGGATTATGACGATGCTATTTTATCATTGACTTTAAAAAGTGGAGAAATACAAGCACTCATTGATATTGATTTTATTTCAGATTATAGAAATTTTGATTCTATAGAGGTATTATATGATGGAATGAATGGACAATTATCGAATATGGACTTTTTAGTTGCGGTAAACCGTATCATTCAATCAAAATCCGGCATAAACATAAATATACAAAATGTACTTCAACATAAGGAAACATATTTTCAAAGGCTCTTGACTATGATTAATGGAATGATTAATCAGTGCTTTGGATTTTTGTCTGGAACACAGAGTTGCTTTGTACCATACAAAATTGATTCGATTACTTTTAAAGTTAAATCTAAAGAAAATGGTATATATGATGATATATTGCTAGGAAAAATTATTGAATCATCTTTCCGTAGTTTGAACAATCTGCTTGAACATTTTCACCAATCTTTCTTTTTTTATTTCATTCTCTCGGTTGATAGATTTGTTTCTATTAGTGCATATTTTCTTCCTGCAATACTTATTGCTAGTAGTTTTACTATTGATTCTCTCAGTTTATGGATTTCAGTTATTGTTAGGATCAATAAGAGTTTAAGTGTATATGAGAAAGAAAAAGGTTATAATTCTAAAAACCAAAAAAAGGAAGTTTTTATAGAAAGGGATCCACGATTGTGTTTTAGAAAAGAGATTGCACTTTCAATTGCTACAATTATTGTTGTTCATACTATTGCTGTTATTTTTTTGAAGATAATATATAACTCATGTTATTATAAAGAATCCAATAGTTATAAAAAGGTAAATAAACATAAATTTCAAATTGTTTTACTTAAATTGTTATAGTTTTATTCGGTATTTATTCTATTTCTTCAAATTCTTCAACATATAGTTTCAATTCTTATACAAAGGATTCTTAAAAAAATTATTAAAAGTCAAAATATGTCATTGATTAATAACTATACACTTATTAGGGCTTTCTGTCAAATAATTCTTGGCATAGAATTGTCTACTTTGGCTATTGTAAATTTTTCTTTATCATTTTTTGTTGGTATTATAACATTTCCTTTATCTTTTATACGACCTGCAAGAACTAAAACTGAACGAATTCTTTTTTCAATTCTTTTAGAACTTTCTAACCCTCTCAATTGGATCTTTTTTATTTCTTATTATAAAAATAAAGAACCTATAGATCTTATTTATTTGTTTGTCTTCGGATGGAAAATATGGTATCTTTGGACGCCTCTTGTTTTGTGGTTATTATGGTGGCCTCTATGGATAGTGTCTAAGATAATTATATCTACGCCTAGCAATGACAATATCGGCAATCATTTTTATAATACACATAAATTCATTGATCCTTTGTTAAAAAGTTCATAAAAGATCTTTTAAATTTATCAAGATTTATTGTAAATTTATTACAATTTAAATCTTTTTGGTGTAAAAATATTCAAGTTTATTTCTAATTCTATAGAAATAGATACTTTGCATTTAAATACTTGATAAGGGTTGTAAAATATATTATGTATATTAAAAAAATGTCCTAATTCTATATGATTCTATAAATGTTTTCTTGTGATTTATTTATTTTATTATATTGAGATCAATTTAATCTTTTCATACTTGTAACTCTTTCTGACATTTGATTTTATGACCTTTTTAAATATATTGTTTGGAGAATATTTTGTCTTGATGTTGGTTAAATATGATTTTATGATATAAAAATGTTTTAAATGAAGTATTCTTTCTACAAATATTACAATTATTTACATGTTTTTCTTGCAAAGAACAATTATTAAAGAAAGTCTAACCAATTCTTAAGAACTGGTTAAAGCTACAATTGTTTGATTGATTAAATACATATGATTCTATGTTTTATTATGCAAAATAATAGTTTATAATATTTTTAAGAACTAGTTTTTAATAATTGAATTTTCTACATTTTGATCAAAATTAAAGTATGATAAGATAATCTTAAAAATAAGTGATTAATAAATATTTTTAAAATTATATTCATCAATTGTTTAAGAAATGGTCAAATTAATAGGAAAATTCCCTGTTTTTATAAGATCTTGTTTTTATTTAAACTTAGTCTCTTAATTTATATTATTATTATGATTAATGAATATCAAATTATATAAAATGAGCTTGATAAATATAAAATATACTTGTATTAATAACCAATGAGTCTAATTCTAAAAATGAAATTATAAATAGAAAAATATTTAGTAGTTTAGTTTTAAAAAATTAAATATCAGATCATTCTTGGTTAGATAGATATAATACTCTTTCTATAAAAGATAAAAATACATGATTAGTTTCATAGTTTCTTAACTCTGAAATTCTATCTAATAGAAATTTTGGTACAGAAAAAGAACTATTATTATCATTAGAAGGAATCTTTTCATATATTTCTATAAGAATGTCTCTTAAAGGCTTAGATTCATTAATAAGCTTTTGTAGTATTTCATCATTTTCTTTATATTTATTAGATACTTTGAATATAATTTTTTTTTACCAATTTTCTTAAGAATTGCCTCAGAAAGAGGCTCATCACATGTTATATTTGATATATCTTGATTTGATTCTTGCTCAATAGGCTTGTTATCACGAGTATAACATCCAATTGAGTCATGATCTGCTGTTGAAGCAGAATTTGCTTGTTTATGTTTCTGAAAACAAGTAAAAGAACAGCTATTAAGACATGTTAATATATGTCTTGGTTTACAAAGGAATTACTAAGGAATCAAGCAGGCAGGGCATTTATATTTTGCCGTCTGCTTTGAACATAAACGGCACAACTGATGGGGCTCCAGTTTCTATTAAGATTGGACGATTAACGGCTAGTTTTGATTATTTAACAATGTTTTTTTTAATAATAAACATAAACAAACACATTATTTTTAACATTGACAGTTATATTTATTAAATAATATAAAAATAATACTAATTAATGGATTGAATTGGGTTAACAGAAGACAATGTTATGTCTTTATATTTTAATTTTATTTATTATAATTTATAAAGGTATAGTATATTAAAAAATTAGAAAGGATTTTACATATAATAAAAAACTGTGTTTTTACTTGTATTAATTTAAGAAAATTTAGTTTTAATTTTGTTAAAAGTTAATATTACTGTAAATTTGACAGGTTTTTATGCTATAAAACATTAAATAATGTTTTTAAATAAGCCTTTTTTAAATTGCTATATATAATAGTAATTTATGTAGATAATTAGAGAAAAATATAGCGCTAATATTTTAAATATTAATATATGATACGCCCTATTTTAATGATCAGAAGTATTTGTATTTTAAAATTTTGCTAATGTAATGTATAATTTATAAACAGAATCAAATTTCAATGCCAGCACCTGAATTATCTGAATTCGTATTAATTTGATGCAGTTAATTTTCTTTTTATGGATGAAGGAATTTCTGTTTCAGAAATCAACTTTATGAGCTCATCAATTTTAAAAGTGGCGCCTAAAAATATCATTATATATAAATAATAATGTTCACGAATTACCAGTATATGAAGAAGCGGGTGGGAGAATACTTAAAAAATATAAAATAGGCTCAGGAAGAGTCAAAAGTTTGTCATTTGTAGTTAATATAGAAGTAGTTAAATTCTTTTTTCTAATATTAAGATTCAATTGGAAAACATCATTATTATGTATTTCTGTAGGTTCAGAGATACTTGAAGGTTTGAATACTACCCCTAAGTCATTCTCCAAAATCGTATTTAAATTATAAAATTTAAATCGTCTAGAAAATCGTAGTATGGAAGAATCTGTTAGATTATATATTGTTATTTAAAACTAAAATTTAAATATTTACTTGCCATTAGGATAAAGTTCTGCTATTCTTGACTGTAATTTTATACTTGTTGAAAGATCACCAAACATAGATTCATAAGTATATAATTTTTCATGCAATTGTTTAACTACTTGAGGATCAAGATGCGTTATTGTTTTTTCATATAAAGCTCTTGCATCTATAGAAACTAAATTTTGTATTTCTTTAATAAATAAATAATATACTTGTATCATCGTTAATATTTATTAAAAATGTTAAATAATGAAGCACAAAATCAGGATCATTCCCAAAACTTTTTAGTCCTAAATCAAAAATTTTACTAGCTATTGTAGAATCTTTACTACAATGATATTCCATTAATGCTAATCTTCATTATTATAGTCATTTAAACATATATTTATACAAACCAGAAGCTACATAAATATGATATGCTTGATTAGGCACCTTCCTAGCTTTTCCAAAAATTTGTCTTGCTGCTTTTATACCTTCTGTACGTCTAACCGCCCTCATGAAAACACTCCATACAACAGAAATATTTTTTGTTAATTTATTTAGTTCTTCTTCTCCACGTTTTTGAATATTTTGTATTTCTTTTTTTGGTGTTAATTTTTGTATTTCTCCTTCTTCAACAGGATCCTGAGGAGTTACGTATTCTAAATATTTAGAGACTTCATATATCCTATCTTCCATACAACACGAAATTTTTTTAAATTCTTTTGAGAGGTTTTCAATAAGTGTTTCATAAATTGTTCTCATTTCCGAAAATTTCTTATTTTGCTCCAGGAAATCTGCAAATTGAAAATGAAGTAAATAACTAAAATAGCAATATTAATAATAATAATAATAATAATAATAAAACCTAGTAGGATTTGCAGCTATCCCATTTTTCATTATCTCAATAGCTTCTTTTTCTTCATTTAAAGATAACCAATATTCAACAGCAGAAAACCTATTGTCATTAAATTATATACTTAATGCAATATATATATATATATATTGTACCAAATCTCTGGAAAAAATCTTAAATTTATCATAGCTTGTTTATATGCATATTTCACTCGTGTAACGATTGCAGGTTTTAATTTGAGATCCAAAGGATCTGACATTTCCCATTCGATCCACTTTTTCCATTGTTCAACCTAAGAAAATAAGTAAATATAGGAAGAATGAAGATGGGTAATTACTTCCTCAACATCTTTTTCAGTCCAGACAGGAACTTTCGGAATATTAGTAGCACGGAATCCAGATGTAATAGAAGCCATATCTTTCCAAGCGGTTCGAGCCATCATATAGCTTGAGCTTTTTTCCGAAAGAAATTTTCTAGCCTAAAAAAGGATAATTTTAATTAATTATGATTAAATGTCAGTATCTTACTGTAGATCTATTGAAATTATTTTCAAATGCGTCGTATTCTCTCCATAAAGTTTCAATATTTGCAATTGGAATAGATACGACTCTGTGATAAATACGACGAATATGATCTATTTTTTGCTGTTCTTCCCACATGGAGTTTTTCTATGTTGAAAAGATAGTGAGTACATAATCAGAAGAGTGTATAATGATTATTTAAGAAATAAAATATGCGAAAAAATTATCTACAGGGATAAAAAAAGATAATTATAATGCATCTCTGAACTTACCTCTGCTGTTTTTATAAAATTAATATAATCTGACCAAATAGAGCCGCAATCCTTATCAATTCCGACGTGTGCCAAAACAAACTCATATGCTTGAGATATAACTGACCGGGCCTGAGCACCACCGGTGGAAACATTATTGACTCGACGAATATAATCCAAATAAAACTTCCAAAGATCGACGCTTAAAACTGATCTTAAACACCGCGAAAAAATTGTTTCAACCCGAATAAATTCATTGTTTGTCAACTCCATGTCTGCATAGTCAATCCATTGTTGTGCCTATTGATTTTACTTAAAATCAAAAGAAGTCCTGAATAAAATACTGCAGTGGGAAAGACTTTCAAAAACCGCTCATATACACTCCTGGCCTCCTCAATCTTGTTTTTATCCTTATATTCCATGATTAATTTGAGCCATGACGAAGCATCTTTATCATCCAAAGCAATTAAGTCTTCTAATTGACCGACGCGATCCTGAGAGAGCCGTTTTCTCTTGTTTGTCTTCAACGACGACATATCCTGCAACGAATTCGATTCTGATGAAGCCTTAATACTGATAGAATCCTCGTTTCTATCTCTTTTCTCTGGTCTCTCACTATCCTCATGGTTCACATATTTTGCTGTAAAATGGCTATTATTTGACCGTTTTTCCCCGTTCAAAAGGGATTCCTCAGAAACAGGCTCCTTCGCATTCGTTTCCGGTGCTTCTTTCTCCCTCTTCTCTGATATATTCTCCTCCATCTTGATTTTCTGATATTATTTTTTTTTGACGTCTGGCAGGGCTCCACTCCGTTCCTCATAAAACCCCTAACCCTTAATAGTGGGTCACGTGATGTTTAAATTTTTACTTAACCTCACCAGAAATATTAACCCAGCTGCAAATCTACCAAGAATGACCGACGAAATTAGGAAGCAGGTAATGAAGCCTTGAGGTCCTAAGAAGAGGAAGATTGACAGCCAAATAGGTTGAATCACTGATTGCTCAGAATTGCGTCATGGTTTTTTCAAAGACCTATTGGTAATATGTTTTATAAGGAAGAGCTGTGTTTAATATGTCCAGCTCGTACTGCTCTAATACTAAGAGAATACTGGGTGAGGAGAATATCGACTTCCAGGTCTTGGAACTGGATAATATCGGTGATTTTGTCGTTATTTTGTGGTAAATAGTTAATATGTGTCAGAGAATGGACCCGAAATCCAGGAATTCTTGTATGAAATGACATCCCAAAAAACAGTCCCCAATATCTTTATTAAAGGAAAACATGTTGGGGGCAATTCGGATTTAGAAGCTCTCAGAGCTAGAGGTGAATTGAAGTCGCTCCTTAAATAGAAATTGTTTTATATTATTGTTGATGTATTTTTAATGTGATATTTATGTTATTATTGTATTTTTAATTTGATATTTATGTTATTGTATTTCTTTTGTTTCTAGGCGACAAGTCCCAGTCATTTCTTCAGGCACTTCTATCCCCATTAAAGTTAATATAGTGGGTGCAACATCACACAGCGCTCCTGTCTCTTTTTTAAGTCTATATTCTTCGCTACACAGAATAAAAGGAACATGGTTGCAAGTATGCGATGTAAGAGGATTGCCATCTTTATCAATCATCACTTCAGCATTTCCATGATCAGCGGTGATCTATATTTTAATCGTAAATGTTTATTTTTCTAATGAGATAATTACCAATAATATATACCCTTTTTCATTGCATGTATTATAAATAGTTCCAATCGCCCTGTCAGTATGTTCAACTGCTTCGACAGTAGCATCGTATACACCTGTCTAATTTTGTTAAAAGGAAAAGAGATGAGCTTAAAATTTACATGGCCAACCCTATTAACAAATTAATTGAGTATGTAAAAATATTGAAAATAACTTACATATCAGGAGGTGCCTAGTAAAATTCAGGTGTTAGTAAATATAAAACTTAATATGTTATCAACTTACTAGATTACACATGACAAATTGGTACTTGTTTTCAGCAATTCTTTCGGAAATTTTCTGGGCTACACCGTCAACGCTCATTTTAGGATCTTTGTCATATGTAGAAACTTTAGGTGATGGAACCATATCGCGTTGTTCTCCTTCAAATTGCTTTTCAACACCTCCATTAAAAAAGAATGTTACATGTGCATATTTCTCCGTTTCTTATAGAGTTAAATATAAATAAATGAAAGATGGTCATACCTGCAACATGCGCCTGTAATATTCCTTTTTTTGATAACCATTCAGCTAAAACATTATCCATTTTTTGAGGAGGAAAGGCAATAGAAAATGGATAATTTGCTTTGTATTGTGTCATTGTTGTAATGTCAAGATTTTTTGGGATTTGGACAGATGTTAAAGTTGAATCTATACCTAATACTTGTGTAATTTGTCGAACTCTATCTGATCTATAATTAAAAAAAAAGAGTGTGTCTCCATCTTCAAATATTAAAGCAAATTCTTTTTTGTTTATTTTATTATACCTGAAATACATCCTTTTCTATTAACAATGATAGGTTTTAAAAATTCGTCTGTTTCATTGTTTTGATATCGTCTGTTAATTACACTTATTACATCGCTATCTTCTTCTCCTATACCATGAATTATTCCTTCTAAGGCGAGTGCAATTCTTTCCCATCGTTTATCTCGATCCATTGCGTAGTAACGGCCTACTATAGTAGCAAGCTCCCCAATGCCAAGATCTTTTATTTTATTCAAAAGCTGTTCTACATACTTAATGCTTGATAATGGGCTTGTATCCCTTCCGTCACTAAAAAAATGGATATAAACTTCCGTTAATCCTACTTCTTTTGCTGTCTCTAAAAGGTGGAAAAGATGGTTTATATGAGAATGAACGCCTCCATCAGAAACCTTGTGAATCCAATTAAAACGACTTGCATATAAATATTTATTTAAAAATTACCAATCCTAGAATATGAAATCGCCCATTTCCCGCCTTAGAACGAAGCATTGAAGAAACTATAGCGTCTACCTGAATAAAGCCCTTATTTTTCGCAGTCTGATCGATCCTAACTGAATCTTGCCATACAACGCGCCCTGCGCCTATATTTAAATGTCCTACTTCTGAATTTCCTGATTGAATATTAATCTTTGATATATATATTCCTTGAAAACAACCCATTAGACCCTCTGCAAGGCCTACTGCATTTCCATGGGCCTCAAGCTCGATGAAACTGTATTTTTTTATGAGACTGGTCATGACTGGTATATTTGCTGCAGCAATTGCATCTCCCTTGCTATTTTCCTTTGGGTTAATGCCTATATCTATTAAACTAGATCTTTTTTCAGAGGAAAAAAAACCCCATCCATCAATACATATAAGACAAACTAAAATATGATAAATTTAAGGATTAATGCCGGTCTAAACATACCTTTTTCGAGAGGCTTGATCGACATTTTTTTAACCCGGGTTAACGTACGTTTTTTAACCTCTGATATAAAAGGGTTAACAATAAAAATATAGCGTTTATTAAGAGATATTTAATTTTAAAAATTTTTTTATGGATATTTCAGATACAGATTTAATTCCTCAGATCGTGCAGGTTTTAAAGACCACAAAAAGAGATGATTTAAAGGAATTCAATAAAGAAGTAGGGCAATTACATCCATTATTCAATATAAATATTTTAGGTTACAAAACTTTATCAGCAAGTCTCCAATATTCGAAAAATGATTGAGTCTCTTCCGGGCAAAGATTTGAGTATTTTAGATCAAGAAGAAGTCATTAAACGCCTAGAAAAACAAATTTCTATGCAAAAGTACAATAAAGCGTTCTTATATCCCTTTTAATATTGTTTTTAGAAAGTTGTTGTCAGAAGTAAATATGAAAGAATAATATCATTTATATTATCAAATGAAACGATATGCAAATCATAGTTTCCGCCTATCAAAAGGCAGTAATCATCTCTCTTTTATGTATAAAAACGTATTTACATGTGTTTATTAATATGGATACTGTTCGATGACCAAGTAGAGGGCAAATTCAGGGTTAACTATGACATGTGCGCTATCCGCATTGTTTTCGCTCTAAACCCTTTGTTTGAAACAATCATTTAACATATCTCTTTATTGATGAATAATTTGGATTTTATGGAGAACCTTTTAATGATCGTTTTTAAAAAAATACAGAAAAAAAGGCAACAAACGTCTTCCTAAGCACAGACAAAGCGTTTTGTGTGTTCAGAAACATGTTCTATGTATTTTTTAAAAATTGCTTATTAACGTCTTGATACTGAGCGATTTTTGGGTAACCGCAGACTTTTAAAAAACATATAAATATAAGGTCTTCCCCCAATTCTGGACTTTAAAGATGATTATTTCGAGGACATCATGTATTGGGGTATGGGGTTTGGGGTTTTGTCCTTTTTATCCGGAAAAATTGATTATTTTTACAGCCTATTGCTTTGAAAAGACCTATAAAGATCATGCCTTGTGTATTAGGATATCGGTTTTATGCCTCAGGAACTAAGGAATACGACGTAGTGGTTATTGGAGGCGGGCCGGGTGGTTATGTTGCTGCAATTAAGGCGGCTCAGTATGGATTTAAAACGGCGTGCATTGAAAAACGAGGAACACTTGGAGGAACATGTTTAAATGTTGGTTGTATTCCATCAAAGTCATTGTTGAATAATTCGCATTTTTTTCATAAAATAAAGCATGACACTAAGAACAGAGGAATTGATGGTTAAAGAGAGAAATTGCATATTTATTTTATTAAATGTTTTTATTAGTTTTTGATGTAAAATTAAATTTGGAAAATATGATGAAGTCGAAAGAAAATACAGTGGATGCGTTGACTAAAGGGATTGAGCATCTTTTCAAGAAAAATGGAGTCGAATATATTAAGGGTATAGGGAAATTTTTAAATCAAAACGAAATAGGTGTTGAAGGGACCTATGGACACAATGATCAAGTGCTTAGAGCGAAAAATATAATAATTGCTACGGGTTCAGAGCCTGCGGTTCTTCCTGGCCTTGAAATAGATGAAAAAATTATTGTTTCTAGTACAGGTGCATTGTCTCTAGAAAAAGTTCCGGAAAAGATGGTTGTGATTGGAGGGGGAATCATTGGACTTGAAATGGTAAATCGTTCTTTAGGATTTTTCTTTATTGTTTTTTAAAGAGTGTAGGGTTCTGTATGGTCTCGCTTAGGTTCTGAGGTTACTGTTGTAGAATATGAAAATTTTATTGGGGCTGGAATGGATGAAGAGATTTCTAAACAGTTTACAAGTATAATTAAAAAGCAAGGATTGGCATTAAAAGTTGGTACAAAAGTTTTAGGCGGTGCTGTTGAAGGAGATAAAGCTAGAATAGACATTCAAGTCTTAAAGGATGGTAAAAAGGAAACTGTATGATTATTTTATAGATTTAGAATATGCATTTATTATTTTTAGTTGGACGCTGATGTTGTTCTTGTTGCTATCGGAAGGAGGCCATATACTGAAGGGCTTGGCCTAGAAAATGTTGGAATAGATGTAGATGAAAAAGGGCGTATTGTTATCGATTCAGAATATCGTACCAAGATTCCTCATATTCGTGTTATTGGTGATGTTACTTTTGGTGCAATGCTTGCGCATAAAGCGGAAGAAGAGGCTATTGCAGCCGTAGAATATATTAAACATGGGCATGGTCATGTTAATTATAATGCAATTCCTTCTGTTATGTATACGTATCCTGAAGTTGCATGGGTAGGATTATATTTCTGCTAAAATATTATAATAACTATTCAGGTTGGCCAAACAGAACAACAAGTCAAAAAGTTGGGCATTAAATATACAATTGGAAAATTTCCATTTATTGCGAATTCTAGAGCGAAGACAAATGTTGAGACAGAAGGATTGGTTAAGTTTATTACAGATACAGAGACTGATCGTATTCTTGGAATTCATATTATAGGTGTAAGTTTGCAATTATTTTTTGATTACTTTCTTAAGCGAATTACACAGCCAAATGCTGGAGAGATGATTGCAGAAGGAGTATTAGCTATAGAATATGGTGCAAGTGCTGAAGATATTGCTCGAACGTAAGAAATATTATTAAATATTTTTTATACTAATAAGCTAGTACGCACGCACATCCAACATTATCAGAAGCATTTAAAGAAGCTGCTTTAATTGCTTGGTCAGGAAAAGCAATTCATTTTTGATTTGTCAAACTATTGTATAAAATAATAAGTTCTACATTTGAAATGTATATTTGAGTGATTGTTTTTTTACATGATTGAGATCATTTTTGGTTTTGATATAATAAGATTAATTGTATAATTTAAGAATTTATTATTTTTATCTTTAAAGAAGTTTTATTATGAAGATTGAGAAATTTAGTAATGTTTAAATGGTTTTTTATAGAGATAGCAGCTTAATGAGTGAAGAAAGCAGTGAATATCTAGGACTAGAGAGTGTAAGGCCCCTTAATAATTGTTAAGCTTAACTAATGGTTAGGTTAGAGTGTTGTGTGTGGGGTTAAAGAAAAAGATGTTTCTTATTTATTAAAAAATAAGCCTATTTTTGCAGAGAAAAAGGCAAAAATAAAAAGATCTTTATCTTTAAATGATTCAGAACATGTCTATGAAGCTTTTTATCCCCCTCAAGTGGCTAGAAATATGAATTATCTTAGATTATTAGTATGGAGTGATGAAATGGAAAAATCAATACAAAATGAACAAGATCTCCATTTCAAGTATATTTCTTATAATCATATTTAATGGCATTCAGTTTTCTAGGCTTTTTAGAAAAGAATATCTTGAAAAAATGTCAATCTGTCAAGATCTTATAATACATGCTTCAAAAATGCTTGAAAAACTAGAAGTAATAAACATTGACTTGAAAAAATCCTATGAAAATAGTCATGCTTTTAGAAATGCTTATGATAAACTCGAAAAAGAAAAGGTTTGTTGTATTTTTATGAGATTGATATGTATTAACTACTTATAGCAAAGTGTGATAGGGTTAAAAGATCAAATTAAACAAAATTTTGAAGTTTATTGTTCTCTTGATGTTATTTACAAGCTATTGAATACATCTGGTGTTGATCTTATTACAAAACCTGAGTTCTTTGATATGCTTAAAAAATTGGATAAAGGTTTACAAATGATGAAAGGACATGTACTTTATCTTTTTTTTAATTCTTGGTTTCTGATTATTCTATTAGCCTGAATTGAGGGATTCTGGGATTTATAAAGAAAAAATTGAACAATGTTTAACAAAAGCTATGTCATTGATTTGTCTTTATTTTGTACATATAATAAAGGAATTGAGTGAGGAAATCAATGAGGATCTTTCTTCTAAGGTTTTCTTTCAAATTTTCATCTATTTTTTACTAAAAAGAAACAAGGTATCTAATAATATTAACCAAAGTGCACTATTATATACAAAATTTCGTGTTCGTGCTATTGAATTGAAGCCATGCATTAAGGAAATAGAGAGAAGAATCAAAGATAACAATGAGTATCTTTATAACAATATAATATATATGATTTTTATATAAAAATTAGGTATAACATAATGATTAATGATTGTCAAAACTTTTACTTTGGGATAAGATATAAATTGGTTAAAACAATTATTTCTCAGAAGCTTAATGAGCTATCAAATGAAAATGTTATCCGATTTGTAAGAATTATATATTGATCTGTCTAATTTTAATTTATTATAGTCTAGAATAAGTGTTACCTTTTTCACTGGTCTCTGTTTTGATGAGTTTTCTCTTTTCCGAGATTTCTTTCAGGATGATGAGTCAAAATTCTAGTATAAATCTCCATTATATATTCTTTTATGTTTAATTGCAATAGTTCTTATTCTCAAAAATTATTTGCGCCTATATCTACTTACTTGCAATCAAATTTACACAAGGAGAAAAATTTATCATTGCTTTGTGAAGTATGTTCTATTTTTAAAGTAAAAATATCTGGAGATAGTGAAAATGGTTTTCAATTCACTTCAATTGGATGAAAATTGCTAAAATTATTTAGAAAATTCATTAGATATTAGTCCAGATTCTTATAAGATAGACTATTCACTCATATTTAATGAAATAATTCAACATATTCAATCATTTATTGTAGTTCAAGTTCGAAATGTAGCTAAATTGGAAATTCAGAGCTTTATTCCTTCTAAAAATGCTTTTAATTTTTCTAAAGCTTTAGAAAAGAGAAATCAATTGGATCCATTTTTAACTAAGGCTTCTGATGCTTCAAAAGAAGAATTATATGAGGGTGATCTGGTTATTAGATGGTATCCTACATTAAATAAAACAATTTCATTGTTATCAAAAATATATCCTTTATTGAATGTAAGAATTTAATTATTTTTTACATAATTAACTTTTTAGACAAAGTCTTTTAATACAGTTGCTTATGATATTATTAATATTTGTATTTCTTCACTTAATCATGCATCACAAGTGCAAACAGATATCTCTATGAGAGATCGTCAGCTTTTTCTTGTAAAGCATTTGTTAATATTGAGGAATCAAATATTGGAATTCAACATAGACTTTTTCCACTTCAAAAAGGATGCAGATATTGATGCTTCCAGCATCAATTCTTGGGATGTTTATAATAAACTTCAATTTTTTAATCCATTAGAACTCTACAAGTCTGCATGGAGTAAAATTTCAGGATTTTCATCTACTGAAGAGGATATATATAATGTTTTGTTTTACACTATTTGTCCAACATTTACTTATTGTTTTTAGAAATTCAATTGTCTTCTTCAAACGGCTATTAATGCCTCCATTGAACATTCTTTAAAACCTCTTATAGAACCCATTCAAAAAATAAGGAATATCAAAGAACTTTCTAACGAGGTCATTGAGGCAATAATCAGTGAATCTCTCGTATCTATTGAGAAAGAAGCACCTCTTCTTAGGATGGCTTTTCTAACTTGTATTGAAAATTCACAAATTATACATATTTTTTTTATTGGCATTATAGAGAAATTTAAAAAGGAATTAGAGGATCTAGGCAAATGTCTTTCTTCTGGATATTTAACAACTTGGTCTCAAACTAACCAGCTGATCTCACGTTTAGGTCATCTTTTATTAAATGATAATTATACAGAGAAAGTTTCAAAAAATATTGATCACACAATATTATCAGTCACTAATAAATAAATATATATTTATACAATATTTAAATAAGGTTTATTAATCGGCTTGGATATTTTGAAAAAATCTTAAGATTTTATGAAAATCTGGTTTTTCTATAGGATTTAGTACAAGAAGAGGTCCGGATAAGCATGACACTTGATACTGGGTTCTCCCATTTTCCTTCTATTGGGGCAATTCCTTCTTCTCGGTCTTGTGTTATTCAAAATTTGATTGATGGGGTTGACAGATATAACCCTCAAAACGCACCTCTATTAGAGGAGTATTTAATGCAGCAATGTCAGGATGGAGCTTATGATTGCTTGGCAAATCTTGCTATATTGAAATTGTCAGTAAAATATGGGCTTTGGATTCCTAATAAGCTGATGAAACAATATATATAAAAATGATAAAATATTATTAAAATGAAGAAAGAGAGTGTTAGCTCTATCTGATATTTTATTAGGAATCTAAAGAGAGCCTTTGATTCGTTTTTCTGATTATTTATTTAGATATCAATTTAATCCTCATCTGTCAAAGGATGAAGTCATTACTAATATTCTTGTTAAAGCATTAACGGTCTTCACACAGCCAGATTTTTCTACATGTTTGCATTTATTGCATCCCTCTGTTTTTCTTCCAAGGGAGGTTTTTGTAGGAGATTCTTTGCCTGAAATTGTGCAGAAATTACATACACTTTATCTTCTTTTAGATGCTGCAAAATATAAGGAGTTCTGGCAGTTAATTGATAATGATGATCTTTATGCCGATATGATTGCGGATTGCATTGGGTTTGAGGATACAATCAGATTGGGCATTGCAAACGTTGTTTCACAAACAATGAAGGAAGTTAAGCTTGATATTTTGGAAGAATGGATCAATCTTCATGATGAAAAGTTGAAAATGTGGATTGAAGATATATTTCATTGGGAAATCTTTGGTGAAATAGTAAAAATACCAGAAAATAAGGATAATATTCTATTAAGTAAAGCTACACCTGAAAAAATTCTTTTTGCAGACTTGTATCAATTGTTGAAGTGAATTCAATTTTGATCATTTAAAGCAAGTCTTTTAAAAGAAAAGAATTATATTTTGGATCTCTAGAGGCTTTATTTGCTTGATGGATTTAACATTGGTTTTGATTAATTATATTTTTTACAAAAAAAGCATTATTCTTTTAAAGCTTTTTTTGATATTAAGTTTAAAACAATTGGAATGGAGCATGTAAGTCTTCAGGATTTAAAATGACTAATAAAATTATGGGTTATAAATAAAATATTTATTCTTTTATTATTTCTCTTTAGAAATTTAGATAAAAAATATTTAATTCTTTTAGGAAACACTTTGTAATATGTTCGTTTTTCTTGACATTCATAATATTATTAAATATCTCTTGGATTACTTAAAATTTCTAATGCTTTTTTATAATCCCATATAAATATTTCTTTATCTTGTGAACTTAATATTTCACTATTTTTTAAATATTTTTCTATAAAATATTTAATGCCTGCAATTAAAGAAGAATTTGATGAAAGCTTTTCAAAAATCTTCTGAATTGATGTTGCACTTTGAATATTTGATCTCTTTTGTATTTCTTGAATTAATGTACAAAAAAAAATCTCCAAAAATGTTATTGTTTTAGACTGAAGATGAAAGAAATTGAGCTTCTATAGATTGAATTAAACATAAATAAACATAGAAATGTTCTTACTTTAAAAATTAATAAATCAAGCCCATCATTGACTACTAAAAAGCCATATAATCTTCCTAAATTCACAATATATCTTAATGAGATATTTTCTGTGCTTTCAGTATTGGTATTTCCTATCAATTGTACATCTGTTTCTCCCAAAGATCTAAATAAATCCCATAAACAAAACTTAAAAGCTGTTCGTAAGAAATGTATTCTTGCACATAATCTTAGTGCAATATAAGCATAATAAGGATTGTAGTTTCGTTCGTTTCCACAACAATGAAGCAACACTCTTGGTATTTCTAGTTTTTGTACTTTCTTTAGCCTTAGTTTTAAAAGTTTTTCATATGCATCTATAAAATCCTTCCCAAAAATTAGATCAATCTTATTATTTCCTTTAAAATAACCTCTCCACTCATCAATGTAATAAAAATAGATTTACGAATATCTGTATTCATTCTTTGCAATTGAGCTAAAGTAAGAAGCTCTGATTCTTTTTTTTCATAGAAATTATTTTCAGATCCAAGTGTCTTTCTTTTTTCTTCCTTTCTACATAATGTCCCTGCATGCCACCATTTGCCATTCTCATCCATTGATTCTATATCTGACAATGAGATTTTTAGAGGCTCAGAATTCCTGCTAGAATTTCTACTAGACAATGATCCTAAGAATTTTTTCATTCTAATAATTGCTTCTCTTGTTACAATACTTGGTGTATCTTTAATTTTGTTATTTTTCAAGTTATCAATGGATTCAATCATAAATTTTGTCCTTGTACTATCACCTATTAAAACAAAAATATATAGATATCCTTTTTGTATACTTTAGAACAACATTGGTCTCTGAAATCTTCCTATGAATAATAACAATGATCTCTTTTAGAGATGATGGATCATCAGAGCGCAATTGACTTCCAGAATCTATACCTATAAACAATTGAGAGTTAAAATACATAAAACTTACTCAAAATAATCTTTAGCAACAATTCTGTATTTAGATCTGTTATCTCTTTTAAAAATAACCTTATTAAATCATATACAAAAGTACATGAAATAACTTGGAAATTATACAATTCACTTAAAACAACAATTAGATTAATGCATTCCTTGTCATAAGACATATTCCCATCAATACTTTCTTTCTTTGAGTCTTCTTTTGAATAAAATTCATTAAAAGTCTTGATAAGCCTTTGAATAAAAAATGCTCCAAAATCTATCCCAATTGTTTTATACAAAGCCGCAATAAATCCTGAATATAGTATCAAATAGGTCTCTTTCAGTGCTGTTTGATATGCTATATTTCTTAACAATAATGTTATCAATTCCAAGTTTACATAATGACGAGGATTTGAACTATATAGATCCTCCACTTCATTTAAAATTGATAACATATTTGACTCAGTTAATCTTTCCATACGTAAGAAAAAGCATTGTTCTTGCATAGTTTTCAATTTACCTGTTTAATAACCCTTTGATCTTTCTTTTTAAATATATAGTAAACTCGCCATCATTTTTATCATCTTTTAGCGCCTTTTTTTTCAAAAAAGATGCCCCCATCTCCACTGGAGCAATGTAAGGGTTTTCCTTGCTCTTCTTTGCTGAAACCCCCCCATTTTCCCTGTATAAATCTGATTTCTTTTCTTTATTTTCAATAAACAGCTCTTCTTTGCCTGTATTTGCCCTATTTTCAACCTCGCCATCACACAACACGGATGGCTCGTCTATAAACCTGACGCCCTTTCTTTTCCTTGTATCTATAGAGTCCAGATCTTCAAGAAGAAGCTCTAATTCATCTTTTTTGCTTTTTCTATATATACCCTGCTTTTTGCGTCCCAATTTTTTCTCCAAATACTCAATAATGTCATCCTCTGCATCTGGGCTGCCCTGACGTCCCACCATTGCTGCTCTTTTCCTCTTTTTTCCTGTATATTTTTTTGAATTTTGATGACTTGGATTTTCATTGTTATTTTTCACTAATCCTTCATTCTTTCACCAAATTACAAGCTTGAAAACAAATGTTCAATCTAAATACCGCTGCTACATCCCTATTCTGCCCTTTTCTCACCTGTTTTCCCCGCTTTCCCGGCTTTTTTGCCACTTTATCTCCCATTTCCACACTTATTTGTCTGGCCTGCAAATAATAGCTAGAGAACCAGACAAATCTAGCTGCCCCCGTTCAATACGGGTCAATACTGTTCTCCTGAAGGCTTATGTGTCCTTATATATAGCCACAGCCTGCAGCCGCGGCCATCAAAAAACCTTATACAATGTTGCTGTCAAATGAAGAGGTAAAAGACTAATATCTACCAGACAAACGGTGAACTAACCCCTTCCTATGAAGTATCTGAGCTCGTTAAGCCTGCTTTTCTCCACGGAAAGGCAGAGAGGGTCTATCTTTCTGACCCAAAAACGATGTGAGTCTTGCAGAGGCCCAATCTTGTAAATAATGGGGCTAGATTCGTACAAAAACGAGCAGACCGCCTCTCCGGACGACGGAGAATCCTGTGGTGTGTCTGGCTTGACATATAAAGTCCTTTTCAGGGCTACAGACGGCAAAAAAACAAAGATCTCAACTTTGGTAGATACAGCCCTTTTAATCCCGTTCTTTTCGAGATATATGGAGATATGCAGGTCCGGAATGAGGTGCCTGAAGAAGCGTGATAGGAAAAAACAGAGGGCCAGGAAGAATAAGGCGGCTGATCCAAAATTATAGTGTCTTTTACTAGTTTTAGAAATGGCTAGAAAAGAGCGGCTGAAAAGCGGACAGGCCTTCTTTTTCATTAATATCTATTGATTTCTGTGAGAATTGCTGTATAATTCTGACATTATTACACATCCATATATAGTGGGGAGTCTGCACGAAAACAGGTCCTCGTCAACTTCACGAACGGGTCGACGCAGAAAGGTCTCAAAATGAGCCATGTTCCTCTGACGAAAGAGCATAAAGACGCTATTAATAGGATTCTAGATGTGCTTTATAGTGCTGTGGATGGCAGGTACGAAAAAGAACAAGAAAAAACGGTTCATTTATGATGGATATCAGTGGACGATCAATATCCAAGATATTCGAGGAATTGCCGGATAAAAAGGAGGTTCCGGACTACTATGACGTGATCAAGAGGCCCATGGCATTGAATGTTATCAGGGTAGTCCTTTTTGGAGCGAAAAAATAGGCCCAATAGTGATCTTGACAGGAAAATGTGAATAAAAATGTATATAATGTATTCCACGAGTTTATAATAGATGTCGCACAAATATTCTATAATGCTAAATTGTATAATCGGCGCTCCTCAGTCATTTATTCGGACGCCTGCTTAAACGAAGTAATTTTAGCGTTATTGGGTCGAGTGTTTATAGGGTTATAGATGATTGTTGTCAAAGAGCTCTCGATTTTAAAGGATAGGAATCTTGTGGATGATAGTATACTTCCTGTTCTTGGTCCCCTGCCTCCAAGTTCGCAGGGAGAAGAGAAATCGGACGATGACGGGTTTGATCCAGATATTGAGGATAAAAATGATGATGACGACGATGACGATGATGTTCGTCATAAAAGAAGAAGAAAGGATACTAGAATTAAGTCTTATGAGCCGGCTAAGGCCATGAGATTTGATATGGGCGATATGAAAAGAAAAAGAGGGCGGCCACCCAAAGTAGATACTCCAGACGAGGCAAGAATGAAGATTATTTTACGTGTAATTAGAAAGGAGAAAGATGAAAGGTATATGGGTTTGTTTTTTTATAAAAAAGTAAAATCAAAAGGGGACGCACTTTATTTACATGGTTTGAGAAGTTTCCTGATGATAAATTTAATCAAATACACAAGATTAAGCAGACTATATCGTTGGAAGATATTAGAGTATATTGTTGTTGTTACTGTTGTTGTTATTAATTTGCTTAGCAAAAATTAAAAAGAAGAGAATATAAGACTCTTAAGAATTTTTTGGATGACCTAGATTTATTATATAATAATGTGAAGCTTATCAGTCCGCCTGGAAGTCATATGTATCGTGATGCAGATTTTTTGCAAGTTAATTGCTTGCATTTTATCTTTTCAGCTATCTAATGGTATTAGCAAGTTACTCACGAAGCAGCTTCAATTGAAGCCTCTAGAAGAGATATTGATTTCACAGGATATAGGAAAGATCCAACTTCTAGTATAGGCACCTTAATTAAAGTTAATCGTACACCTTTGCCTAAAATTGAAGTTAAGGGTGAGGTTTTAGAAATTGGTTAGTTGCTTTTTTTAATGAATATATACATGTTTAATGATATGTTATTAGGTGATTGGGTTCATTTAGTAAACCACAATGATGTTAATAAACCGATTATTGCTCAAATATTTACTTTATGGGAAAATTTGGAGTATGTATATGTTGATTTTATCTCTGTAGAATTTAAAATTATCTATTAGGGGAGAAAAATGGATAAGCGTTTGTTGGTATTATAGGCCGGAACAAACGGTTCATAGAGCAGATCGAATATTTTATGAAAATGAAGTTTTTAAAACTAGTCAATATCGTGACCATCAGATTAATGATATTATTGATAAATGTTTTGTCATGTTTATTACTAAATATATAAGAGGAAGGCCTAAAGATGTAGGAAATAGGTCAATTTATGTTTGTGAATTTCGATATGATGAAGAAACAAAAGTTTTTCATAAAATCAAGAGCTGGAGAGCATGTATTCCTGATGAAATTAGAAATAAGGAGTATGATATGTATTGTTTTGAAAGACAACAGCAGCCAAAAAGGATACTTAGTCCTATCTTGCATCTTTTATCATCAAAAGTAATAGAGGATCCTAATGCGCCTATACCTGAGCCAACTCAAGGTAAAGAAAATGCACCTCCTATTATTGGTGCGATCATTCCTGCGCCAATACCAGACGAGTCTACACTTAATGTATGGTTTTTCTGTGCTTTTGAAAATTGCTAATTTTTATAGCCACCTGAAATCTTTATTCCTTCAGTAGTAACTGCATCTTTAATTCCGCAAAAACCTATTATTCCATCTTTAATAACGCAGACACATACATCTGTAATGATTACCCCAAATAGTCAATCTCAAACTAGTCGTAAAGTACATGTTCCATATTATCCTCCTGTTGCTTTTACATTGCCTGTATCAAATTCAATTTCTGAGAATGATACAGAGAATCCTGTAGACAAAAACAATGAGGATATCAATGGAGATACTGATATGAATATAAGAGAAGAAATTGACGAAAATGAAAATGATAATGATAATTTGGAAATAGAAAATGGAGATAAAATTGAAAACACTAAGGCTATGAAAAAAAGTAACATTTTTCCAGATGAAGTAGCTGCACTTTTTTGTCACGATGAAAAAGGTCGAGTATTATGGTTTCCTGTTCCTCCAATAGATGTTGTTGCACCATCAGTAGATTCATTTGTTAAAGGTAGAAGTCTTGCATACTTGGCAAATGTTGATAACATGATGGAAAAATACGAGAAAGATTTGGAGGAAGAAAAAGAACAGGAAACTAATATTATTAAAACGTCAGATAATTCTGAATTTTCAGGATTTCTTATTGCTGCATTAGATAAGATGACAGAATATATAAAATCTAGCATTCAGTAAATTTTGGAAGAAATATCGATCTTTTATAATAATACTTCATTTTTGTAATTGATCTTATTATATTTAGTATTTGATGTAAATATAATACAGTTTAACGTTTTTTTACTAAAAGATAATTATCAAATATGCAGATCTTTAAAAATGCATATTTATTTATGGTATATACACAAATTATGATATAAATATTTATTTAAATATTAAAAAGAATTCATGTTAAATATTTTATAATGATTAAATAATATCTTCAAAAATACGAGTATATAATACTCTAGTCTTGATAAATCGAAATAGAAGAACATTTACTATTTCATACTCATACATTGGCCATCCCAGCCTAAAGCTATCAATTCAGACCTTACTCGATTTTCTGAAGCTATTTTCTCTATTTGTGTATCTTCTAGTTTATTTCCTTTTTCTCGTTGTTTTTTTAAATCCTCAATAGCTCGCAATTTTTTAAGTAATGAACGAATTTTCTTACTTTCATTATCTAAAGGATTTTGAATGTGTAGTGGTTCCAATTTTGAGGTAACGGACTGAAAAGATGTACCATTTGTACTATGTGCATCAATGCTTTTCGATTCTTTAGCCTTTCTTGCTGCATCTCTTCTTTTTCTATTTTTTAAAGCTGCTTTACTGGAACCTTGAATTTGAACTGAAGGATTTGCTCCAGGTACAGGAGGGTCTGTAGTTGTTTTATGCTCTATTTCTTGAGGACTGGCCATAATTTTTTCGTCTTCCCTTTTATATTCTCCAGGTGTTTCTGTAAAACGAGCATGTGGAGGCCTATACGCTCCTACTGATTTTACTGGTGTCTGATTGGCTACGAGCGAAGCAGAAGAATGTGGTTTAGGTACAGGAGAAAGAGATGAACGAAGTGGATAAATTTCTGGATTTTGTGGCTGCCAAAAAACCTGTATATTAGTTAAATATTGAAGTTTAGATAAACAAAATACTTCATAAAGCTCATTTATTTCCTCATTGTACATCAAGGTGCCGCTATAATGCCAGATCTTAATTCCATTGTCTACTCTTAATCTTGGACTAGTTATTCCAGTCAAAATATGTCTACCATCGGGACTCCATTCACAAACAGTACTATTACTAGCTTCTATAGTTGCTATTTTTTTCATTTCCTTCTGTTTATCATAGATATCAATTGTTCCTTTTAAATTCCCAAACCCTGCTACTAAAACAAAACGATCATGAGGAGAAAATAATATTGTATTACGAGGCGAAAGCGGCAAAGAATGTATAACATTAGCCTGGCTATCAAAAATGGTAGTTTTAGAAGGCATATCTATATTTCATCAGTTTATTAGAAATGGTATAGTTATTAAACCATACATCCGTATACTACTCCAAACTCACGTGAATTTGGAGACCATGTTATATCATGTATTGGTCCTTCTTTGTCTTGCAATAGTTAGATAAGTATCATCTCAATGTTCTTTAATACCGAGACAAATTCTGGAATCATAATTCCTGATCGCACTTAAAATATACATATTTGTTTCTCCGTAATAATTTTTATTTGCTTTATCTACGTCTGTAGATGTTGAAATAATTAATGTAGTTCCGATTTTATTCCAAATCATTTGGACACTATCAGCTTTATAAAATGATTTTCGACTAATAAAAGAAGAAAATGTTGGCATATTATAAATTGAGACGGTTGCTGGAGTTCCCTAATTTAAAAATTAAAGGGATGATCTATAAAATAAGAAAATTTACTTTCGCCTCCGGAATAAACACTGCAATAACATTGTTTCTTCCTGGCGACAATGAAAATGAAGACACTCCATTAGCATGTAATTTATATATAGGACCTAATAAAATATTAAATAGTTTATTTAATATTTCTTTTAAACTCACCTTTTTCCATATTTTCCGAATCGAAGAACTGGATTTCATTTGTTACTTTGTGTGCACAAAGTTTTTCATCTGTTGTATATTGTAAATTCCTGTATAGACTGATAAGCTTAAATAGAATATATAAATTATAAACTACGATATTTGACTTTTCTGACCAAATGAATAAAGCATCTGTCCGGTACTAATTTTCCATATTTTAAGATTCTTATTAACAGAGCCATCTTCTGTTTTGGCTAAAATTATTAATATTTTTTGAACTTTAAAAAAGACAAAATTACACGGCCTTTCCCAAGTAACAATAAAACCACTTTTCGGTGACAATTTCAATTCACATACCTTAGGAATTTCCAAGATTCTTTCTAGTTCTCCTGTACAAGTACTGACAATTCTAACACTTTAATATTAAGCATTAAATATCGAAAAATTATGAAAAAAATCACTCTTTCAATGACGACCAAGCAAAAAGGCGCCCATCCTGTCCATAGCAACATGAAACAATATCTTTTTCAGGCCTTTTACATATATTAAAAATAGATCTATTGCTTATACTTTCTGATCACCTTTTGAAGCCTGGTAAAGGCGTATATAAAGGATGGCCGACTGTCAAGCTAATATATTGAGCTGTTCTACCTACAAATAATCAGTTATTCGTCTGATCTATAAATAAATACTTCATTTACAAGCAAATTGTGTGGCAACCATAAATTTTGTTTTTTTTTGAGGTCTACGATGGTGGAGGATTAACTGAGAGGCCTTATTTAAGGCAAAATTAGGAGGTAGAAATTATATACAAAATGTCTTTAAAATGAGTTGTTTTTATTAGAAATAATGTATATATTGACTTTATTGTTTGTAAAACTTTGACTTTGTTGAATTCTTTTGCACCCACTTTTCAAAAAAAAAGGGTTGTGTGCATTATTAAGCAATATTAGAAGATTAGAGGTCCCAGATGTTAGTTTTGTGTTGTTTTTTCATGAAAAATGGCCTGGAAATGCCTTTTTTCACTAAAAAAGTTTTGAATATGAAAAAGATGATCAATTGCTTTTTTAACAATAAAGCAGCTTTATTTTTGTTCGGAGTCTCTTTAACATATTAACAAATACATGCTAAAACTATATATTGACATGTACTTTGGTTTTGTGTAATGTACATTATCATTATATACAATACATGTTGAATATCAAAAATTGACAAGTCAATATGATAGATATGGGCATGAAAAATAGAAAAATGTAGTGTTTTAAGGGGTTTAGAGAGTATTTTATGTTTTTGTCTAATCTCAATGTGTGAAAAATAGAGCATTTAAAATATGAAGAATGCTCAAGATATGGAAAATGGTTAGGAAAGATAGAGAGAATGGTTAAAAAGGATTTAGGAAATGTTATTTCTAACTTCATTGTTAAGTGTACTGTAAAAATTATGTATATATGATTTTTTTTTCAAAGAGCCTTTGACTTGTATAATGTAAGGTCTCTGAATTTATAGCTCAATATGGAATTCTATAAAAAGAATAAAAATGTATTAAATGGATCTTTTATAGAGACATCAGATTGCATGAAATATTACATTCTGTTATTGATATATTTTATTTAAAAGGATTAACCTGTTAAAATAACATATAGAATCAAGATCAGAATTTTTAAAAACAAATAAATGATTTTGACAAGAAAAAAAAAGATTTAATAAAATTCAGTCTTGTATACTTTTATTATAGGTCTAGTTTGTTTTATTTTATCATGTTATTTGAAGGATGCTTTTTATGATTTTGTTATATTTTTTGATTTATAAAATATTGATATTAAATAACATGTACTCCTTGTTGATCTTTTTTTTGGATTTTGTTTTATATTCTAAACCTTTAATATAAATGATAAAAGCTTTTTTTTAGAAAATAATATTTTATTTATATAATTTAATTTTCAAGACTTGACATTGCAGACTTCCTGAATAGTGCAGACCATTTTCCTTAAAACCTATTATTTATTGATCCTTTTTCCCCATCAAAATTAAATATTTTCGATTTTTTTTCTAAGGATGGGAAGAATAAGACATAAAAGGAAACATACATCAAATGGAAGACATAGAATGTATAGAACCAGGCGGTATCAGCGAGATATTGATCAGATTCAAGAGGATATCATGATACCTGAATCAAAAAAAACATTATTATTTAAAAAAATTGATCCTGATTTACCTGGACTTGGTATAGAAATTTTTATTAATAATGATATATTGTTAAATAAACAGGCCAGCACTATTGTATTGAATGTTCAAGATATTTTGAAACAAATGATATATTGGTAAAGCATCAAACAGGAAAACTTCATAAAAAAAGGTTGATTTTTGTCCTGTTTTTCTGTTAGATTAAAAGCTATAGAGTAAAGCTTCTTAAGGAAGTACCATATTCTCAAGAAGAGGCAGAAATTGCTGTTGGAATAAATATTAAGAATCATATATTTTGATGTTTTTAAAATTGACACTTATTAATATTTTATTTTCCTTTAAAGTAAAATTGAAGATAGCTTTTTACAACATCAATATTCGTCGAAGTTTGAATGGCCAGTTATTTTTGCATGTTCTAGTGCATCTTTTCTTCCACGAAGATTTGTTTTGCACATTTTGCATTTCAGCAAAAAATTTGATGTGTCAGTATAATAGTGAATCTTGCGTAGATAGTTCGTAAGCTTTAAAACTGCTTTTCTTACATTTAAATCTTCGACTGAAAAAATTGTCGTATCAAAATTAGGTGATGCACCTGACATCGGAGTTAATGCAATGGCATCATAATGAATGCCTGGCTTCTTGTCAGTGGATCTTAACCTGTATCCTTCTATATATTTAATATCACCTGAATACACAATAAATCCGCACATCAGTCTTCCTTCCCCTTAGCAATCATTAATTATTTGAAAATTGAATGTAAAAAGTAAAAATGAATAAAAAAGCATACCAAAACGATCTGTTCTCCCTGTAGCCACGTCGATAGAGCATATTTCGATTTCAAAGTGATTTGCAAGAATTAGTATTTCGATTGCGCCGCCCCAACTGTTAGTTTTATTGATCCACCTGCAATATTCGTCTCTTGAGCGTCCAAGAATCGCATCTGAGTATGTAGCCGGATCATTTTGGATAGTCTGGGCGACCAATGACCGTAATTCGCTCGCAATATCCATTTTCCCCATAATTATATAACCCACTGCACGAAAGAGACATGAATTGCTATTTCATTATTAACCCATAGAAATCACGACCCTGCGACACACTCATTCTGCATGACCCTCAGGACAACCCTTTTATCGCTATTTTCGAGCTCAATCTCGGGCGGAGCAAAAGGATCATTATTTAACGTAGAAATGGACGTTTGTGGCGATAAATCTGCCAAAAATGGTCCATTTTCGCCCAGATTTTGACCTTTTCCAATATATTCCACTGTGCTCTGATCTATTTCTTTGACCAAAAGCACCTCTGCATCCTGAATTCCAAGAGATCTTAGGGTCCTATCACAATCTGAAATATCAATTTTTCTAGGAGGAAATTTATGTTTGATCTCAAAATTATTAATATCTATAAGAGAAAATACAGCCATCTGAAGATCCTCTACTGTATTGTCCTCGTTCAGCTCTATTTCATAGATATTTTCCTTAAACTTAATTTTTAGGCGCATCTTATTAATTTATGGAGGTTGGAGGGGACGTCGAGACGGGTTCATCAGATGTCAAAAAAATGGTTGGTCTTACTTTGAAGGGTTATCTTCAGAAAAACCTCCATAAAACATGGAGAAACTCTGTATTATTGAATCCTATGATTGCTGGTTTTTTTCCGCTTAAAAATACGTTAAAAATGGCTTGTTTTGACGCTTTGTAGGTCGAGCTGTTGATGCACTAGAATTAGGCATCTACAATGACGCGACAGTCATTGAAATGGGTCCAGGTACCTCTCTTTATGCTGCATTTTCTCTTTTCTCCTTTTTCTTACGGTTAAAGGACCAGGAGTCATGACACAGGCCCTTTTGAAGAGAATTAACCCCAAACTCTATATTTTAATGGAGCCTGATAAGACATTTCATCCATTTCTTAAGGTAGAAATAGGCCCTTTTCTGTCTCCAGCGTTTTTTATCCAGAAAATAGTCTATTTGTAAAAAGGCGCCTTCTAGCGTCGTTTTGACAGAATTGAATGGTTTTTTGTGGTCATCGTATTGTCAGCTAGAGGCACAGGGCTTGCTTAAACCTGGTCATCAGCCAATGGATCGTATTCACACGTCTCTTTTATTTTTGGCTCATCTTCCCCATGGAGTTTTGGGCGAACAGCTACTCGCACAATTTTTGATTGCTTGTTTTGATAGGCTCTGGATTCATCAGTATGGGCGAATACGCATGTTGTTGTGGGTCACGACGTCATTGGCAAGAAGGCTGATGGCGACTCCGGGAAAACCAGGAAGATGCAAATTGGGGATTGTTAGGGAATCAGTTGCAGAATGCAAAACTATTGTTGGAAATAAAGATATTCCGGGAGTATGTCCCGGAGTAGAGGCATTGCCGGGAGATTTTATCCGGGAGGTGAATAAATATGTCTTTATTATTTTATTTACAAATAATCATAGAAAGACTTGATATTTATAGAAATAATTCCATTACCAGAAATTCCGATTAAAGGTAAGCATCAAGTGCCTTTTCCCGGTAAAGGCTAATTATAAATGAAGCACCGATAGATTCGTTTGATTATGTTGTCAGACATCTTTTTGTTTTAAGAAGAACTCCTCTTATAAAAGCAATAGGGTAAATTTTATTTGTAAAATATCATATCTGTAATCTTTCTTATCAGTACTCTCGGTCCGGGTGCCGAAGTATTAATAAAAGAACTACCCTCGAATTTACTTGAAAAAAAAGTAGACGAAATAACTCGGGATGAATTTGATGAAATTGGACTAGTTTTTGATAGATGGCCATTTAGACCTAAAATATTATTTGATCAATGGGTAGATGATAGAGACGAATGCCTAAATACAACAGGAGGCATGTAAATCTCGCTAATAATATTACAAAAACAAATCGCATATGATAATCCAAGTAAGAAAATTGATATTAAATTATAGAGAAAGGATTTCAAGAACGATCATGCTATGTTTTTTTCGTTTTTTTCCGACTCATCTTTTCTTGGTTTCATTTCTATTAAGTCTTTGAATTCAGAATAGTTGTTTTTACTTGATCTTCCAAATTGAATTCCCCATATAGAAAGTATCCATGCAAAGCTTGCATGAATCTGGACAAAAATATCCTGTTTTGATATATTATATCATGATTAGTATAAATGAGCTGGTTTTACCTGCATATCAACTAATTTTGCTAGACTTTGAGGCATACTAGAGCCATCGTATTTACGCAAAAATCCTTTGGGACTTTTTCTAACATCGATGCAATTTTTTTGCGTATTTCTCCCATCAACACTAACCAATGCCATCTTTGATTTAGTATCTAAACGATGAACTAAAATTTCAAATTTTTCAATAATAAATTTCCATGCTCGAGATAGATTTGCTTGGTTTTGCAATAGACATATCAATGAATACCACCGTTTTAATCCTCTTGCATATGGATCTGCGAGTCTAAAGACGTATGCAATAGTGTAACCAAATGTTGCATCTCCAAATAAAATAGGACCCGTTTTCCCTGGTAAAAGCTCACATGACAAGCTACGAACGCAAGCATGTTTTAACGCTGAATTTTCGTGGACGAGCATCGGACGTCTAGTAGAGATATATAGGACTTTATGGTTTGAACTTTGCGTCTTTAAGATAGGAAATCCGTTTTTATGGACGGTCAAGTCTGTCGGGACTGAAAATTGGCAGGAAGCACAGGTTTCTTCCCTCAAAAGAACCCCTTCCGGGCTATTTCCATTCATGTTCTCTGCCATAAAGTCTACAAAAGAGGGCTCATGATGCGAAGAGATTGCCTGAGTGCAGAAGATAGCTGTTGGCCCATGAATTTCGCAAAAATGGGCCAAAGAAAGCTGGAAAAAAAGGAAATTAGCAAAGAAAATACGCCAAACAAGGACCATACGATCATATTTATATGTTTTCTGTCATTTCCAGCCAAAAAATGGGATATTTTTTTGCAACAAAATATATGACGTTTTAAGGCTACGCGCGGCAAATCTCCGCCTTTTATCGACGTCAAATAAATAAAAAATTGGTTTTATTGAAAAAACGGACCCATTGGTGGGGAAAAGGGCCTTGATTGTGCTTTTATCGTGTTGTTCTCCCTCGGTTTGGGGTATATCCTTTTTTTCAGGGCCAAATTATGTCTATTTTTCGAGTAAAGCTTGGTAGATTATGGGGACAATATGTTCCCTATACATCAAGGAAAATTCTTAGGAAAAAGGCTCAATTTTCATGCGTCTTATTCAGCTTAAGGTTCTATCCAAGAGAGGATTTTGAAACATATTCTTTGGGCGGAAAAAAATTCGAAAAAAGCTCGTTCAGAATAGATAAACGATCAGATATATACTATCTTAGAGGATTGGTCCGTGTAACCGTTTTAACCTCTAAGAAGAACATATCTAATCTTTCCTGTGTGAGATCTAGAGTACGGCGGCGTTTGAGAGAGGCAGTACGTCAGGTTTTGCTTTATAGAAATGATAAAGAATTCTCCTATTTACCAAGTATTTGTCGTTTTTTTTTATAGCGAATACTAAGTTTTTGAGTTTTACCATATGATTTGTATTTTGTGGCTACTTTAGATGTGTTGCATGAAAAATGGGGAACATTGGTTGACTATGTAAAAAAAGGGTTACAGATGGCTCATCAGATGTTAAATACTGAAAAAGGGTCTGGCGGTTTTGTTTCAATGAAAATAAATGACATAGCGCCGCTTTCATTGGATTTAAAAAATAAAGAAAAAATTATTAACCGGAATTCTTCTACTTTTGATATAAAATCATTAGTTAAATCGGGAAAACAGAATAAATTCTCTCAGTCTGATAAGCCTACGAGACTTTTATTTATTCGGTCTGTTTTGCGATTATCTCATTGTCCTAAAACATCAATTGTTCCTCTTTCTAAAGATATAGACACTCTATTCGATCATTATAAATTAAGAAAGATTACACGATTTGATATACAGATGCTTCAATATGTCTCTAAGGCAAACTTGTATTTTCCAGAATTAATATCTGATTAATAAAACATAAAGGATATATTAGCTATATATTATCATTTAATATTAATGAAACTTCCTGGTTATTAGGAATAAAATAATATATTCCGAAACCAATAAAGTTATTTATTTTTTTCGGATTGGAGTTGATATCATTTAGGATTAACATGTTGAATAGCATTTGTATATTTCCTTGCACTTGTAATGAATCAATTGTTTTATGTTTTTATGATGAAAAAGGTATTTCAAAAATCGGATAATATGAATTGGGTTTTAACAGTAAAGTGCAATATGTTTAATTATCATTTTAATATATGAGATAAATAAATTAATAGATGACTTTTTTGAGAAGGCAGAAATTTAAGATTAGACTTTTGATAATTTGAAAATATTAGTTAAAAGATGTATTTTTAGACAGGGAAATTAGGATTTTATTTGTATTATTTATTCATTATATATATTGTTATAGATTTTAAATTATGTTACAATTTCATGCATAGCTTCTTTTTTATCTCCTTGTTGTCGGCGAGTAATAGTTTGTGTTAAAACTTGGGTCCGAAAACTTAAGCCTTTTGTACGTTCAATAATTTGTTGATATATGTGATGAGAAGGATGATTCATTGTAATAATACCCTTATAAAAGTTAGTATATATTGTTCTACTATATATGTTTACCTCTTCAAAACCTATTTTTGCATTCAAGTCTACAATATCATCATGAATAAATTTAACAATTTCTGTATGGGAAAAGTTTAAGCGCTTTGAAAGATCACTAATATTTTTTAATAATAAAAAAAATGAAATATATGCCTACTCAATATTGATGCGTTGATAAATCTTGCAATAGGCTTCTATCATAAGGTAGTGTGCAGAATTGATGAAATCTGAACATGTTGCTACCAAAAAAAAATCGTTTTTTAATACTTTTTCTGCTTCTCTAAGATTATTTTGTGCATTTTCAAAATTAAACTCAATATATAAAGCATTAATGAATTCGATAATGGGATCTGTATATTCGTATAATTCTTGATCAATGATTCTTACTAATTCTTTTATACGGCGTTGATAAGACATTGCATTGCGTGATCGCGACCGCATTGTAACAACTGTGACAGTTAGATACCTTAAAATCCATGGACATGCTGTCTGAATTGTATTGACATATGGAGGTGAAAAAAATAGATCACAAAGGGCTTCTTTCCCTGTTTCATGATTGAAAAAAGGAAAAAGAGACCAATGAATTAGCCATGTTCGATTTTTAAGTTGAAAAGCAGGACTTGAAAAGCTCTAATATGTATTATTAAATAAAAGTTGTGGCCAACTCCAATTTTAAAACCTTTGTATCAATAATTTCTTTTAATTTATTGATTTCTTCGATTGCACGCTCCCAATTAACTGTTAAAATTTCTGATGCTAATTTCCCCCATGTTGCAGATATATTCATCTCATTATCCATAGACTAAATATATATTAATTCTGATCTATAGACAGTAACCTGCATTACTAAGGCTCTAAAGTGATACAGAAGATCTACTGCGCTTGTATAGTTACCACGATTGTATTGAAATTCACCAAGTTTATAAAGAACATTAATCATTTCCACTGTTATCTAATTCAAATGATTAGAAATATCCTATTTTTACTCTTCTTTTTCAAAAAACATACTCCATGTGTATCTTTGAGATACTGTAGATTTTGTGCTTTGTCTTGTCTTAACGCTGTAATTATCTCATGATTTTCAAGAACCTCTAAAACCTTCTGGCTCTCCTCAGTAAGCCTTGAAAATTCTCTTTCTTCTTCTTCTTTTTTCTTATCAAAGTCTATTTGGCTATTAAAAGTTGGATCTTCTGCGATTATTTCTTGGTATAAATTTATAATATAATCAGTCATATAAGTCTTAACCAGCAGATTGTATTTCTCCCTAAGGAGATCTCTCTGAAGGTATATCTTCTTTTGCAGTAAAAACTCTATTAAAGGGAAAATTAAATGTTTATCAAGATAAGGCGACATGCGTATAACCAAGTCATATTGAGAAGGATCTAATAGAATTAGCTAAAAAGAAAGCAAAATACTAATAAATATAATACGAATAGGCGCTTCTGGTGAAGTATTGCCTGAGTCATCCGCCATTTCTTGGTAAATATAGAGGTTAAAGGGCTGATCAGATTAAGTGTGGTCTCGAGGTTAAAATATATTGAAAATTCTAAGTTGGACAAGAAGTGGAAAAAAATACACAGAAATACAGCAAAGAATTGAGAAACAGCTCGGGTTTGTATTAAGAAATGGGATTCTCTTTTTTTTTTGGGAAAAAAATCAATATTTTTAGTATTTTTTTTGAAAAAAATACCAGCCCTTAACTTTTTCTACAGAAATTACAGAAACAAAGGATAAGTTTGCTCGGTCTTTCTTCTCTAGTATCCTTCTAAGAGCCTATTTCGTTCGCCGGACTCGATTTGGATCTTTACCTGTATATCTAGATATTAAAGGCGGTGGAACAAAATATTTGACATTAATTAGAAGAGTAGAAGGAAATGCCTATGTAATATATGGCTGAAATCCCAGTCTTTGTCTCATAGTATTAGGAACTATGCAAAAAATTGGAAAAAGATCTTAAATTAAGTCGAAAAGAATTGTTTGTTAACAATTTAACAAAACATGTAATTATAAAAGGATCAAGAGTAAATGAAGTCAAGAGAATCCTTATTAAAGACGGATTTTGATCTAAAAATGCGGAAAAATATAGAGATGATTCCAAACATAAATAATATATACAATTTGGTTTATATCTGTACAATTTTATAGCACCAAAAAAACTAACCTATTAAAGGAAATTATTGCGTTTCTTTTGCGCAATTCCCTTCTACTAAAGACCATAAATTTTTTATAATCATACCATCCATATGTGGTGTAAGAAGACTCCCTAAAAGCTGTTCTTTTTTTGGTATTGTAGAAATTATATGATTAAGTTTATTAAGCGGCTTTTCTTCCTTGGCTTTTTCAATCAAAATACGCAAAATGTTCATTGTTCGTCTAGCAAAACGGGAAAATGGATTTGATTCGATATTATGGATTTGATTTTGTAGTCGGCCGCCTCCAATAGAACTAAGTAGACAAGCAAGTCTTACAAAATTACCAAGAAAAATATTATCAGATAATAAAATAGATTGAGCGAGATTATCTTCTTTTGGAAAAATATTGATAATTGCCTCTGCAGCAAGTGTGCAATGTTCAAGTAAAGCAAGTCGTGCTTCGCATGTATGAACTGGATGAGTTAAAGTAGAAATAGGTATCGGTGATATACAAAGCATGAGTGCTCGGATAAAAACATTATCTCTAAGACATTGTTTTGAAGATAAAAAAATCATGATCTTGGCAAAAGTGTGTCGGTTTGGAAAACTTCTTGCAAAAAGTTTTGCTAGTGTATCAATTGCAGCTGGAAGATATGGATGCAGTGTTGGATTGTATGGTATAAAAATAATTTTATCCGGATTTAAGCAAATGTTTGAATCTGGGGAAAATGCTGTGATTAAACAAATTATTGCTATCGCGGTAGAATCATTATCTATAAGAATATCTTGAGAAATATTTGAAAGAAGAATGATTAAATCCTTCGCCAAATCTAACCGTTGACGACATGATATTTCGGTAATATTTGTTTTTGATATTAATATGATTAAATGTTCTATCAAAATGAGCAATGCATTGTTTTTTGCCATAATATTTTGATTCTCTTCTGCAAAAGTTAAATTTCTTAAAATTGTTGTAATACATAAAATTTTCTCCATTGATCTAAACTTTATATAACCTTGGCTGCCAGGCCGATAATTAGTCGTTAAATCATCTATTTCATCATAATATAAATCTACCATTTGTTCATAAGACGATATTGAAATTGTTTCATCTGCATTTTTTACATCTGGTATCAATAATTGGTATTCTTCATCTGCCATTTCTATAATACTGTCCAATAATTCATCACATTCCAATAATGGTAAACTCCATCTTTTATCCCCCGTAATAATAGTGAGAACATCAAGTGCTCGGTTAACTTCTGAATGTAATCTTGATTGAATACTCATTGTTAAAGCATATATATTAATAGTACCTAATTCGTGTAAAGCAGGTGGTTTGCATCTAAGATTTTCCAGATCATTGGCCATTCGTGTTATTAATTTCAGATCAAATCCCCCATATGTATCAATTATTCGTTTTTTCGGCTTATACCGTTGTGTAAATGTTGACTGTGACGCTCGTCGAGACATCTGTTGCAATTTTGGCTGTGACACTCGTCGAGATATCTGTTGCAATTTTGGCTGTGATACTGGTTGAGATATTTGTTGCAATTTTGGCTGTGATACTGGTTGAGATATTTGTTGCAATATTGGCTGTGATACTGGTTGAGATATTTGTTGCAATATTGGTTGTGATACTGGTTGAGATATTTGTTGCAATATTGGCTGTGATACTGGTTGTGATATGGATTTTGATGGTAAAACATGTTGTGCCTGAAAATGAAGTAAAGCGTTGTTTGTATTATAATTAGTATTTTTTTCATTTTTCTCTTGAGCTATTCCATGTTTGTAATTATTTGAAATAGCTTGTTTTTGCATTAATAGTTGTTGATTATATATCCATGCTTCTTCATATAACGCAAGATAATTTTTATAGCATTCTGCAAGTTGCTGCCCAGCATTCGGTATTAAAGTTAAATTAATTCCAAATGCATGCGCAATACTTCCCCATGCATTCGCCTGTGTTACTTTGTAAGAACCTCCTAAACGCATAACTTGAATATAGAGTAGAGCAAGATTGATTTGTTGATCGCCAATATATGGATGTGAATTAATAGAAATACCTCTTTTATTCATAAACTCTATCAGTGATGCCATAAGACTATCTATAGTATTAGGTTTTGAGTTTACAGTGGTACTTGCTCGTCCAGATAATGTTTGGGTTCCTGGCATACCTTGCTGAATCGAAACCAATGGAGAATAAGCTAGTGCTGGATAAAATGAAGGCTGAATTAGCGCAGAAGAAGCTGATAAAGATTGAGCTGAAGTTTGTGGTGATGCAATGGTTGAAGGTGTTGGTTGAAATGAAGTTATCGAATTAATTGGTGTATTGATTGGTGTACTAATTGGTGCATTGATTGGTGTACTAATTGGTGCATTGATTGGTGTACTAATTGGTGCATTGATTGGTGTACTAATTGGGCAACTCATTACATTATTGATGGGCATATTAATTGTTGATAATGTATTTATCGGTACAGTCATTTGCGCATTGGTTGAAGATGGCACATAGACTGGTCCAACAGGCCCTGAAAAAGATTGTGTGCCATAACCAGGCAAAAGTCCATGCATCTGTATATATTTTGTGTTTGTTTGTCCTGGCTTGGAAAATGCCGGATAAACCAGGTCCGTTCGAGTAATGTCCGTTTCTCTCCCGGGTAAAAACATAGAATATGGTTGCAATTGTTGTTCATAAATAGGAGTTGTCCATCCAGTATACATTAAATCATTATTAAACTGTCCGGCCGAATCCAGTGGTATTTCTCCCATTAAAGTAGCGAATAAAACCCTTCAATTAAACGATTATAGTGTATTTCAAGTATTTTCTTTAGAGATTTCAATTTAATTTTAAATTTAATATTTGATAAACAATTTTATTGATCTTTCAATTAGTCTTTTTGTTACAGACCATTTTATTTACGTTAACGTGTTGTCTGTTGTGAAGCTTTAAGATAACGGCTTATCAAAGCATCTGACAAGCCATAAAATCAAACGTTTAATATTTTGAAATTGTAAATAAATCAATATATATATTAATTAATGGGCTAAAAAAAAGCTAGTAAATACATAATCAAAACCTATGACATGTTAAAATAGGACTTTTAGTGTTTTAAGGTACTTTATTATGGATTTACAGGGCTTCACTCGGTATTTTAGCCTCCACTTAGTCGATCCGTTTTTTTTTTCACGATTCATCTCCCTCTTAATATGTATAAGCCTATAAGTCGTATATTTTATAGTACGATGAATAAATAAGAGAAAGCCATTGTAGAGCCTTTAAATATAGGGAGACTTTAGCCATACTATGAAACCCTAATAAGAAAAACCCAACCCATTGTACACAGAAAGAAGGTTAAATATAAGTTTTTAGAGATGCTGTACTTTTCATGTTTAAAATGATTCATATCAAGAGTTGAATATGAAAAATATGTGTGTATTGAATGTAATTATTATGTATTTTGTGTATAAATGTGTACTTTGTATAAATATATATATGTGTGTTTGTGTGCGGGGGAGGGGGAGGGGGAGGGGAGTTCATGGATATTTATGGAGGGTATTTCAATGGGTTGTTCTATAGTTTGTAGGATTTTCCACTTTATTAGTGTATAAATGGGGCTATTTTATTCATTTTCAACGTTGATTATTTTTTGAGTGAGATGTCTCAGACCGAATCTCAAATCTTGAATACGTTTCTTGTGTCGCCATCAAGTTTGCAGGAGACGGTCACTCTTAATACGTTTGTATCATTTTTTCCTGCCTCTAAAAGGTTAAGGCGAGGGTTTTTTGAATTGGGTTAATATTTTAGATCTCATCCAGATATTCCTATTTTATATCGTTCGCTACAAGCGCAACGAAGCGCTGTTTGTCAAATGGTCAGGAAGAATATCCAACTTGAGTGTAAACTTGGCGTGCAATCGATCAAAACTATGGCTGCAGAAGCAAACGTTTTGGAGAAAAAGGACGAAATGCAGGAGGTATGAAGAGCGACGTGTATTATACGTGTGGAAATACGTTTTTATAGGCTTTAAGGGTGTATTTCTGATGGAAATAGTTTACAATGAAATCTCTGGCGCTGCCGGAGATGCTTAAACAAATGGAGGAGGCCGTAGAGAAAATGCAGAGAGAAATAGAGCAGCTTGGCAGAGGCTGCGATGATTTGTTAAAGAATATGAAGACGTATGTTTGTTTTTTATTTTTAGAAAGCGTTAAATCTATGTTAAGGATGGTGGGTGAAATGAATGATTTTCAGTACGATAAGGGAGGCTTCGATCGCTCAGAAACAGCAATGGATGGATTAAGAGTAGGAATATGAAAATGAGTGAATTGTTGCTGAAATTGGTGCAGGAATTGATTGAAACTTGTGAAGAATTATTAAAAACTTGCGATAATGTATAGCATAATGCAAAGATTTGGATTTTTTTAATGTCTAAAGGGGAAGAGTTAAATTAGTGTTATTGAATGGATGGATGGATATATCATTGGATGTAATATTAAATAGAAATGATAAAGGAATCTGTTATGACAACGATAGTTGCTATGACAATGTCTGGCGAATAGGAGTGGTTTCTATGGGAACAATAAATCATTACTTTGGCATCAAGTTTATATACATTTAATTTCTATGCATTTTTTGTTATTGCATTATTTTTTAATAGAATGTTTTCTCTAATGCTTAGATATGATAAATCTTGAATACAGATCAATGTTATTCAAAGTGAAAAATATATTTATATATTAAATTTAAAATATCTTTAATTCAAAGGTTGCAAATGTATTATAATTATGTATTATGCAAATAAATTTGACCACTCGTCTTTATTATATTTGTCTATATTTGAGTATAAGATTTATTTTTTAAAGTAAATGTATTTTGAAATTTATGACTACAAATATAGATTCTCTGAATAAAATAATATTTTAAATAAATAGAGATGATTGTTTTCTGCATGTATATTCTTGAACAAATTATTGATCATATTAACAAGCTATCTATGTATTTATGATGACAAAAATATTTTAAAGATTGATTTAGACTATAAAATATATTTTATAATAATTGCTAAATGATTTAAAAAAAATATTTAGATAATATAAAAATAGCGTAAATCTATAATATGGGAGGGCGAGTTATATGTATAAATGACCTTCATAATTGAATTTTTTTAAAAATTGTAGATATAGTAATTTATGATGAGCACTTTATTCTAATTATATTGACAAGCAAGAAATGGATAATGGTTGATATTATAGATAAAGATGTATTTACATAGAAATTGGCTGCATAGGATTGCGAATGTAAATATTTATGTTTAATGATAGACATTAATATATTATATATTCAACTTTATGTTTGATCTTGAATACAGTATTTTAGTTAGCATATTATTTCTTTTTAAAATGCTGTTCTGTCTTTGGAATGGGTTTACATCAAATTTATCTTTAACTATAATGAATCATTTAACGGAAATACGTATATCTTTAAAATAAGACAACTATTTAAATAATCAGAATCTTAGTATTTTAAGCCTTTGATTACATCCTATACTTTTAATAATAGAAGATCTGTTCCAGAAAATACAAGTTTAGTGACTTTAAGTTATGGGATGTTCTTTTTCTGCATCTAATAAGCAAGATATTTCGCGATCTCGGGAAATTGAGTTATATCTTCGCAGAGATCAAGAAGGTATGCCTTTTAATAACATATATTTGTTTTGATGCTAACTTCGTCTTTAGAAGCATATCATGAAGCCAAAATATTGTTATTAGGTAGATTGAATGAATATCGCTTTTTGAATGGGTTAAACAGATTAATTAGGTGCGGGAGAAAGTGGGAAGACAACAATTTTGAAGGTCCATTTTTTCTTTTAGCTTTTTTTGGCTTATTTTTTTGCAGCAAATGAAGCTGATTCATCTATCCGGCTTTACGCTCAAGGAACGCGAATACTACAGAACAATTATTTTTAGCAACATGTTGCAGGCTATGCGACTTATTATTGAGGCTATGGAGGAATTTGATATTTGTTTTGAGCGGCGAGAAAACGAAGTAACTCGATTAAGCTTGTTTTATAGAATTTGATCAATGTTTATAGCAATATCTTGATTTGTTGTTGCAAGAACGAGAATTGACGGATAGAGAGAATCTTCCTCCAGAGTATTATAGACCTTTTATATCTTTATGGGAAGATGCTGGAGTGATGCGTGCTGTTAATCGCGGAAATGAATATGCTTTGCATGATAATTGCTTTTAGTAAGAGTTTGTGTTTTGATGGATTTTTTATTTAAGAACTAGCTTTTTTGAAAACATTCATAGGCTTTTTGAAAGGAAATATATTCCTACAGATCAGGATATTTTGCGATGTAGGTTAAAAACAACAGGGATTACGGAAACATGTTTTAAAGTGTCTCGGTTAACGTATCGGTTAGAATTGTTTCTTTAACTTTAATCAAATTCATTTGTATTATAGGATGATCGATGTAGGTGGTCAACGATCAGAAAGAAGGAAATGGATTCATTGTTTTGAGAATGTAACAGCCGTCCTTTTTCTTGTTGCTATCTCCGGCTATGATCAGTGTTTAGCCGAAGACATTGGCGCTGTATGTATTTTCAAATGGGTATAAATTATATTAACTGATGTTTTAGAATCAAATGCAAGAGGCACTTGTCTTATTTGATTCGATTTGTAATTCTCAATGGTTTATTAATACATCAATTATACTTTTTCTCAATAAAATCGACCTTTTTAGAGTTAAACTTCATGTGTCGCTGATATCGAATTATTTTCCAGACTTTAACAGTGGTATTTTTTTTTATAAAATGTATATTTACTGATATTTAAAGAACATCAAACTGATTATCGTGCTTCTTGTCTTTTCTTTCGACAGAAATTTTTGAAACTCAATAGAAATCATCAAAAAACAATTGTAAGATATTTCTGTTTTGTTCTTTTTTTGATCTATAAATAGTATACGCATTTTACGAACGCAACAGATACAACACTTTTGAAAAGCGTCATGATTTCTGTAACCGATATTATATTTAATCGAAACTTACAGAACCTGATGCTTTAAATTCTTTTGTGGATATAAATATCCAACTATTTTTTTAAATAGTTATACAAGTATTAATTTTTTCAGGTTTTTTGTTATGAATATTTATATTTATATTTTTTGATGATTATTTTATATTAAATTGGATATTTAGTTTATATAAATTTACTTTTGAATATGTTAGACCTGTTGAGACCTGTTACATCTATGATGAAGCATGTGTCGACCACTATATTTCAAGACAAAAATAAGTAGGGTTTAGCCCTCCCGGATTGATTCGCTTATTAACCTCCTCGATATTTCAGGATAATATTAAATACAAAAAATACCAAGATTTTTGAAAAAAAGACATATAATAAGGGTATCTGGCCTGCATGACATCCAAGACCTCATCCCCTCTCTTTTTCCCTGAATCATCGTCTTCCGCGCCTCAGGAAAATGACGCACTTGAATCGGAAAATTCAATTCCTAAGACGTTCCTACAATCGAGTAATTCCTGCTATTTTTTAGGATTTAGCTTTATCTTTACTAACTTTTATGAGATATCTCTTCTCCGTTGCTTTACACTTCTTCTCCGGGCAAAAAATCATCATCTCATCTATCTGCTGTGTATAGTTATCCTTCAAATAGAGATGGCCTTGAAAAGCCATCGTACGCTTTTTTATCGGATTTTGATCATTTTTAATGGTTTAAAAGATTGCTTTTTACCACGCCTCGCGCAATGCGTCGTGGAGATATTCATCCTCGTCATCTCTTATCAACACCTCTCCAGTTTACGACAGGCACGCAAAGCAGTCAGCTGACATCGGATGCACAGATGTTGGGCACGCTTGATCCTTTATCTGAAAATACAGGTGAAATGGTTCGGGTTATTTGGGGAACAAACGTTTCTATTCAAGAAAGCATGAATATGTTCAAAGCATTTCTTAAGCAGTTTAGGAAGAAGTATCGAATGGCATTTGATGGTGAAATTAATTTAGACGCCAGTGGAGATACGTTGCCGTATGTTAATATGCTGAAACAAGTTATATATATGAGAGTTTTTCTATTTTCTTATGTAATACAGATGTATGATCTGGATCTTACTAATTTGAATCTTGATGCACGAGATTTGGAGTGTTATCCTCCTACTAGGAAGCTACATCATCAATTGCAGGCCTATCCTCAAGAAATTATACCTATTATGGATCAAACAATTAAAGAATATATGCTCGATATGTTGATACAAAGTCATGCAAATGAGGCAGAAATTTCAAAGGTGGAAAATAATATTTATAAGGTAAGGCCTTTTGGCCTTAGCAAGACAATAAATATACGGGATTTGAATCCTAATGGTATGGATTTCATGTCTTTTTGCGTATGATTAATGAAAAAGATATCGATAAGTTGGTAAGTATTAAAGGGCTCGTTATTCGTGTCAGTACTATTATTCCGGATATGAAACAAGGTTGTTTATTTATTACAATTGTTATTAATATTTACATTTATAGCATTTTTTCGATGCGATGTTTGTTACCATACAGTGACTGTTGAGATTGATAGGGGAAGAATATCTGAACCAACTCGTTGCCCTAGGGAAATATGTTCTTCTGATAATTCTATGCAGATTATTCACAATAGATCAGAATTTGCTGATAAACAAATTATAAAACTCCAAGAAACTCCAGGTGATAATAAATTTTTATCAAAAAATATTATAAATTAATACAAGATAGATTCAGTACCAGATGGACAGACTCCTCATTCTGTTTCTTTATGTGTTTATGATGAATTAGTAGATTTCGCAAGAGCTGGAGATAGGATAAAGGTAACAGGCATTTTTCGTTCTGTTCCTGTTCGTATAAATCCACGCCAAAGAACTATTAAATCACTTTTTAAAACGTATTTTGATGTTGTTCATATTCAAAAAATAGACAAAAGGAGAATTGGCATAGATCCCTCTATTCTTCAGGCAGAAATTTCTGAATCTATCTCTATAAATACTGAAATTCGTAAATTTACACAAGAAGAAGAGGAAAAAATAAAAAACTTTGCAAAAAATCCTGATTTATACTCTATTTTAATAAAGTCTATTGGTAAGATATCGATTAATAAAGAATATTTAGTTAATTCCCTATAGCTCCTAGTATTTATGAAATGGATGATGTTAAAAAGGGGATATTACTTCAGCTTTTTGGAGGCTCAAATAAGGAATTTCTTAGAGGAGAAGCTCCACGGTTTAGGGGAGAGATTAATATATTATTATGTGGAGATCCGTCTACTTCTAAATCACAGTTTTTACAGGTACTTAAAAAATAAAAATATGAAATAGTTATCAAATTTCTTAGTATGTTCACAAAATTTCCCCTAGAGGGGTTTATACAAGTGGCAAAGGAAGTTCTGCAGTTGGTTTAACTGCTTATGTTACTCGTGATCAAGATACAAGACAATTGGTTTTAGAAAGGTTATTATTATAAATTTAATTACATTATAATCTGATGATAATAGTGGTGCCTTAGTTCTTTCTGATGGAGGAATATGTTGTATTGATGAATTTGATAAAATGTCGGATTCAACTAGATCGGTTTTACATGAGGTAATGGAACAACAAACTATTTCTATTGCAAAAGCTGGGATAATTACTACTCTTAATGCTAGAACGTCTATTTTAGCATCTGCAAATCCTATCGGAAGCAAATATAATCCAGATTTATCTGTTCCTCAGAACATTGATCTCTCTCCTACTTTGTTGAGTCGCTTTGATTTAGTTTATCTGATTCTAGACAAAATAGATGAATCTAATGATAGACGTTTAGCACGTCATCTTGTTGAAATGTACATGGAAGATCGAATAAACGAAAATAAGGGTTCTTTAGTTGTATGTTTTTTATCATAATATATTTTTCTGATATTTCTAGCCATTTGAATTTTTAACTTCTTATATTTCTTATGCTAAGCAAAATATTCAACCAGTATTAAGTAATGAAGCTGCAGATGAACTAGTGAGGGCGTATATTGAAATGAGAAAGTTGGGTGAAGATGTTAAAGCATCTGAGAGGAGAATTACTGCAACAACTAGACAATTAGAAAGTATGGTTCGTTTAAGTGAAGCGCATGCAAAAATGAGGTAAATTACTTGTGATATATTTTTTTTATTTATATATTTTTAGACTAAGTAATGAAGTCATTTTGGAAGACGTACAAGAAGCCACTCGTCTTATGCGTTCTGCTATCAAAGATTATGCTACTGATGCATCAGGAAGAATAGATATAGATCTTATTTATACTGGCGAAGGGATTGTCCAACGTCGTGCTAAAGGCGATCTTAAAAATGAATTGCTCAAATTATTAGAAGAAATGACTGCACATGGGTCATCCGTTAAATTTACTGATCTTTTCAAGAAATTTAGTGAACAAAGCTCAGTAGAAATTAATTTAAATGAATTTAATGATGCATTGCGATCTTTTGAGGCTAATGATTCTATTCAGATTCTTGGCGAAGGCTCTAAGCGTATTTTTCGTAAGATTTCCTGAGCAAAAATTGGAAAAAAAGATACAAATTAGTGTCAAAATGGCAATAAAATAATCTAAACCAGGGGTTCAATGGCTATACAATAAAGTTTTTCGTTTATGTCTATTAGTATTATAAGATTTCTTTTAGATGTATTTTCTTAGATACTGGGTTGTTTATCAAGAAATTGGCTCTTGTTAGACAGTATTTACAGGGTTATAATTTAATTATCTGTTTAGGTTTAAACCTATATAATTAACATTGAAAAAAAGTTTCAACGATCTTCGTCGGTAAAAGAACAAAGACAGCTTTTCTATAATTAATTATTATTTGAAATTGAACATTTTACACATTTTTCGACAGAATATGGCAGATTTTTCTTTTTCCCCTTATTTATTTATTTTTTTCTGTTTTTTTTTTGCTTTTCAACACTTTATTAAAGCTTCTGATGTATTGAATTTAAATGAAGCAGCTTTTAAACAGACGATTCAGCAGCCAGGTCTTTTTCTTGTCGAATTTTTTGCTCCTTGGTTAGTATTTTTTTGTTTTTTAGAACTTCTATTAATTTTCTTTTTTTTTACATAAACTTATTTTTTATAGGTGTGGTCATTGTAAAGCTTTAGCACCTGAATATGAAGCTGCTGCTACTTTTCTAAAAGAGAAGGTATGCTGATTCTTTTTTTAAATCTTTTTATATTATTTTTAGGGAATTACATTGATTCAGGTGGATTGCACACTTGAGACACGTCTTTGTGAAGAATATGAAATTACAGGTTTTCCCACACTTAAGGTATTTACAGAGTTATTAGAATATTGCTTTTTCTAATTGCTATTTTCTTCCTTTTCTAATTAATATTTCGTTGCTAATTTTTTAGATCTTTAGAGACGGCAATCATGAACCCTATGATGGTCCTCGAAAATCGAGTTCCATTGTTTCTTATATGATAAAACAAACATTGCCTCTTATGACGCAAGTAGATAGAGAAAATTTTGACCTTTTTAAAACTTCAGATGAAATTGTTATTTTAGCATTTTTGGATAAGGAAGACAACGCTAATGATGTCTATACTAAACTTGCCACTTCATATCGCAATAAGTATGTTTTTGGAATAACATCAGATGCCAGTCTTGCTAAAGAGTTCGGCTTGTCACTTCCTGGTTTGGTTATGTTCAAAAATTTTGATGATCCCGTTTCTGTTTTTAAAAAGAGTTTTGAGTATGATTCCCTTGAGATGTTTGTTCTTTCAGAAAGTATACCTTTGTTTGGAGAACTTGGTCCTGATACATATCAACTTTATATTTCCAGCAAGTCTCCTTTGGGCTGTGTTTTTGTAAGTTCTGATGAAGAGAAAAAGGCAATGGAAGATGTTTTTTCTCATTTTGCAAAAAAATATAAGGGAAAAATGAATTTTGCTACAATTGATGGGAATTTATATGGTGGACATGCAGACAATTTAAATCTGAAGCAGCAGTGGCCAGCATTTGCTATTCAGGAAGTAGATTCTAATAAAAAGTTCCCATTCGATCAGGAAATGCTTCTTACGAAAGAAAATGTTGAACAATTCTTAGATGATTATTTTTCACAACGACTTTTTCCTTCTATCAAATCAGAACCTGTACCGGAAACGCAGGAAGGTCCTGTAACAGTTGTAGTTGCAAAGAATTTTAAAGATGTTGTGATTGAATCTTCTAAGGATGTTCTTGTTGAGTTTTATGCTCCATGGTATGCATTTTTGTTATGAGTTTTTTATATTAACATTTTAAGGTGTGGACATTGTAAAAATCTTGCACCTAAATATGAGGAATTAGCTAAAATTTTTTCTTCTAACTCGGAATTTAGTTCTAAAGTGTTAATAGCCAAATTTGATGCTACAGGTTTTGCTCGATATGTTTTTTTTCCATAGGTGTTAATATGTTTTTAGCAAATGATGTTGAGGATAATTTAGATATTAGGGGATTCCCAACGATTATGTTATTTCCTGCCCATGATAAAGGAAATCCAGTTGAATATAGTGGTCCAAGAACGGTGAATGATATGATTAATTTTATTTATCAGAAGGGAACTCATAAAGTCGATGCATCCAAAGGCTTTGAGGATAAAATCGACGACATGTTTCATGATCCATTGTCTATCTTTGATCATGATGAACTTTAAATAAGAGTATTTAAATATTATGTTTTTTAAAATTTCATGATATGCTTTATATGTATATCACCAGTTCTTGACAATTTGTTTAATATTTACATTGTTTTCAAAATATTTATTAAATCTTTGTTCAATATTTTATAAAATATTTACTTTAATTTTCAAGGTGAATTGCCACATATTTTTTAAAAGTAATATTAATTATATTTAAATTACTTTTGGTATGTTTAAGGACTTTTAAATAATGTCTATTTTAAATTCATAAAATATTACTCTACAAGAGATCATAAAAATATAGATATGTAATGCTAATATCTGGAATCATAAATAATACATTTCTAATTAAATACATATAAAACAATTAAATTGAACGTGCTGAAAACGTTCCAATTATTTTTTCTCTGGAAGCACATTTAGAGATTTTTCCACTAGTATATCAAGTTTGCATCCATTATCATCAAAATAGTCATCATAGAAAGGACTTTTAGAATATTCCGAAAAATATGATGGTTTTCTAAATCCCATATAAAGTGGCTTAGTAAGTGAACTCGGGGTACTTTCAATGCTATAATCTCCAATGCTCTTCATATCATTATAATATGTTGGTCTTACATTGTTTTTAGTATTTTCGACTTTGGACGATGCCCAAAGAGAAGATAATGGTAAAGACATTACGACTAACGCTTGAGTTAATGAGCTAAAACCTGTTATTTTTACTCCAAAATCAATAAGGATAAGAATAACTATAAAATAATATTAAAAATAAAAATAAAATGCGATAAAAAATACCAGGAATGATCAATGTTTGACAGCTCATAATAAATATAATTTGTAATGGCCCAAACTCTTTGACGCCCATTTTATGTCTTCTATAAATGGTGACAAGTAATTTATAAATAAAAACAATACATCCTATAAATATACTAAAAGCGAAAGATATGCGTGCCGCTGTATAAGGCCAAGGGGAGCCCCATAAACCACTATGTCCAAAATGTGTTTGAGATAAAACTGCCATTGAGTTTTGAACAGCTGCTAAAATCCAAAAGGTTAAGACGGCAATTATTATCATGGAAAAAAATGTTGTCAGTGGTATTTGAAATCTCTTGTCAGTTGCATATACTACTCTAATTTGAATGAGAAGAGAAAGTTCGATGAATAAAATAATAAAGATTGGAATACATGATGTGACAATTGATATATAAAAGTCTTTTTGCGACAACAATTGAAACTCTGCGAGAAATTGTACACTATAGCTCACCCAGGTGCCTGACAAATAAGCACATTGAAGACATGCTCTTATAAATACTGTTATTAATCCACCTATGTTTAAAAAAAAGAGCAATGTTTTTCTTTTTTCTTTTTTTGATGTTAATATAAGAACAAGTGCTAATAATAAGCTCATTGAACATTGCGCAGAAAATATCATAGACGTTTGAGCTCTAGAAAGTGAAAAATAATCAAAATCAGATAATAAAAAAGGAATTGTTTCTCCATTAGAGTTCTTAAGAAGTACTGTCTGATTTACTGGAGAAAAACCCATTGTAAAGAAAAATAATGATGATAAAAGAATTTTCAGGCCTATATGTAAAAAGTGGATGTTTCTTTGTTATCAACATTTTCATATTTTTAAGATTAATGTGGTGGTGCTGAATCTTCTAATTTTTAATAAAGCTAGCCTAATATATAAAAATGGCTATCATTGACATAGTTTACTTTAATAATCTAAATTTAACAATACTTGTTTATTCATTAATGATTATTATTATTCTTTCCACGCTAATTTTGCTCGCCACCTAATTCTCTTGTAATAGTCTTATTTATAGAGCAATATTATAGCCTATATATTAGCACTGTTTTAATTAAATTTTAATATATAAGGCTGGTTTTTATTTATTTATATATTTTTCCTTTATTCCAATTTTATTAAAATCTCTCAGATTATACTATGTATATTAATAGAGCATAATACAAAGTGTAATATATGTATTAATATATGTACTTATGTGTATATTTATACGTATTAATACATATAATATAATAAGAGTTGCGCTTGGGCTGGGCTTTATTGAGGAGTCCGTATCTTAGCGTCGACGTCAAAGCTTTCATAATATATACATATATTTTAAACGGACTCATCTATTTCTCTACTGATAGACCCAATTTAATTAATATTTTACGGGATTGAATGTTTTAATATGTATTCATAAAATCACATGTAAAATTATAGATTTTCAGACAAAGGCTTTACTATATATATATCCTTGTACAAAACATTCAATGAAATGTAGCAGAGTGTCTTTCATAGACATTCGGCCCATTGCACTTACTGTTTAATGTAGTTTATGTACTTTATATCTCTCCTCTGTTCAGCAGATGTATTTATATTTTTTATCAGCTCCGAACGACATGCCTTTAAGTGAAAATTATATTTTCAAGGTTAAGGATTTTTAACTTGGGTAATTCTTATTACAAGCCCGTATTCTTTAAGAGAACGAGAGACAGACCTGTTTTGAAGGGTCTTTTTGATAGGCTTTTTTTTGTTTGCTCAGCTTCAGGTTTGTCTTTTTTACTGATTTAAGAATAATCAACCAATCTATAAATAGATCTTCAAAAAGATATTTTAGCAGTTCCTAACATCTTTTCTCTCCTCCTGGCATTATAGAATGGATTCCAGTTTGACCGTTCAAGATTGTGCTCATAAACGTACTCATCGACGATCAGCCGCTGTTTCTTTAGATTTGGACTTTAAACGCACATTTAGTAATTCTAGAGACTTGGGAAAGACATTATCATCATCTGCCGTAGATCAGGTAATAGATAATCCGGAATCTCGTACTGCGAAACAGAAGAAGAAAGACAATAAAGAAGAGCTGCTGGTTTTGCCAAACTCTAAGACTTCAACAAAGAAGCGTACTGGATTTCATGGATGGTTTTGGGCAGAGTCAATTTTATCATTAGCATACTTATATTTCGGAGGATCTCACAAAAAAAAGGTTTCTACAAGTTCTGTGCCCGTTGTATTGAATGTGGAAGAGCATCCGCCACCATCATCTATTTGTACAGTAACGCTACAGCCTTTGATTGATTTGGACGCTGCTCTTTTGACGAAGCCTTCTAATTCATCGCTATTTACTGCTTCGGAAAAATCTCAACGTCCACGCAGGGTTACAGTGTCTTCGCCATATCTTTCTGAACTTAGAAGTACTTGTCATAGTTCTTATAAGAATGGCTATAGTCTTAAGCGAAAAATGAGTGTAATTATTGAAGACGCTGATGTGATTTCGACATCATTGCAACCTTCGTCTGAAGGTGTTTCTGATACCCTAGAAAATGTGCAGATACCTACGGAACAGTCTATGCAAGTTGTGCCAATTGATGGAGAAGAAGCAGTATTCGCTCAAGAAGAAATTGAGCCGAATCGTTCTGAAAATGTTTTAAATGATGATCAACCTATAGTCGATGTATATGATTTTTTTCCTGAGGCGCATGCCGGGGATACTATAGATCATGATAATACTCTAATAGGAATAGATGAACAGGGTACTTCTAAAAGTATAGAGGGAAAACGAAAATGGCGTCGTATACTAGGAAAGTTTTTGAAAAAAAAAAGTAGATGATGCTCAAAGATGCTGTTTTCACTATTATGTTTATGATATTTATATTTCTTTGGTCTAATAGGATAATATATTTTGATATTTATAATATCTATTGTTATTCCAGATGACTTTTTTAGGAAAAAAATATTTAATAACTAAAATATTAAGGATAATTAAGATTGAATGTCTTGTTATAGGTTGTTTGTTATATATTTCTTAGAGATTCAATAATACCTAAGTCTATTTACCCGCATGTCACGTGAAATAGAATTATACGTGGCTTTATTTTTCGATGATGCATGAATGATATTAAAAATTAATAACCTCTAAAAGGTGGAGGATAAACTGCAGCATTCAATATTTGGACCTGCAAAGGAAGAAAGAGTCGTTTTGTGGTGAGTTTTCTATATATAGTAGGGTTTATCCCTTATTTATGTTTTTAGGTCATAACCGGAAAAAAATAGAAGCTTGACTATGCCACTTCCATTAAATACCGCTGAAAAAGATTTTTCTTTTGTTTGTGAATGTACGGAAGGTGCTTTGAGGAGTGACGTATTGAAGACATTTGCGTTAGATGGCCGTAAACCGTTTGAAGTGGAAAGGACGAATGATCTTTTGAAATGCACTGTGTTGCAGATGCCCCGGGCTTCTCAAGATATGGAGCAGCATGAATCAACGCTTTCTGTCTCTACTCCTGGTACTCCGATAGAAATACGTGAGCCATTACGTCAGAAACGAAGGCGGCGAAGAACAACCCCTCAGGAATTGGCAATATTGGAGGATGAGTATCTTAGGGATGAAAAGCCGAATTTATTAAATCGCGAAAGAATTGCTGCAAAAATCAATAGTATAGTTTCAGGTGAAGATAGGATGGGTAGTCGAGAGATTCAGGTTTTTTTTTTTTTTATTTTTATGATATATTTGTTTATCATCTTTCAGATTTGGTTCCAGAATAAACGTCAAGCAATGCGTCGTCAAACTTTGCATTTTGCCTTATCCAATGATCATACAGACACCGTTTCTGGTTCGCAGGCGACAAAGAAATCGGGTCAATGGGATATGGATAATTCTCGTTTTCAGCAACAGTTAGAACACCAGATTTCGTCATTCAAAAAAGTTCCTAGTCTTTGTCTTCGCACAAATGAGGGTGGTAAAGCGCAGGTTATGTTTAACGTTTTACGTGATAACAAAAATACATTTCCATTGTATAAAAAGGATGATGAGCGTGATGGCAAATGCATGCCATATTATACAGGAAAAGAGAATGTCCCTCCCTCAGATTTTGAAAAAAGTATTAAAAAAGAAGTGGGAGAAAATGAGATAGAAGCATGCGCACGAAGTTTGGTAGGGTTAGCACAGGGATGGTAATTCCTATATGGCTTATAAGGGCATTTAATATCTTAAAAGGGCCAGAAATATATATGATAGCCATATTTAGATGCGCACAAATACTATATGATGTATTTGATTTTTTTTTGGTTAAAAAATGTATTGATATGCGCTGAACCATTTGTAGTGCTTGTATATAATGAAAGTATAACTAATTTGTAAATATTTGGAGATTCATGTATTTTTCATAGATTGATTCTATGCATAAGGATTTTCTACTTGTTCAAGTATTTCCTCGTATATTTTCATATATGTATTTTTGGCAGTATTCATATCTTTGTCCGCGCCACCTGGAATGATCATGATACAGCTGGTAGGTCGTTGGGTATAAGTGGCTTGGCCGAGTGAATCTTTAGATGGAACAAAGATATATGGGCATGAATGGTCTTCACAAAGTACCGGAAGATGTGAAATAACATCGATAGGTGAAATATCGCCAGCAAGTACAACCAGGCTAGACATTTGAGATGAATAGCGAATAGGTTTGTTTATACCCTTTTTCGCCTCGTTTTAAGGCTTTAACGACTTCCTTGACACCACGTTTAATATGTTTTACTTTAGAAGCTATGATGAATAAGTTGAAATAACGATAAGTAGAAAAGCAAACCTCTTCTAAGGGCCTTGAACACCCTTTTCTTTAACTTTTTATGTGCTAAAGGACATGCAATGGGCGAAACTGAGTCGATATCATCATCCGACAATGTTTTATGACTTTTTGGAGAATGTGCTATTTTGATTATATAAGAATTGGAAGAAAATATTTAAAGGCAAGAAAAAATAAGACGCGCTTATTCAAATATACCTTCTTTTTGTGTATAAATCTCTTTTTTACTTTTCCCCATTTTTATATTTTTATAGGGTTTAAGTCAACATGATTAGACAGAAAAAACTGAAATCAAAGAGTTAAAAAGTATAAATAAATAATGGCCTCTTGTTTAGTCTATTTCGAAGACCTTTGTCTGCATAAATATGTTTATTGAAAATCTTTTTTATGTATATTTTTTAAAGTTACAGGTTGTTTTTTAAGTTGTTGCTGTGGTGACGCAGTTTGTTGACTCTAAACATACTGGAGTAGAAAAAAACAAAGAAAAAGCTGGATAAAAAAGTAGTAAAATATATAATAAGAGTTCGTCAATCAGCGAATTCTTGTGTAATAATATCCATTTTTCATTTAGGAGGAATTGAATTTTTTGATTATTTTTAAAATGAAACCTCTAGAATCTGGTCACATGCTTGAATTTTTGGAAGGTAGAGATTTAGAAAAACTAATTTCGAATTCTTATTTAATAGATCGTATTTACCTTATGACTTTGGATGAAAAGCCTAGTGGAGAAATTCTTTCTCAATTTCATTTTTTTACAATAGATGATTCCCTTGTTTACAATCCATTTCATCATGATTTTGGGCCACTTAATATTGCACATCTTTATCGTTTTGCATTAACAATGCATGAAATGCTTTCCGTAAAGCTGTTTGTGTTTTTAAAAGGCATAAAATAGGCTGATCTGTCCATAGAATCCTGCAATTCGAGAAAAGCCATTTATTTTATATTCGAAAAATGATAATCGAAATAGAACCTGCGCAGCATGTCTTATAGCATGTTATATGGTATAGATTAAATAGTTTAGATGTATATTTATCCTATTCTTAGGTGCTTGTCCAAAATTGGCCGCCTCATCTAGCATTAGCACCGTTGATTGAAGCTGATCCACCTTATACGCCTTTTCGAGATGCCGGATATGCGCCTGCAGACTACGGAATTTCGATTCAGGATTGTGTTTATGGTCTTTGGAAAGCAAAAGAAGCTGGTATTTTGAATATTAAAAATCTTGATTTAGAAGAGTATATCTTGTATCCAAAATTCCTTTTTTTTGACTTTAATTAAGGTATGAAACATATGAAAGAGTAGAGTATGGTGATTTTAATTGGATTACACCTCATTTCATTGCATTTGCAAGCCCTGTACAACCAGGATATATCGTTAATGGCAAACAAAAAAACGTAATTACTCCCACTTTTATGAGTGTTTTGAAGTATTTCTCTAGTCATCGAGTTGGTCTAGTTATTCGGCTAAATAAGCCTTTGTATGACAAACGACAGTTTGAAAAATTAGGTGTAGAACATGTTGATATGTTTTTTGAAGATGGAACATGTCCCGATCTAGAAGTGGTACGCAAGTTTTGTGGTTTAGTTGAAGAAATATTGGAAAAAGATCGTATGTATATCTAGATATTGAGAAATTTATTAAAAAGGTTGAAGTTGTTGTAGCTGTGCATTGTAAAGCTGGTCTTGGTCGTACTGGATGTTTAATAGGTGCTTATCTTATTTATAAATATTCTTTCACCGCAAATGAAGTGATTGCATATATGAGAGTTATGAGACCTGGTAAATCTTAAACATGAAAAGTGTTCAAATGCTTAATAAGAACATAGGAATGGTAGTAGGTTCACAACAGCATTGGCTACATATCAATCAACATCATTTTAAGACATGGACATCGAGATCTCTTCCACGATGGACAAAAGCGACTAAATTTTCAACTCCACCAAGAAGCCCACTTGGTAATATTGATAAAAATAATAGTGTGGAAAACACACCGCTTCCTGTGCCTACATCTGGACAGCCCCGCAAAAATATAAATAGTTCGAGACGATGTCGTGTGATTAGTCTTGGAGGTAATTTGCGTGAAGCTTTAACAGAAGTTTCAGAGGAAAACCCAGTCAAAACAACTGAAAATCTATTGGATAAATATAGAGAAGGTTACCTAATTGATTCCACCAATCTTTTGGAGCATACGTATAAAGAAGTTTCGAAGCAAAGCAACTCAATTACAACAATTTCTAAAAAAATAGGAAATCATGGAGAAAGAAAGACGTCTATTAATGCGAATAGTAACTCTGCCTTGAATATGATGGGTATTAGTAGTGGAAGAATTGTTAAAAACCGATCTTCAAAAGGAAGACTATAATATGTAATACTGTATGAGTTGTATATTGTTTAATGATTATGAAATGTTGAAGATATTTTTTGTATAGAAAGATCTATGATGGAATGCATAAATGAAAGATGGATGTAATGTCGTATTCAAAAAATTATGATGAATGTGTGCTTATTTTTGTAATTGTTGTAAATATAGACTTTGCCTTTGTCATTGTAAGTGTAAATTTTGTTCTTCAACATGTAAAACCAAATAAGTGTAGAATTTAAGCTTCTAAATTTCTGATAAAAAAGTGAGTGTTCTGATAAAGGATTAAAATACAAGGTACTTTTAAGTTATTTTCCGAGACGTTTACGAAGAGCTCGTTGTCTATCACGACGTTTTTTATATTTATGTTTATTCATTTTAAGACGTCGTTTACGTTTAACACTTGTTGCCTGTCTTTCTTGATAAAAGTCATAAAGAATAGGTGAATAAAAAGGTGTGCCTAACGTAGGATAAAAAAGTAATTTTCTCTCAAAATAGTATGGAAGCAAAGGCCATAAGGTAGTCTGAAATAATAGTTCATTAGATGAATTTGTCTTTAAAAAATTTAATTTTTGTTGTATTTTTTCTGGCCAAACAAAAGATGTTTTGCATGGTTTAGCAGGAATTTTGGGAGCAACCAATGGCTCGTCGCCGTGTATTTCTTGATTTTGATGAAATAATGCGAGTGGCCGATGTTGAGACCAAATAAGAGAGACAGCGAGATCTCAATGATTATTAATAGTGTTGTATAAAAATCTGTATTTACCAAGAGGGTTAACCGCAACAGGACACGATGACCAAGGAAGTTTTAGAGGTGTTTTAGAGCGTTGAAATAAATGATGTAAACTATGGTGCCTCATAAACCCTATATATTGGAGTATATTAAACTATGTAATGTGTCGTATTTAAATATTTTGCTGTAAATCCTATTTATTTTTTAATAATAAGGGTTTATCTTTGAATACGCCCGTATTTAAAGATTATTTAAACACGTAAAATATTTTAATTTATAAAAATATTAATTGCCTTTTTTTAGATTTAAGGGAGAGCTGTTATTGAAATTAATTTCGAATAAATTATATCTCGATTCTTTTTAATACTTTATTCATTATGACTACTGAACTTTGCCCGGTAAGTTTAATTTTTTATTCGTATATATACGGTTTGCCATTGAGTTAATTCTCGGGTCTTTATATCTTCTATTTTATCTCTGTCCTTGTTTTTTTAATCAGCTTTATCTTTATATTTGATGCTTTAAATTTTGCGGCTTAATATTCCATATTTAAATGTTTCGTTAATATTTGTATCAGGTCTACGCACCTTTTTTTGGTGTTCTTGGATGCGCTTCTGCTATTATTTTTACTAGTAGCTTTGCTCTTTTTTAAATTTTTTTTGAAAAATGGCAGGTTTTGGTGCTGCCTATGGTACAGCAAAATCAGGTGTCGGTATTTCTTCTATGGGTGTTCTTCATCCTGAGTTGATTGTCAAAAATACTATTCCTGGTAAAATTGGGTTAATTAGCGATTTTCTCTATTTATAAGAACAGTTGTTATGGCCGGTATTATAGCTATTTATGGTCTTGTTGTCAGTGTTTTAATATCAGGGGGCCGTAAGTTAAATATATGGATGAGAATTTTCTTAATATGAATCGAGTTAAGCAGCAGCTTTCACTTTACACTGGGTTGATTCAACTTGGTGCAGGTTTGGCTGTGGGATTATCAGGTTTAGCAGCAGGCTTTGCAATCGGCATTGTCGGTGATGCAGGCGTAAGAGGAACTGCGCAGCAGCCCAGATTATATGTTGGAATGATTTTAATTCTTATCTTTAGCGGTATAAAATAAATTGTTGTCAAAGATCATTAGTATTGATATGTTTATATAGAGGTATTGGGGCTTTATGGATTGATTGTAGCATTATTATTGAATACACGTGCTACGGATAGTACATGTGGATAAAGTAGTGAAAGATATAATGATAGAGGTTCAGTGTAGGATTATTTATTTCTAAATAATGGATGCATCTTATATTTAGTATTTTATAATACATGTTGATTTGTAGTTTCTTTTGAAAAAGGTTGCTTCTAACAAGTGTCTTTATATCTAGTATTGCTTTTATTATATTGCTTTTTTTGTTGCCTTGTTTTAATCAATGTTTTATTTCATATGTTCTAATCATAGATTTAACAGATAGTTTGCCCCTTGTAACGTGCCTTCTTTTGCTCCCAAATGTTGTCCTGGAAGATATGTTACATTCTTAGCATTTGCGAGAACGGCTGCAATTTCTTTGGTTGCTTCGATTCTTCGAATCGAAATCAGCCCATCACCTGCACGTTGAAGTGCTTTTGATACTGTTTCAGCAGCTTCTGCCTCTCCTTCTGCACGAATCACAGATGCTTGACGTTCTTGTTCTGCCTAAAAATTCATGTATAAATAAATCGAAAAAGAAGTTAACTGAATTACCTTTTCAACGGTGAATTTAGCGCGTTCGGCGTCTTGCTGTGCAATTTGTTTTTGCTCGACAGCTTTTGTGAATTCTTGACCAAATGTCATATGTGTCTAGAAGATATTAAAAATAAGGAGTAGATGGTGAAGCATACAATTGATACATCCTCTAACTGAATACCGAATTCTGACGCACGTTTTACAAGATCTTCTCGAACTTTTGATGAAACGATCTCTCTTTGTGTAATTAGCTCTGCCGCATCAAATTGTGCTACAATTGATTTCAAGACTTCATTTCCAATTGATGGCAGTACTCTTTCATCATAATCAAGACCCAAAGACTAGAAAAAATGAGTGATTCTTAATAAAAGAATATGTTTGAGAATTCAACTTGATAAATCTTTGGAAGTTTCGCTACATCTGGACGATACAATACACGAAGTGTTAAAGAAACCATTTGCAAATCTTTGCTTCCCGTGGTTGTTGCAATGTTCCGAGGCTATTTAATTAAAGCTTAAAAAGCAGAAAAAAATGATAAATTGAAATACTCTTGTTCTCACATCATAAATAATGGCTTTTTGAAGCCATGGGATAAGAAAATGTGTTCCTTCTTCTATTACTTCTTTCTTTATTCCAACAAATCTATCAAAAATCACAGCTAATTTATTCCGTAAATTTGATAAAAAAACTGATAATGTTATTTACCTCGAGAACCTCCTCTAACATCATACATTGACGCTTGCCCAATAGCCAGAGAAAAGCCAATTGGTATGGCTAACCGTGAAAGTTTATCGAGAATTTGTGCCATTGTTTAAGAAGATTTAAAACAGAAATTTTCCTTGTCATAAATTTTCTACCATCACGTGATAGATATTTCGTTTTTGTCACGTGATATTTCGTTTTTGTCACGTGATATTTCGTTTTTGTCACGTGATATTTCGTTTTTGTCACGTGATATTTCGTTTTTGTCACGTGATATTTCGTTTTTGTCACGTGATATTTCGTTTTTGTCACGTGATATTTCGTTTTTGTCACGTGAGTACCTAAAAATCTTTTTAGATATGGCAGGTGGTCTTGGCAAGAAATATAGTAATAATAACACTTATATAAGGAATAGTTCTTATTGTATATAGTGGGTTGGTGGGGCTGTATGGGTGGTCCTACGCAAAAAGGAATTATTACGTATTCATTGTAAGTGGTATGTTCATCTGCCAGATTATTTAATAGAAACTATTTATAGATCTCCACGTGCACAAAATCCATTTGCAGGAGCCCTCCATAGTGCTGTTTTTAATACATCTCGACGTTGTAGTCAACAAATTTTGTATTTTGGTATACCTCTAGCTGTAGGATATTATATTTATTTATGGGCCAATGAAAAGTATAAGAAATACATTAGATATTCCACTTTATTTTCCTAATTATTTATGTTTTTTAGGAATAAGTATTTATATTCAAAAGCAGGTCAAAAAGAACTCAAGGTTGGTTCAGTTTTTGATATATTGAATGGCTTATATAAATACCAGAGTTTGGAGAATTCTTAAAACTTTTCGATTGGTTTTCTTTTTAAGTAGTTTGCATTAATAGTTGGCATAATTGTCTTTTGTTTGATTTTTTTATATTTATTTATAAAAATTATGTTAATTTTTATATTAACTTCATATTTTTGTGTTTGTAAACATTTTAACTATTCATGATTTAAACATGCCATTTATGACTCGTAGTTTATCTTTTTTATCTATACTAGCTGCACCTATCATGCTTGGAATGCGAATACCACAACAATCTCCCCAAGTATTGTTACATTGAGTTACAGTTATATTATTATCATTATTTTGAGTCATTCCTTCAGCTGCTGGGATTAGGCGTCCGAATAAATAATGTTGCATAACTGCAAATTTACTAAGGACTTCTGCTTTATACATTTTAAGCATTCCGGTATTAACATTTCTCCATTGTTTAACGATGGAAATGTCATCCAGCATAGGTGAGTGCCAACGTAACGATACTGTTTTTATCTAGCATGGTTGAGTTATGTTAATTTATTTTATTATATATCTTACAGAGTTAATAAACCGAATATGATCTAAATAAATAAAATCTTTAGAAAATTCTTCTAGTACATCATTATCATGGATACTCCGCGGACGTATGTACTTATGACCTACAAGTTGTGCTGAACCAAATAGAAAAGGAAGAAAGTGATAATCATCTAGTCCCCAAGCGCCATGCGATCCTGCAGGTTCCAACCAATATACCGTTTGAATCCTGCGCATCACTAGGATATAACTATTAAAAACTCTAACTATAAGAGCTTTTCCATCTAAGTCTGATAAAATGTTTATTTTATATAGACAAAATCTATCCCTGATGAGTTGCCAAACAAACATATAGAAATAAATACAGCCAAGAAATAAAGTGAAGTTCATGAATACTTCCGTAGTCTATTCTCGTCTTATTTCCCCATGATTCTCTGAAATATTTTGAAACTTCTATTATAGTATTTTCTGATAATGAAAACCACGTATGCATATCTTGAGCAGACTAAGACAAGATTGAATTTATTATTTAGAGCAGAACTTCATATATACTTTCTCCATATCATCATAAAATGAACGAAATGCTACATTTCCAAATCTTGATTTGTTATTTTGTATTGGAGGATGGCGATCAATTAGTGAATGAATTTGTTCTATCATAGAAAGAATATACCGAACATTCTAGAGCTTAAATAAATATATTTGTATATGAGAGACATACTTGTGAAAGACTGCATGTTTCTGACGTAGGGATACCTTGAACTTGACTATTAAGCATGCAAATGAAACCAAAGATGTCCTCATATGTATGTGATGAGCAAAATAGTTCCAAATCATGATTAGTAAAAATTCTACGTTCGGGAATAATGTCGTTTGAGGACATTTTTAAACCCAAAGATGTAAAATTTTCTTAAAAGCATTGAAGGTTAATATTTTGATAAAATATCGAATTTTGTAGACGTTGAAAGGTGTTATATATGCGTATTATATGCGCATCAAATATATTATATATTTTGAATGGAAAAAAATGTTTTAAATATGATGCCTGTTCTATATTGTGTTTTATTTTGCTTGTAAATTGGAACATAATGAATTAATTGATTTTATCATTTCTGGGTTTAGGGGTTAGGGATTTTATTGATAATCGTGTTATACACTCTTATCGAATCTTACTTTTTTTCTGATTTTTTTAAGGGTTAAAATTGGTATAAAATGAAGGATTTTAGGAATTCTTAGATACTTGTGTATTTGCGTATAGCTTGATCGAAACTGTGTATTTATTTTTTTGTGATGATTTTATTAGTTGATCTGTGTTTAGGTATTTTTTCTATCAAGCAAATATGACAGATACATGTTCTAAGCGTAGTATGTTTTTCTTTTTTTTTGGTTTATCTAATGATATTCTTGTATAAGCCTGGGTTACTCTTTTATCTGATGTAGGCGAGGAGAATGGATATTTGACTGGTATTTTAACGTTAAATTACACCTTAATTAAAGTAAAGACTCGTTATCCTCTTCTTGTCATTTATACAAGCGTAATTTTATTTTTTCAGTTAATTCTCCTTAAATATCTATAGAAGTGTCATGATAGCGCTTTATCTGTTCTACAAAAATCGGGTATTAAGATTAAATATGTAGAAATGTTGCAGCCTTCAATGACGCTGGATTATGGTGTTGATACTAAAAGATTTAATGAATGTTTTAATAAGCTTCGCGTTTTCGAGTTATATGAATATGAGCGGGTAGTTTTTATCGATTCGGATATGATTTTTATGAAGAATGCAGATGAGTTGTTTGATATTCCTCTTGATCGGGGGTCTATTGCATCTGCACATGCATGTGTTTGCAATCCTCGGAAAAGACCACATTACCCTAAAGAATGGTAGTTGGCTAATTAGGCTATTAATTTATTAATGTATTTCTTTAGGGTTCCTTCAAATTGTGCTTATACAGCTCAACAGGATATGCATTCTGGTTCCTTGATTCCTTGTACATTTGGTATTAAAATGCTGAATTCTGGACTTATTGTTTTGAATCCTAATCCTGAGGAATTTGGAATAATTTTTGATCATGTTATGAATTGCGAAAAATATCCTCAATCAATATTTAATTTTGCAGAACAAAGTTTATTAAGTCGTCTTTATGAAGAGAAATGGATGCCTTTACCATATATATACAATGCTTTGAAAACTTTACGAACTGTGCATGAGAAATTATGGGATGACAATGATGTTAAGATAGTACATTATATTCTTAATAAGCCTTGGCATGATAAGAGTGATAACTTAGATTCACAGGATCCAACACATGCTTGGTGGTGGGAATTTCAAAAAGAGAGGCTAGAAAAAGAAACGGATTCAATTATATATAAATAGTATTATACAAATTATTTTTGGGCAATAAATATTCTTGGTTATATAGTTTTTGGTGACTGTTTTTACTACTATATATATATATTAGTTTTGAAAATAGTAATATTTTGAAATTTTAGAAAGAAATAAGATTTCGAGTTTTTGGAATGAGATTTTTAATATTGTCAATTTTACGTATATTTTATTAAAATCCAAAAAATCGATCGTTATCTTATTAGATTTATAAAAATAGATATATATTTAATTTTTTAAAACTTTTTTCATGTATTTAATATAAAATTTTAATTTAAAAAAATATGAAATTGAGAAATATTCTATTTATTTGGTATAAAATGTATAAATATTTTTTATTTGATGAAATATTTTAAGTATTATTTTATTTTATTAAAAAGAAATCTATAAAAAACAATTTTCAAAAAAAATATATTGTGAATTAAATTATTAATAAATCAGGATTTATTTTATTAAAATAAGAGCATTGCATTTTTTAAATATTTCTACTATACCATAAAATAATTATTTTAAGATCTTTTTAATTCTTATCAAGTAATGATATTATTTTTTGTAACATTAAAACGTGCTAAAAATTGAAATTTAATAGTTTAAATTTTAAGTATATTATTAAAAATAACAGCCTTTAAAAAGTTATTTTTATTATAAATCCCTGCATATAATCTATGATTGATATATACAAAAATATAAGAGATAAATTTAGACCAAATATCTCTTTATTTAATATATATTTTTTATGTATCTTTTATATTGGTAAAAGATGGCTTTTTTATGTTTATAAATAAATATTAAATTAGAAAAATTAAATAATGTATATATATATATATATATTGGACGAATTATTTGAAAAGTCTATTTATTGTATAATTTCGTATATTTTTAGGGATTATTCAAGATATTAATTTATTAAAACATCATTTTATACATAAATATTCTGAAATTTTTAAATCAACGCGTTAAAGTTGGTCTAATTCTTCAAATAACTAAACACATATGCTTATCCGCTCATTAAAAATACAAAATCCATATTTTAACAATTAAAATTAAGATCGTACATATATATTCTATCAAGTTTTCAATATATGAAATGTATTTTACATAATTTATAATTATAAAAACTACATGTAATATACATCATTTCAAACAGAAATATAAATAATGTATGAACTGTGAATAAAGAGCTAATAAAATACATCAAGTGTCATGTTTCATTTGGAAATCGTATACATGATAGGTGTTTGCAAGGTGCATAGTATTTGAAGAAAATAATTGGACATATATTTCTTTCATTTATTTTTGGGGAAATATAACAAAGGTGTCCTGGTGTATTTTTTATCTTTTCTTTTTTCAAAGTTTCGTATTTCAAACATAAAAAATAAAATTTATATAGAAATATATGTTTTACAATATGTCTTTAAAAATGGCTATTGAGAAGTGTATTAACACTGTTCGAGTGTTATCAGTGGATATGGTTGCAAGAAGCAATTCAGGTCATCCAGGTGCACCTATGGCGCTTGCAACAGCTTGTCATGTTTTATTTAATAATCATTTGATATTTGATCCAAGTGATCCATCATGGATTAATCGTGATCGATTTATACTTTCAAACGGACATGCTTGCGCTTTACAATATATTTTATTACATTTACATGGCTACAAAGTTTCAATAGATGATTTGAAACATTTTCGCAAGCTAGGTTCGAAGACACCAGGACATCCGGAAGCTTCAATGACTCCTGGAGTTGAAGTAACTACGGGCCCTCTTGGGCAGGGGTTTGCAAATGCAGTTGGGCTTTGTATAGCACAGACACATTTAGCTGCAACTTTTAATAAGCCTGGGTTTGAAGTAATTAATAATTATGTATATTGTATTTTTGGAGATGGATGTGCAATGGAAGGTGTTTTATACGAGGCAGCGTCCTTAGCGGGTCATTTAAAGTTAGGCAATTTGATATGTTTTTATGATTGTAATGCTATAACTATTGACGGTAGCATTGAATGTGCATTTACAGAAGATGTAGCACAAAGGTTCTCTGCACTTGGTTGGCATGTTCTTTTTGTCGATGATGCCGATACTGATATCGCTTCTATTGATGAAGCTATTATTCAGGCAAAAAAAGTAAAAGATCAACCCACGATGATTCAACTTAAAACAACGATTGGTTATGGTTCCAAGTACCAAGGCACTTCTAGCGTGCATGGTGCACCATTGAAAGAAGATGATGTTGTATATATTAAAAAAAAATTTGGATTCGACCCTCAGGAATCATTTGCTATTCCTGATGAAGTCTATGATTATTCCCGTAGAGCCTCTTATAAGGGTATTGAAGTACACAAAGAATGGTTAGATATGTTATGTGAATATGAAAAGCAATATCCAGAGTTAGCGAAAGAATTTCAAAGACGTATGAATAAGCAACTTCCGGAAAATTTCAAGCAAGTTTTTCCTACATATAAATCTACAGATCCTCCGGTTGCAACTCGAAAACTTTCCGAGATTGTTCTTACAAGGATTTCGAGTATCCTTCCTGAGTTAATTGGTGGAAGTGCAGATTTAACGAGCTCTAATCTTACTCGATGGCCAGATGCAGTTGATTTTCAACATCCTTCTAGAAAAATAGGAGATTATACAGGAAGGTATATCAGATATGGTGTGCGTGAACATGCAATGATTGGGATTATGAATGGACTTGCAGCGTATGGTGCAATTATTCCATATGGAGGGACATTTTTAAATTTCGTTTTTTATGGAGCAGCAAGTCTTCGACTTTCTTGTATTTCTCATTTACGAATAATTGTTGTTGCTACACATGATTCTATTGGTTTAGGTGAAGATGGTCCAACACATCAGCCAATTGAGGCCTCTGCATGGTTAAGAGCTCTTCCTGGTATGATGTTTTGGCGTCCAGCAGATGGTTAAGCAATATCAATTTTCCAAAATTTTTATTAATATATTTTAGGCAATGAGTGTTCTGCTGCATATTATGTTGCAATTACCTCTTTAAATACTCCATCAACTATTGCATTAACACGTCAGAACTTGCCTCATCTTGAAAATTCATCTTTAGATAAAGCTATTAAAGGAGGTTATGTTCTTCATGAAGATGAATCCGCAGATTTGACCATTGTGTCTACTGGAAGTGAAGTATTTCTATGTCTCGACGCGATTAGAATTCTTAAAGAAAAATATGGTCTTTCTGCTAGATTAGTTTCTATGCCTGTAAGGGATTTGTTTTTGATTATTGTTATTAATATTAAAAAGTGTTTTTATGTTTTTGATCGGCAGGATTTTGATTACAAGTTAACAGTACTTAAGGATAATATTCCAATTTTAGGTGTTGAGGTTTATTCTACGTTAGGATGGCGAAATTATTCTCATGAACAATTTGGCCTTGATACATTTGGTGCTAGTGCTCCATACAAAGATATATATGATAAAGTATACTTTAAAATAGATCATATATAATAATTAATATGGTATTAGCATGAATTTACACCGGAAGGAATAGCCTGTAGGGCTCGAAAAACAGTTGAATTCTGGAAGTATATTAAAGATATTCGATCGCCTATACGACGTGCATTTTAGATTTTTGGCCATAAATTTTTGGATTCAACTATTTTTTCTATTTTATAATAACAATTGTATTAAAATAGTTAAAAAAGGTTAATATTATGAATTACGAAAAAAATAAAATTTGTTTAGATATTCAAGTTGTTAGTTTTTCTTCAATAAATTTTGTTAATAATTATTACATGGGAATTTATTTAGTTTATAACAATTTGAAAAAAGTTAGGAAAAAATAGAAAATAAGCATTTCAAATAATAGTGAAAATGGGCTTTATTTTTTTGGTATATAAATACATTTGTTCCTTGCCATTATTTAGAAATAAAATATCAAAATGACCGAAATATTATAAAAATAGAAAAGTTTAGAAATATATGTATATATATTAACACACATGTTTTATAAATTTATATAATTTTTTTCATATATAAACCAATTTAATACAAAACTACATATATTATACCGTATTTTAAAAGGATATTTAGCAATAAATTATAACATGCTTTATTATTCAACATTATTCTAGTATAATAGTATATTAAAATAAACATTTGATTTTTCCAAAGGTAAATAAAATGCAAAAAAAGAAGACTCGCTTTATTTCAACATAATTCCTATGATTTAACAAGAATTTTTTCAGAAAGATTTAAATATTTGTTATTTTTTAGATCATTTAAAATATTAAAAATTGAATGTTCTCATATTTTGAATATATATATATATATATCATTATGCATAATAACTCTGTCTATATTTACACGCATACAAAAATTTTTTAAATTTAGTTATTCTATGAATAGAGATGTACAAAATATATTTAAAGCATGCATATAATCGATAGACGTATATACAACGCGTATAAGTGTATATTTTGTATATTAACGCGTACATTATATTAAATATTTTGATATATATATATTAATAACTATTTGACAGTGATGAATTCGTCTTATTTATATTGGAATCACTCTTTGCTTGACTAGTTTTATAAATTTCTACTATAATTTTTCAGTTGTCATCAAATTTTAATATCGAACCTACCAAAAAAAATTAGATGAATTCATCGGGTGAGAAGCCAATTATTCGTGATAGAGGCCTTGAATGTTGGCTTCAGGCTCTTAAAGCGCATCTTTTAATTTTTGTTTCATGGTAAGTTTTATTAAAAGTTTTTATTTTTAATAGCAAAGGGGAGTCGTTAATTCGTTTGGAATATTTCAGACATATTACAAGTCTACAATGTTGAGGGATAGCTCTTTATCAAGTATTTCGTGGATAGGGACTGTACAGGGCTTTTCTATCATCTTGGTTAGTCTTTTGGCTGGTCCCATATATGATAAAGGATATATACGACCTCTGATTTTATTTGGATCTTTTTTAGTTATATTTGGAATGATTATGATGGGTATATCAAAAAAATATTATCAATTTTTTGTATATCAAGCTCTCTGCATTGGAATTGGATCTGGATGTGTTTTTATTCCAAGTTTAGGGATAATAACAAGATATTTTGATAAAAAGCAGTCACTAGCAGCGGGTCTTATAACATCTGGAGCAAGTGTAGGCACGTAAAAATGGCTATATATTTAGGGTAAATATATTAATGAAATATTAGGAGGTTTAGTTTTTCCTGTTATTTTTGAGCTTTTAATTGATAGAATTGGGTTTATGTGGACGATTTATGTGTTCGCATTGGTTTCTTTTATTTTAATTATAATTAGCATTATAATTACTGAAGTTTATGCATTTTCTAATCATTCACCATGCTTGTTTAATTTTTCATTTTTAAAGGATTATATATATATGATTTTTAATATTTCGGCATTTTTTATTTTTACTGGTATTTATTTTCCATATTTTTATCTTCCTTTATATGCAAAAGCTTTGGGTTCTCATTTTTCAACTTATTTTATTTCAATTATTAATTTGACATCTATTTTCGGCAGGGTTATTACAGGCGTTGTTGCAGATTATAAAGGACCTCTAAATACTTTTATTTTTTCTTCATTAGCTTTAGTGGTTTTAACATATGTATGGATTGGAATTCGTAATATTCCCGGACTTTTTATCTTTTCAATTTTATATGGAATATTTGCTGGTGCAGTTATGTCGCTTCCATCTCCAATAATTATAAAATTATCGTCAAATTTAAATTTTCTTGGAACTCAGATGTCAGTTTGTCTTTTATTTACTGGTATTGGTTTTCTTATTGGAACCCCAGTAGATGGTGTTATTTTGAAACGTTCTAATAAAGCATTTTTTTGGGCACAGATTTTCTCTGCAACAATTATGTTAATTGGCGTTTTTACGCTTTTTCTAATAGTATATTTAAAGAAAAGTCGGTTATTTATTTCTAAAACTTCATCTGGAAATTCATTTTATCGCCCACTTTAATTATTTGCATTGTTTTAATCGTTGATATACGTGCAAAGGATAGCTATGGGTTTGTAATTTTTATGAATTCTACATTAGTTTTTTTAGTGCAAAAAGTTTTTAATTATAATTTTAAGAATGTTTTATAAATTCTTTAAAAGAATCAACCATAAATATATTGAGATAATAAATATGATCTTTTTTCAGTTATTTTTCAAAATATAATATGTTTTTATATTGGTAATCTGTATTCATCTGATATTTAAAATGTAGTAATATATTTGAGTGGATATTAACATGTAGGAGTATTTTTTTTAATGAAGCGTTTAAAATACAAGTGATTATATAAAAGTTTTTGTAGAAGTTTTTTTTATTTTTTGAGGGTTAATATAATCATGTAGAATTATGCATTTTTATGCGTAGTATATAATAGTTGATGTTTATTAACATCAAATAAGATTCAAGAAATTGTTCAAGTAGTATTTATATGTTTATAGATGTTGGGAGAGTGTATCATTTTATATTTTGCTTAATTTATAAAGGGAGTGTGTAGTCTTTGTTTTAAACCATGTTGATCATAAGATTGAGATGCATTATTGATAAAGATGGATATATAAACTTTTTGTAATAAAAAGAATGTTTTTAATTTTGAAGAAAAAGACTGTATTTTTTTATGACTATTATTAGAGTATATGTATAGTGGAAATGTTAAATGATTATATATTTGATTAGATTTGTTGTAAATAATATATGTATTTAAGAGTGGCGGGCTCATATTCAATGGATCGCTTGAAAAAGGAGAGCCTGTGTTGTTTTGATAAAGTTGTAAGAGAACCATTTTGTTTTTTGTCAAAATTTTAATCAAGGTTTAATATGGAGGTTGTTTAGTGTTAGTTAGGGCTAGGGATGGGTTTGGGTTTAAGGAAGTGTTTAATCATGCAGGTTTGGGTGTTGTTTTTATTGAAAGACTATCTATTAAATTATGATCTGGTTTGTCATTGTTTTTTGTGAACGAGATGATGGTGTTGAAATGTAGGAGATTAGTTGGGATAGGGTTAGGATTTGCGCGAATGGCATTAGTAGGTTGGGGTTGGGGTCCACGCGATCATGAGAAAAGAAGTTAGTAGATATATGAAAAGGGTTAAGTTGATAGAGATGAGGTTAGTGTTTGTAAAAAAGGGGTAATGTCTTTAGTGGATATAAGGGTTTATATATTACAAGAAGCGGATGAGAGATTTTGTGGTGTATCTCATTACAATAAAATATCTTTTTTTTGCGCATACATTGTTTTTTACCAATGTTTGAGCTGGGGAGCTTGGATTAGGGTTTGTTTGGGGATGGTTTAGGGTTGAGGGATAGGTGTTGAGTGATAAGGGTTAAGGGTTGGACTGGGTTTAGAGATGGTGGTGTGCACCACATGATATTTATGCATAAATGTATGGGTTTGCGCAGAGGGTGGGTTTAGGGGGGTGCATTGGTGCACCGTGTATGTGCTTTTATCACTTTTCTTGTAGATGGGTGGTGTTGACAAGCATATGAAAAGATTATGTATCATTTTATTATATGTTGCTTTTGTCGATTTTTGTATAAATTAGTCTCTATTCTTCTAGGGAACAGCCTTTTTAGGTTGCTTCTTTCTATCTATGTACTAGGACATCTGTTTTCGGAAATTCATATTTCCGTTTTCGGAAGTTCCCGCGAAGACACTTGATTTTTTTCGTTTTGCTGGATAATTTCCGGTTTGCCTTTTTCCATACCCGTGATTTGTTTAAGTGTTTGAAAAAATATATTTTTCTTGATTTCCGTCTCCTGCTCGAGTCGTTTCAATTATGAAAATTGCGTGTTTTGTGCTTTTTGCGCAACTTGGATGTATATTCGCATTTTCAGTAAAAGATAGTGATATATATAATGAACATAATGTGTATGGTATGTTTTTTTCCAGCTTTTGTCAGCGCAATTTGAGGGGTTACTCGTCATATTTTGGCTGAGTGTACAAATCATGTGATATATCTGTATCCACACCCCTTGTATGAGTGGGCACACACATGTATCACACAACATGTGTGTATCATTGTGCATTTGTGTGTGCATGTCTTGATTTGGAAATTCTCATTTCCTTTTTTGAACAGTACTTATAGTCTACAGATTATGACAGCTTTGGGCTTGACCCTGATAATATGGAGCCCAACGAGTATTTGGGAGTGATTCAGATGCTTCAGGAAGCCAAGAAATTGAGTCACGGCAAGTTTGACCGGGAGAAGAACTTTTGGAAGCGGAAATTCGGCAGAGATATTTACGAGGGACGTCGGGGCGAGCGTCCGGGGGTTGATTATTTCAGGCCAGAGACTGAAGACCCTTTCCCTTCTACCAATCTGGGGGGCGGGGATCGATGGTTTGAGCATGGGTTTGACTTGGGAGAAGCGGCACAGCCGGTCAAGAGGGAGGCACCAGGACCGAAAGGACCAGGAGCAGTACCAGGACCACAAGGACCACCATCACCAGGAGGACTACAACAAGTAAAAGCAGAAGGCATTGGGGAGGAACTTATTTTGGCTTTGATTGTGAAGAGTGAATATAAAGATGATGGCAATTGCAAAACAGCGCTCGAGAAATATTGTGATGGATTGAATGAAACAGATCCGAACTTACAGAAAGTGAATGAAAAAGTTAAGGAATTTTGTGGAAATGGAAAACCAGAAGGAAAATGCAAAGGCTTGAAAGACAAAGTTGAAAAAAAAGTTGGAGAGTTTAAACAGGAACTTGAAGATGCATTGAAAAAAGCAGACGATGAGAAGAATTGTAAAGAACTTGAAGAGAAATGTATATTTTTAGAAAATGTGGGTGATGATGATCTTAAGAAGAAGTGCAGTGAGCTGAGGAGTAAATGTTATAAAAAGAAGCGCGAAGAAGTAACATATGAAGTTCTCTCTAGAGGTCTTAAAGTGGTTGGCAGTGATGCAAATAAATGCGATGAAAAAAAAATACAGGAAGTTTGTCAGAAATTAAGTGGACACAGTGACGAATTGATGCTTGCGTGTCTCGATCCAAGTGCTACCTGTAACAATCTCAAAAGCACAGTGACAAATGTTTGCAGACCTCTAGAAACAGAACTGAAAAATGTATCAAAGGAAGAATGTCACAAAATGCTTGAAGACAGCTATTTTTACGAATCGAGTTGTGCTAATACAAAATGTACTGATATTAAGAACCAATGCAAGGGAAAAGGATTTACATACACCGCGCCAGGATCGGATTTCAGTCTGGTGGAAAGAGAACCAGGATTCGAGGAAAAGATTGGGCTGGAAGAGGTTCTTACAAGAGCAGAAGCAGATGGGGTTTTGGTTGGAACACCGGGATACAAGACGCTGAAAGATTTGATTCTGTTGTTGAGCAAAGGGACGAATGGAAATCAAGATGCAAAATG